>CM074741.1:24570101-25133427 GCA_037367245.1 Phrynocephalus guinanensis
ATCTTGTGTCCTTTTGGACCTGGTGTCAGTCTTTGTGACAGAGGCTCGTCTGTTGACCAGGGCTAGTTTCCAGATGTCAGGCAAGCGGGAGGTGTCATCACGTTTATTCATGTTGTTTGGGTGTTTCTCTATTTCAATGGCTTCCATGATTATTCGACTGTTGAAGTGTTCAGTTTTGGAGATGAGTTTGGTTCTTTTAAAATCAATTTCATGACCTGTTGTTTTTATGTGCTGGAAGAAGAAAAATCTTCCTCTCTCTTCCAGCACATAAAAACAACAGGTCATGAAATTGATTTTAAAAGAACCAAACTCATCTCCAAAACTGAACACTTCAACAGTCGAATAATCATGGAAGCCATTGAAATAGAGAAACACCCAAACAACATGAATAAACGTGATGACACCTCCCGCTTGCCTGACATCTGGAAACTAGCCCTGGTCAACAGACGAGCCTCTGTCACAAAGACTGACACCAGGTCCAAAAGGACACAAGATGCCACCACCTTCCATCCACACCAAACACAAACCCAGACCCTTCCCACAGATGAAACGAAACCACCATCCAATAACAAAACCACGACTGCACCATCTACCGCTACTCCCCACTCCAGCCACCACATGGAGCACACTTACACACGCCAAAAAAACATTGGGAGACCACAGACACGCAGCCAGACCAAAATGAATTCACAAGACACAGGACCCCACTCCACCAAAGCCCAGGATGCTGCCAGAACACCCATCACCAAGGTCGTTAAGAAACAAAAGGCTAATAGACACACATCCAGCACCTCACCCACACATGATGTCTCTAAACAGCCATCTAACCCACCAGCAGTTAAGCCCTTAACGATCGCCTCAGCCACACAGCAGATCACAAAAGAACAAACGAACCTACAATCAGCAACAGAGCAAGCAAACCACACCCCCCCAGCAGTATTTATAGAAGGACTTCAACTGAGATCACGCTTTGCTTCAAGAAGAAAGAAGCCAGAACACCAGCCTGAAGATGACGAGTGAGACCTCGTCGAAACGTCACCAAAACAACCAGATTTCTACACGGGAAGAAACCCGAATCCACCCTAACATGCATATATATATATATATATATATATATATATATATATATATATATATATATATATATATATATATATATATATATATATATATATATATATATATATATATATATATATATATATATATATATATATATATATATATATATATATATATATATATATATATATATATATATATAAAGTATTTTATATGGTATTGTAAGCACTTGTTTTAATGCAGTGGTTGTATACTGCAATAGATACTGCAATGGGTTTTTTGCAAACTGAAAACCTGGTATTTAAAAAGAGAGAGATTTTGAAACTGAACGTTCCCTTGCATTTTCTAATGGCAGAAGAATTAAAATATTAAAATGGAAATATGGTACATTTCAGGGGTGATGGGTGGAATAAAAAGCATCCTCCCAGGGTGCCTAGAGAGGTCAAAGGGATTTTTTGAACAAACTTTGTTTTCAAATAAAATTAAATAGTGTGTGTGCAGTGTATTTGGAGCCAGGAGGCTGCTTGCACACCTCTTCTTGTCTTAAGGGGTCATATCAGGTGTAGAAACCATTCAGTATTATTGCTATGTATATCAAAACAGCCCTACGGTCAGGCAGAGTGCAGTAACTGTCTCAGACAGGATACACTATAAGAACATAAGAAGAGCCATGCTGGATCAGGCCCATCTAGTCCAGCTTCCTGTATCTCACAGTGGCCCCACCAGATGCGTCTGGGAGTGCATAAGACTAGATATCTGTCTCCTGATACTACTCCCCTGCATCTGGCCCTTGAAGTACCCTGGTTTTAAGCTTGGAGTTGATACATCTCCCTCATGGTTTGTAACCTGTGATGGACTTTTTCTCCAGGAATCTGTCCAACCCCCTTTTGAAGGCATCCAGGCCAGATGCCATCACCACATCCTGTGGCAGGGAGTTCCACAGACTAACAACGCGCTTGGTGAAAAAAAATTTTTTTTGTCTGTTCTTACTCTCCCAGCCCTCAATTTGAGCGGATGTCCCATAGTTCTGGTATTTTGTGAGAGGGAGAAGAGCTTCCCTCTATCCACTTTACTCATGCCCTGCATAATTTTGTATGTCTCAATCATATCCCCCCCCCCTCAGGCACCTTTTTTCCAGACTAAAGAGCCCCAAACGTTTTAGCCTTTCCTCATAAGGGAGGTGCCCCAGCCCAGTAATCATTTTAGTTGCTCTCTTCTGCACCTTTTCCAGTTCCATTATGTCTTTCTTGAGATGCGGTGACCAGAATTGTACACAATACTCTAGATACGGCGTTACAATTGTTTTGTATAATGGCATTATAATGTTGGCTGTTTTATTTTCAATGCCCTTTTTGATAATCCCTAGCATGGAATTGGCCTTCTTCACCACTGCCACACATTGGGTAGACACCTTCATGGAGCTGCCCACCAACCCACCAAGATCTCTTTCCTGATCCGTCACAGATAGCTCAGAGCCCATGAGTTGATAGATAAAGTTGGGATTTTTTGCCCCAATATGCATTACTTTACATTTGGCTATATTGAAACTCATTTGCCATTTGGCAGGCCATTCCCCCAGTTTGGAGATAATGAAGAAGAATGGTACCATCTGAATACTTTTCTTTGCCCTAGCTATTTTCTGTTTGAGCTCTGGGTTTGTTTGCATCTCTAAACTACTCTGTTGCCCTCAGAGGCAGCTACAGTGTTACCATGTATAAAGGAATTAATTCGTTCCAAATGAAATTCTGTTTTTCATTTTCCTTTATACAAATTTCCCATAGGAATGCATTGAAAACAGCATAATCCCTAATCGCGACCATTTTTATGTTGTAAGGACTTGCCCCATAGGCGATTCTGTTAAACAAATTATCCCTATCTCCAGAATTTTTTATGTTGAACAGATTTTATATTATACAAACCGTTTGTTATATGAGGGTTGACTGTAAAGAATTCTACTGTAACTGACATGCTGGGCATAGTAATTTGGGAGTACTGCATGCAACTCTGTGGAACGTACATAAGCATAAACCTGCTTAATCACCAGTACAGTGCAGAGATTTTGTAGGAATAATTGTGGGCTGAGAGCCTTGGTTAAAGCTGCTTATTCCTCAAGGACCATTTTGAGGTCTATGTGCCTAAACCAACATATCTCTACATCTCTCTCTCTTCCTTCCTGAGTAGAGATGGGCACGAAATGAAGTTTTAATTTGTTTCATTATTCTTTATTCATTTTGTTATGTAATGAAACCAATAACAAACTGCCCCCTCTAAGAGAAATGAAATGAAATGAAACAGAAATTTCCATTTCGTTTTGGTTTGCTTTGTTCGTTGGTGTCTCCTATCTGTACTGGTCCTTTCTGGTCTGGTCCTCCTGGCTGCAGGGAGGGGGCGTCCAGGGGGGGGGGGAAAGCCAACTGGCTGTGCTACAGCTGGTAGGTGGGCCACATGGTTGGCAGTTAAAAAAATAAAATAAAATAAAATAAAAATAAAAAATAAAAAAATAAAATAAGCGCCGACCTGGCCCCAAGGGCCACGTGGCTGGTGTTTGAAAAACAACAACAAGGTGCTGGTCCCAAGCCAGCACCTCAAAAAGCCCCTGTCGCAGGGGCCAGGATCAGCCACCACTGGTGCCACCGCCCGGTAAGGACCCGAATTGGTTCAGATCGGTTCGGGTTCGTACAATTTTTTTTAAAAAAAATCATATGAACCCAAATCTGAACCAAACCAATGATGGGCCCAAAACAGACAAACCTGAACCATGGGATTTCTGTTTCATGCCCACCTCTCTTCCTGAGCTACTAGGGAACAGCAACTTGCTCTTGCAGCAACGCTAAACTTCTTGCTTCTTGAAACTAGACTACTGATCGCCAGTTGCCCACTTCTGATTTACAGGCTTTTAAGGGTATTTCAATGTAAAACAAATGGGAGCAGAACTTGCAAAAATGTCTGCAGTTCCCAGAGCCCTGCACAGTCAACACAACCAGTGTTTTGTCCAGCTTCCAAATGATGGGAACTACAGTACATCTATCAGTATTTCATAGTAATGCTGACTATTATATGCTATGCCAATTCTGACTTGCATTTGGGTTTTCTGGGGATATAGTACTCAGAAGTGGTTTGCCATTCCTTTCTTATGGGGTGGCCAAGGACCAAGAAAACCTGCCTATGATGATGAAGCCTGGTTCTTCTAGCCAGTGGTGTTGTGGATAACTGAATTTCCAAGTGATGTTCTAGTCCACTAAGCTATCCAACCCACTACCAGTAGCTTATAAACTAGGTCATTCATTTGTTTTTGTTTTTTGTTTAATTCAATGAAATTCCCAAAGAAGATATAAGTATACTAACATAACCTGTGAAGGAAAAATGGCATTTTTGGACAGCAATTATCAGAATTCTCCAAGTTATTTAAATGTGTTTGCTTGTTTTATTTATGGGCAACATTTCTTCCAGTAAGGGGATTCAAGGAGGTTCACAGTATTAAAAAAGAACAGAATTAAAAACACACTATATGTTAAAAACCATTCAAAACTGATTAAAATAACTTTGAATGATTAAAAATGTGTAAAATATTAAAAACGATCTTAACTAAAAAGCTGGCGTTTAGGGACGCTGGTTGTTTAAAAGCCTACCTGAAGAAGTGGTTCTTCAACTGTTGGCAGAAAGATAAAAGGGAGGGGTCAACCTGATCTGAGGGAGAGCATTCCATCACCTGGTTATGGGAACTGTAGTCCAAAGAAGCAATGTTTTCAATCCCCGGGAGAGAGTGACACTTTAGTTGGATTCGTTGTGACTGGTGAACACGGGTGATGTTTAAATTTGTGTTCCAAGTTCAAGCTTGGATTAGTGTCACCTTCTTATCACTGTGACCCAAAATTAACCACTGTTTGGGAAACATGCTGTGTCAGGTTTTTAAAAATCTAAAACTGGAATAAATGAGGATTCTTCCAATGTGTGCATTATACCAAATGCAGCCTGTTCCTCTCAACAACTAAAATGTAACATCAGCACTCAAGGAAAAGGTTAGGAAACAAACCGGAATTAAAGGTAGTGTCAAAGAAACACACTTAATATCCTATCTGTAGCTCAGATCCCACTTTGCATAATTTAATAACACTGACCCTTTCCTTCAGATCAATAAACATTTTCTTCAATCAGCATTACAAAGAAATGCTGTCTCGGTCTTGTTCTTTCTTAAAATCAAATAGCAATGTAGAAAATGAAATATTGTTTGCATTTAAAATTAAACCATACATAGTAGCTATGACTTTCATCTAGTTAGACTGTAATAAATAGATATCTTAATCACCAGTTTAATTTACTTTATGAATTTATTTGTTTATTTAAAACATTTTTATCCTGCCTTTCTCCTTAAGAAGAATGCAAGGCAGCTTACATCATTAAAAGAGAGTATGTAAAGCAAGGGTGTCCAAACTTTTTGCAAGAAGGGCCAGATTTGGTGAAGTGAAAATGTGTAGGGGCTGACCATCCAGCTGCATTTGGCTCTCAGGCTGGATTTTGGACAAGCCTCTAGGACAGGGGTTCTCAACTTGTGGGTCCCCAGATGTTCCTGGACTGCAACTGCCAGAAATCCTGGCCAGCTCAGCTAGTGATGAAGACTTCTGGGAGTAGCAGTCCAGGAACATCTGGGGACCCACAGGATGAGAACCACTGCTCTAGGACATGCAAGGAGTTGGGGAGGATGCTGCAGCAACGGAGCCGGGGGTGGGTAGGGTGAGCAGGTGACTGGGAGCTGACATCTCCATCTGGTATGGGGAGGGCCAGCTGGCGGAGATGCATGACAGGCTGAGCCGGTGGGGAGAAGAGGCTGTGGACCGCTTGAAATTTGAAAATGGGCCACATTTGGCCCCTGGGCTTGACTTTGGACATGCCTGATTTAAAGCTAACAACAGGGATTATACAGATACTATAAAGGATCAGATGAATACCATACTAAAAATGGTAAAATGCCTAATTAAGAACACGACTCCTACAAGAATCACCAGGAGACTTGGGATTTGAATTCAGAGTTTTAGAGCCCGCAACTGCAAGCTATCTCTTTTCTGCACAATACCAATTTGTGTTGGCTGAGTTGAATTATTATTCGCATTTTGCTACCCCTACTTGTGGTCATTGGGAGGGAGATAAATGTGTAGGGATAAGATTGGCCTGCCTTCAACTACTGTAGTTTGTGGTATTCACTGGGTCAACTGAGTAAATCAGTAAGAAGCATAGCTTTTAGGAGTTACAAGTGGTCCCCCAGGAATGCCTTTTTAAGACAAACCACCAGTTGTGTTCCAAACCTCTTGCACCATTGAACATTGCCATCAAAGATGGAAATACAAACCAAGTTGGCCTCATTCCTTTCAACAATGTTGAGTATAGTCTTGACAGATTACATGACGTCTTGCAGGGGCAATGTACCATCAACTGAGAACTTTGTATTATACTTCTTTATATTGATCAGTAGAGATGCCACAGAGGACCAGATACTCCTTAAATTATGTACTGCCCAAACAAGGAAGAAAAGAGGGCACAGACTTGCATCAAGCTTTTTATTGTATGCCATCAAGTCGTTTCCCATTTATGATGACTTTAACAAGGTTTCCAAGTAAGTAAGATGTAAAAGGAATGGTTCCATAGCCATGCAAAGATTTGAACTCATGTCTTTAAACTGGGGGTTGAAAGCATTGTCTACAATGACCCTCCAAATTGGAAAGAGTTGCTAATTCCCCAGATGATAGGATGAAAATCCAAAAGGACCTTGACAGATTAGAGTGCTGGGCCAAATCTAACGGAATGGATTTCAACAGAGGGAAATGTAGAGTGCTACATCTAGGTAAAAAGAATGAATTGCACAGATATAGGATGGGAGATACTTGGCTGGAAAATAGTACCTGTTAAAGGGATCTGGCAGTCTTGGTGGACCACAAATTGAACATGAGTCAGCAGTGTGATGCGGCATCAAGGAAAGCCAATGTGATTCTTGGTTGCATCAACAGTAACATAGTGTCTAGATCAAGGGAAGTGATAGTACCACTCTATTCTGCTCTGGTCAGACCCCACCTGGAGTACTGTGTCCAGTTCTGTGCACCTCAATTTAAAAATGATGTTGACAACCTCGAGCGGGTGCAGAGGAGGGTGACCAGGATGGTTGAGGGTCTGGAGGAAATGTCTTATGAGGAACGGCTTAGGGAACTGGGAATGTTTAGTCTTTCAAAAAGAAGGCCGAGGGGGGATATGATAGCTATGTTTAGCTATCGGGGCAATGGTTTCAAACTACAGGAAAAGAGATTCCATTTGAACATTAGGAAGAACTTTATGACAGTTAGAGCTGTTTGGCAGTAGAATATGCTGCCACGGAGGGTGGTGAAGTCTCCTTCTTTGGAGGTTTTTAAGCAGAAGCTGGATGGCCATCTGTCGGAAATATTGTGATGGAGTTCCTGCATGGCAGGGGGTTGGACTGGGTGGCCCTTGAGGTCTCTTCCAACTCCCCATGATTCTATGATTCTATGACACATTGATTTTCACATGAAATTTATATATGGTAGGCACACAATTATCATAATCAACATTATAATTTAAACAGAAATGCAGTACCCTTCAGTATAGAGGGGAAGAATGCAGAACTGTGAGATTGTTCTGTATGTTTTCTGGGTGTTCGCTGTAACATTCAGCCCCCAATCTCCATGGGCAGAGAGTGCCATAAAAGTCTAGCAATGTTCCTCACCTCCTTGAAAAAAAAATTAAAAAATATAAAAATATATAAAAAAGGAAGTGGGAAAAGGAAAGAAAAGAAAAGAAAAGAAAAGAAAAGAAAAAAGGAACATGACCTTCCTTTTGAATGCTTGAGAATATTCTCAGTAAGACTATTATTTATTACTAATTTTAAAAAAACATGTCACTGGCATTCAGATCATGGTTTCTTTCTTCAAGACAAAACCAGAACCAAGAAGTCAAGGTAGGATAAGCCGTCAAGTTCAATTCAGCTACATTGCATTCACAGTCAATAATGTGCTATGAATCTGAAATAACTACATAAAAATCAGCAGAACTCCACCCTGCCCCTAGCAAAATTACTCTATTATAGCTCAGAGCAGCATGCATTTCTTGGCATTTTTTAAAGGGGGGATCCATGGCTTTTCTTTCCTGCCTCCAGCTGTGCTGCCGCATGACAATTGCTGTTGGAACATATTCCTATTACGGTTCCTGCCGAAATAAGCCTGGAGCAATTGGGCTACCTGTATTCATTGTTGTGTCATATTGTGCCTCGCAACACATTGTTAATGATCAATAGACCTAGTGTGGCTAATCGGATCTTATTCTCTACAGCAGCTGTGTCACAGGTATGATTAGGCTTTGTATGTCATTTCATTTTACCTTCCCACAAGGCAGCCAAGATAAAAAATAAAATAAAAAGCCAGGCCTGCCTGCTTTAATTTAATAGGATACTTTTCAACATTTTTATACATACCATATAACAATACAAAAGAGCACAAAATATCCCACAGTAAGCTTGGTCTGGAGAAGGAATCTGAAGTTAACTCTTACACTGGTGGATTTAGCTCTCATTCTTCACATGTTCTGCAAAAATCTAACTGTTCTGGATTTTTGGGAGTTCAAGCTAAATCATAACCATCCTAATCTTTGAACTGAAGAACTGGAAGGGAACCTATGGATCACTGAGTCCAGGTCCTGTCAAGGAGGCATGGTGGGGAATCGAACCTTCAACCACTGGATCCACAACCAGATACCTAAACCACTGAGTGAGCTATGACTGGTTGAAGTCTCCAGCCTGGGTACAGTAGCCCTTCACCTATCGTGGGGGTTAGGGACCCCACCGGACCCATGATAATGGAAAATCCATGCTATGCGGATGCTGGGTTGGGTTGGAACTGGGGGGGCCCTGTCTGGGGGCTCCTACACTTACCTGAGGCCTGATGCTGGCCTGAGCGGGCCCCCAACAGGCTTCCCAGGCCTGTCAGGGGCCGAAAAAGTGGTTTCCAGCAAACCGGAAGTGACTTCTGGATCACCAGAAACCACTTCTGGGGTCACCAAGAGGCTTCCCAGGCCTGCTGGAGGCCCCAGAAGTGGTTTCAGGTGAAGTGGAAGTCACTTCCGTAAAACCAGAAGTTTTCCAAACAAGCTCAAGCAGCTTACCCCAGGGGGACTTGCCTTTCATATACTATGGTTCCACAATATATCGGGACCATGGTATATGAACCACGATATGGCAGGGACAACTGTATCATGAGAGCAGTGTGAGAGCTAAGCTTCCTTTCAACATCCTTTAAAGTGACATGTCTGTGAAGATTCTCAGTCATCCAAGTGAGTTTATCTGGAAGTTGAGTCATGGCTACCGGACTTCTTTTTGAGAAATAGAAATGTTTCGCTGTTCATCCAAACAGCTTCATCGGTCGGAATACAGCTAGTGCAAGCCCTCCATCTTATAGTCAGCTTTGACCTCTTGTCACCCTGGTCTGAATTAGGCTCATAAGATGAACAATGGCCTGAATAGGCTCGTTAGGGAGACAATAGTATCCATAGCCTTAAGGTGAACAATGGCCTAAGGTGCTGAAACCTATCAAGACTGGGTTGTTAGTTATGGCCTTGGCGGTGAAGGTTTTTTGATGTGTCTGGGTACTTTGGAAAGCACAGCCTGATAAATAGCAGACAGACTACGCATGAGGCCGCCACCTCTGTTGAGGGAGGGGGTTTCAATGCTCACATGAATGGCTTCCCTTACTTCTCTCTCAAACCACCTCTCTTCTTTGAATACATTGGAGAAACTAAACAGCCATTAAACAGAAGGATGGCCCAACATAGGAGGGGTAACAGCTCAGGACCAGAATCAGCAGTACACCTCCATTTGAAGGACAAAGGACACTCTTTCAAAGATGAGGATGTACACATATTAGACATATTGTTGTTTGCTATGAGCCATCTTGAAGAAAGAACTAACTGTTATACTCTTTATCTCGATGCATGTGTTCTATTATTCTATTGCCATTATTTTCATGTAAGGTCGTTATTTCCCCCATTATTGCCCACAGTTCTATTGAGATTTTTCTGGAGTCACCAAAATTCTGTAAATAAATAAATAAATAAATAAATAAATAAATAAATAAATAAATAAAACTAAAGCTTAAGGCACTGGTTGCAATCCTCGTCACATGCTGGTTACACAACTGAGCTTATGATCAAGGATAAAATCAGCACCTTACTGATCAGCTGCAGTTTATCGCAGCAATTTACACTTATTTCACTTATTCTGGAGCAAAATCCCAATAGGGTTCTAACCATTATTTCAATTAGAAATGCCTTTTCAATTCTTTTTCAGTTCAGTTGTATTTTAATATTATATAGTGGTACCTCTACTTACAAGCTTAATCTGTTCCGAATGCATGTTCATAAGTTGAACAACTCATAAGCAGAGCAGCTGTATCTGAAAAAAATCAAATAAATAAATTAATTTAAAAATAAAAAAAATAATAAAAATATTCTAAGTAGAACAGACCACATCTAAAATTTGTAAGGCAGCAGTTAAAACGCCAATAGTTTCCCACTCTTAAGTCGAATTGCTCATATGCAGAGCTGTTTGTAAGTAGAGTCGCCACTGTATAACTTGTTGAATAACTCACATTCTTTTTAGTTGTACCTTCATGCACAGTTCCTTGAATCTTCCAGGCAACCTGATCACAATATGAAAAAAAAGAAGAAGAAGAAAGCTTTTCCAAGCTGACCGTGTGAAGTGGGTATTGTGGAGTTATTAGTCCCATTACAGATAATAGGGATTTTGCACTTCTGGATGTATATTGAGAATGAGGCATTCTGCTCCTGCCTACCTTGGCATCCACACAGAAGACTACCTCTCCTTAGGGAACGTTTATTCATGTGATCCTACAGAGACCACCCACTCCAGCACATGCACATCTGGTAGTTGGGGCCAGATTCCATTTCCCAGCATCCATGTGATGCGCTGCCCCTTCGCATGATTCATGGGTCAAAGTGCACATAAGTAATCCCAAATTGCCCAACCTGTCAGGAATTCACATCCCTTTCCCCTTTAAATTATGATTCAACAACTACATCAGGTGCAAAACTTGGCATGGAGCCCAACACCTTGATAGGAAAGAGGGAAGTTTGAAAGAATTTTAAAAATATAAAATATATATGAAACATACAGTAGTTTTCTTTTCCTGTGGCCCAGATGTCATAGTTAGCCAGGTAGCCATTAATTCTCTGCTGAAGGATTTTGAGGGAAATCCGTTGGTCTCCTTACTAGAAATGGGCACGAATAAAAAAAAATGGTGTTTTGGTTTTTGGTTTGTCATTGAGAGGTCCGTCTCAGTTTGTTTCCGTTTTGCGCAAATTTTTGGAAAAATTTCATTTTCGTTTTTTGTTTTTTCGTTTTTCGTTTCTACCTGCTTTTTGCGCGATTTTTAAAGCATTCCCGTGCATGGGCGTCCCCCAACGCCCCAGACCAGAGGGAAAACACTAAAAAAAATGATGCTGGAAGAGACACAGTATAGACTAGGTACGCAGAGAGGCTGCAAAGGCAGCAGTGGGCATTGCCCAGGGTGCAAGGCAGCTGTAGAGTGACTGCACTGTGGGTCAGGGGAGGGTACTCACTGAGAGGTACGCACGCACACACACAGGGAGGCTGCAGGACTGAAGCTAGAGTCACAGAGACAGCAATCCCACCCTAACTCCCACCGGAGACTGCAAGGAGGATGGGGGTTGCCAGAGCTTTTTATGCCCTCTGTGGCTGCCAGACCTGCCCAGTCTGAAACCTTGGCATGCTATTGGTTCAACATGATCCCATCACATGGCTTGCCTCCATTTTGTGGCTGGCGACATCCATTTTGTCATCCTTAAAGGGAGAAGAAAAATACATCGCGATGGGAGAAGACAGAAACAAATGTTTTAAGGACCCCAACCCCCTGGTAGGTAATAATTTCAAATAATTATCGCATTATCGCTGCATTTTTACGGATGTCCAGGGCGTTTTAATACCCAAGAAATCAATATTAGGCATCTGGGAGCCATTTTGGGTCGATGTCCCCTAACTCCCCTTAAAGGAAAAAAATACAGCAATCTAAGAAAAGACATAAATGCACGTTTTAAGGATCCCACCCCCCGGTAGGTATTATCAGACATTATAAATAATTATCGCTGCATTTTTATGGATGTCCAGGGCGTTTTTTAACATTTAAAACAGCTCATTTCATTGCGCGTCGTCATTAACGAAAACGAAACGTAATGAACCCAATTTTCGTGGTTCTGTTTGTTTCGTTCCATTTTCATCACAATTTTCATTAGTCGTTTCATTACGTAACAGAACGAATAACGAATAACGGAAATGAAAAAAAGTTCGTTTTGTGCCCATCTCTACTCCTTACTATTTACAAGTGTAATAAGAATTTTCTACTTGAAAATTCATTTCATTTGAGAATGATCAGCTTGCCAAGTGTGTCTGCTCCATTTGTGAAGCAACCACCCATGGGACCAAAAGTTCATCTAATGTGTACTCCATGGTGTGTGCTGTACAGATTATTCAGCAACAGCCAGTCCACAGCGTTTTGTTATGGGGTTTTTTCCTGCCCATTGAACTCTTGCTGGGGAGATATTGTACATATTAAAAAAACATTTATAAGTCATTGAATAAGCATTTAGTATGCATGGTCACAAAAACTATCCCTGCTTGTCCCATTTTAATGCTAGAATAGTTTCCATTAAATGCAGGAACCATGGATCCACTGGGCCTCTAAGAAGCTTGCAAAACATATCAAGTACCTCCATTGTCTAGAATGCAAGGCAATTCATTGGGATCTCACAGAAATCATATCCTTTCCCTGCTATTTTAGCTTCGATCCACCAGTATCTTGGGATGGCCTCAGAAACAGAGAATCATTCTGGACCAGTTATGTAAAAATTGGGAGTATCGAACTGCAATACGTCCAGTACACTGGATTCTGAGTAATTTGCCCAGTTATTAACACTGCTTGGACTGGAATCTAGATTCATTCGGCAAAAACAAACTATAATGAAAATATTTCCCATTTGTATCAAGCAAATTCAAAAGGTACAGCATACAGATGACGATGTATGTGTTAACTATTAGATGCTGCTCTGAAGAAGAAGAAGAAACAGAAGTGACAACCTACATTAGTGCTAACATGGCTAAACATATAGGGCCCAAGTTTTAAAGAAATAATCATCTTCTAATAATAATCTTGGAACTGCAGAGCTGGGCCATCAAGTTCAGCCCCTGTCAAGGAGGAACAGGGAACTGAACTCCCAACCTTCGAATCAATAGGCAGCTGCTAAACCACTAAGCTATCAAGCTGAAACTTGGGCTTAAGACAATGAATACTGTGGCAGACCCGGTGGGCCTCTTCATCATGGCACAATGAGTAGTTGCTGGAACATACTCTTCATTGGAGTCACAGAACTTTTAAAGGGCCAACCAGGCCAAACTTTAAAACATGAAACTTTAGGACACCAGGGAGTTAACATCTTTCCCACAGTCCTAGATGGGGGAAGACAACTGGGCCCCTATAGCGCCCCTTCAGTGGGAGGAGCAGATCACCAGCTCCTCTACCAGTTTGAGGACAATGAACAGAGGAACCAGGCACAGGATGGCCTCAACAAGAGTATGGCTTGCTGGCAGTCAGCTGTCCTTGGTGGTGGGTGGTGAAGGCACCTTCCATTACATCTCTCCAGTCTCCACTAGTAGCCTAACCCCACAGGTATGATTGTCTTCTTGAGAGGTGCAGCCCCACTCTATCCAGACCCGGATGGCAAGGTATGTAGTGAGGGGAAGAAGGATGTTGCCCTTCTGTGCAACCATGGATATGCTGGCCAGGAGGTCTCTCGTATGGGGCTTCTTGCCCCTACTACTTCCTCTGTGGGCAGCATGTCTGATGCTGGTTCTCAAGCCTCCCAGCCTCCTGTCTCTAAGCCTGGTCCCAACAGCCCCAGGCAGCTTCCTCAGGCAGAACCAGCAACTAACCCAGTGCCCCATCTCCTGGCTCACAAACACATACTGTATGGTCTCCCATCCATGTGCGAACATTTCCAGCATTGGGAGTACCTCCTATGCCTCACACACATCCTAGTCTATGGCATCAGCCTAACAGTTCTCCTTCCCTTCACAACATCCCTCCTTAAATCCCAGTTGAGCCATGGCTACTACACCTGTCTCTGTGTGGCTAACATCCCAGGCCACAGGGGAACTGTGGGTGGGGAATCTTGCCCTCACTCTCTGGGGGTGGTGGAAATCCCATTCTCATGAGCAGGGGGGACCTTCACCAATCCTGCAATTAAACTGCACACTCTGAACCCATCAGTGTCATCTGATGTTGAGAAATTAAGAAGGGCTAGGTCTGATTAGTAGTTGGATGGGATGCTTAAAAAAAGAAAATAAAACAAGAAAAGAACCATACGGTACCTAAAATAGTGAGAAGCTGTTATTAGTTGTAGCTGGTAACACTGCACTGTGTATGTTATGTGTGTGTTGTGTCATTACAGTCCTGACCGACTCTTTGTGACCCCATGTCCATGGAGTTTTCTTGGCAGGAATACAGGAGTGGTTTGTGAGTTCCTACTCCAGGTGCCTATGGCTCCTGGTATTCGCTGGTGGTCTCCCATCCAAGTACTAACCAGGGCTGACCCTGCTTAGCTTCCAAAATCAGGTGAGATTGGTTGTGTTTAGATGGACCAAATGGTCTGGTTCAGCAGATGATAGATTCCTGACTTCCTTCCTTTTGATTTTGTCTTGTTATATATCATTGAGCTACCTCTGACATTTACTGTCTGTATGAATAAGCTATCTCCAAAATGTCCTGTCCTTTTAGAGACCTGTTCTTGTAAAGCCAACCCTGTGGCTTCCTTTAGGAAGTCAGTCCATCTTGTATTTAGTCTTCTTTTCTTGTTGCCTTTCACCTTTCCCAGCACTGTTACCTTTTCCGGAAAATCCTATCTTTCCATGATGTGCCCAAAGTAAATCTAGCCTCAGTTTCAACATTTTTGCCTCCACAGACAACTCAGGGTTGATAGCTGTTGTGTGTTTTTAGGGCTGTTTGGCTGTGTTCTGGAAGTTTTCCTTCCTGACGTTTTGCCAGATCCTATGGCCAGCATTTTCAGAGGGCAAGGAGCTCATGGAACTAGGAGTTCTCTCTGTGCTCTGGGGTATAGAGTAAGTGAGTACTCCTAGTTTGCTGAGTTCTGTCCTGTGAAGATGCTGGCCACTGAGTCTGGCGAAATATCAGGAAGGAAAACTTCCAGAACACGGCCAAACAGCCTGAAAAACTCACAACAGCTATCAGGTCCCGGCCGTGAAAGCCCTCGAGAATACAAATCAGGGTTGATTTGATCAAGGACTCACTTGTTTGTCTTTCTGTCAGTCCAAGGTATTTGCAAACTTTTTCTCCAGACTTTTTTTTATTTTTCAATGTTTTTTAAATTTGAAATACTGTACAAAGAAGTTTGCAGATCTTCAATAAAAAGGGCACGTAGCATTGTCTCTTGCTGCCTCTAGTGGCCAGTTTTTGTGAATATATTATAAAAACATTTTTTTCTATTTTTTTCCTTTTGGTACCTGTGTTTTTAGAGCACAGATAAGTGAAACCACATATATTGATCCCATAGATACAGGGGTCCTATTTTATATCAGGAAGGACTATACTAGATTTTAATAGGACCAGATGAAAATAGCCAGGAACATTTATTGCTATGGTGTGTGCTTTGATATATTTCTCTGTGTTTATGAAGATACAGTCTTGTCTTTGGTTTGCTCTCAACACCATAATGAATGTTTCATGGAGGCACTTTATTTCTGGACCTACTAGATCTCTGTCCACCTAAAAATGCTTTTCTGCAGTTTTCTGAAAACCTGGATTGTGGTTCTCAGAATAGGCTGGGAATGTTCAAAGTCTACAGATCCTGCTCCTCCCTAACATACCTTTTGACATGAACTTACAGAGGAGCACCACCACAAATAAGTGTGTTATGTATTGATCTGTAATTGCTTGTTGAAGTAACCGCCTTCCTGTTCCAAAGGGAACAGGCCTATTGGTTGATTCTAGTTGCTGCATTTGGATCTTCAATCCTATTGGTTCCTGCCAAAAGGCAGCCTTGTGATTGGTTGTAATTCTTCCCTCCAAAATGTATCTTTTCCTAGCCAGTCCTGGCCCCTATAAATGTAACTCCCTCTCCCCAGTCCTCAGTCTTGTCTCTCCCTGATTAAAGAGCTGTTCACTAGAAGCTGTCTCCAGCCTGCTTTGTCTCTGAGCTGAAATCACTGCTGAATCACTAACCCCACACTACAATACTGGCGACAAAGGTGGGATCCGGAATGCTGAGTAGCAGAGGCCCATCACGCTGACTCAGAGTCCGAATCGCAGCAGAGACAAGACTCACCTGCTGGCTAGAAAACGACCCTGCCCGCCTGGAGAATGGAAAGTCCACGGGTCTTGGAGCCCTTCCAGCTGTCCGAGCCTCACACTTGGGAGGACTATGTTGAGCATTTCGAGTTCTTCGCGGTGGCTCAAGGAATCACAGATGCCAGCAAAAGAAGGGTCACGTTCCTGAGTTGCTGCGGGCAGGATACCTTCATGTTGGCCAAGGCGCTGCTCGCCCCAGCAAAGCTGAGTGAGACAGCACTCACAGACATTTTCGCCCGGCTGACAAGCTACTTGGCACCTACCAAAACCCAGATGGCCTGGCGGATGGAGTTCCAGAAAAGGCAGCAGGAAGCCGGAGAATCTGTGGCTGCATTCCTGGCAGGACTCCGGGAGATTGCTCAGCACTGTGGCTTCCCAAATCTTGAAGACACTCTCTTGAATCAATTTGTTGGGGGGCTCTGCAGCAAAAAAGCCCGAAGGCGCATTGTGGCAAAGGAAGATGTCACCCTTGCCTCCGCCTTGAAAGAGGCCTCTGCCACAGAGAATTATGAGCAGGAAGAGCTCAATGCCAGTGGCAAGACCACAAAGCTGCGGGTAGAGGCTGCCCATGCCATGGATGAGCCAGAGGTTAGTCCAAGCCAGAGCCCAGTCCGTGGTGTCGAGTTGGTGCGTCAGGTGGATGCATGGCCCAAAGATCGCCGAGGCGCTTGCACAGGCTGTGGCGGACACCATGAGCGGAAAAGCTGTCGTTTTCGTGATGCTACGTGTAGGGCTTGCGGTAAGACAGGACACATCAGCCGGGTCTGTTGGTCAGTGGCAGCTGCAACAATGGAATCACCTAGATCAACGCGTCGCAGATCATCCACCACAACTCATCTCCTAGACGACTGCAATTATCTCACAGAGATCAACGGAGAGATCGTGCAGTTTCCGGCGCAGGGCAAACCATCCATCAGAGTGAAGATCAAAGGTTGACCGTGCGACATGGAGGTGGATTCCGGATCTGGATTCACCATTGTCTCAGACCAGACTGCAAGGGGGCTCTTTCCTGGGGATAAGTTCCCCTCTCTGGAGCCATTCCCAGCAACCTTCAATCATACACGGAGGGCCGCATCCACATTCTAGGAATGTGTGCTGTGAGGGTACAATTCCGGGAGAAACAGGCCGTGCTTAAATTGGTGATTGCACAGGGGATTCGCCCCAGTCTTTTGGGTACTGACTGGTTTCCTGCCTTGGGGCTGAGTATATCAGGGCTCAACTCAGTCCAAACTGCCCCTGAGTTGGGCGAGGTATTAGGCCAAGAATTTGCTGAACTCTTCAGTGGAAAGCTGGGTTGTTATAAAGGGCCTCCAATTGACTTTGAGCTGGACCCCAGGGTGGCTCCAATCCAACTCAAGCCAAGGCGAGTGCCTTTTGTGCTGCAACCCAAAATTGAGGCGGAACTGGACAAATTGGTCAAACAGGGAGTTCTTTCACCTGTGGACTCTTCTAGGTGGGAGACTCCTATCGTCACACCCCTTAAGGCAAATGGGGAAGTGAGGATTTGTGCAGACTACAAATGTACCATCAACAAGGCACTCAGGGGAAATTCATACCCCATTCCAGTCGTCTCACAGCTGTTGGCAAAATTGGCTGGGGGGAATTTTTTTGTCAAACTTGATCTGGCTCAAGCTTACCAACAGCTGCCAGTGACTCCGCAATCTGCGGAAGCACAAACGATTGTAATGCACAAAGGGGCTTTCAGAGTGAACAGGTTACAGTTTGGAATTTGTGTGGCTCCATGAATTTTTCAAGGGCTAATGGAGCGCCTGTTAAGGGGTCTGCCAGAGGTCTTGCCATTTTTTGATGATGTTCTGATTGCTGGGAAAGACTCCCAGGAACTAGTGGGGCGTATCCGTGCTGTGTTACTCAAATTTAAGGAGGTGGGGCTGCAGCTGAAAAAGGAAAAATGCAGTTTTGGGGTGCGATCTGTGGATTTTTTGGGGTTTAAAATTGATGCAACGGGCATCCACCCCACTGACTCTAAAATTAAAGCCATTACTGAGGCACCACGCCCACGGAACAAGACGGAGTTACAGTCATTCCTGGGACTTATTAACTTTTACCATTCATTCCTACCTTAGAAAGCTTCAATAGTGGAACCATTGCATAAACTATTGAAGAAAAAGAGTGTGTGGCATTGGGCTCAGGCACAGCAGAAGGTTTTTGACACCTTGCGGAGCATGCTGACTAGCAGGAGCGTCCTTGCTCATTATGGCGAGTCGAAACCTCTTGTTCTGGCATGTGATGCTTCTCAATATGGGCTGGGAGCTGTGCTGAGCCATAGGGAAGCGGATGGGTCAGAAAAGCCCATCTCGTTCTATTCTCGTACGTTGTCGCCAACGGAGTTGAACTACGCACAAATTGACAAGGAAGCCCTGGCAATAGTGGCAGGGATTAAAAAGTTTCATGACTATTTATATGGTCGCCACTTCTTCCTTGAAACTGACCACAAGCCTCTGTTAGGATTGTTCCACCCGAACAAACAGACGCCGCAGAGTCTCTCCCCCAGGATGCTGCGATGGTCTATATTCCTGAATGGGTTCCAGTACACCCTGACCCATGTTCCAGGGGAAAGGTTGTGCCACGCTGATGCACTAAGTCGCTTGCCCCTTCCTGGTGTGTGCGATGCAGATCCTGCCCCAGCTGAACGAGTGATGATGCTGGAAACACTTCCGGGGGGCCCTGTAACTGCCACTGAAATAGCTGAGAGAACAAGGAAAGATCCTGCTCTCTCCCGTGTGCTCACTTGGGTGGGGAGGGGATGGCCAGGTGGCCCGCATGAGGAAAACTTTAGACCGTACGCAACAAGGCAACATGAGCTATCCCTGCATAAAGGCTGTCTCCTATGGGGAGACAGGGTGATCATCCCAGCACCACTGAGAAACAGGGTTCTGGATACACTGCACTTGGGGCATCCGGGAATGGTCATGATGAAGTCGCTGGCCCGGTGCTATGTATGGTGGCCTGGGATGGACCAAGATGTTGAACGATGGGTATGGACGTGCAAGGCATGTCAGGAAGTGCACCCAGAAGTGGCCAGAGCACCAGTCCACTGGTGGGAGCAGACCCGGACTCCCTGGAGCCGGCTGCACTTAGATTTTGCTGGGCCATTCCAAGGAAAGGTTTTTTTTGTTATCGTTGAGGCGTATTCTAAATGGTTAAAGGTGGCTATGGTTCCCAGCATGTCGTCAGCTGCAGTCATCAAGGTGCTGAGACAGCTGTTCGCAACCCATGGGTTGCCCGAGACCATTGTCTCAGACAATGGAGCAGCCTTTGTATCCCAAGAATTCAGGGCATTTCTGGCTGATAATTTCATAAGAGGGGTCACCTCAGCTCCTTTTCATCCCTCATCCAATGGGCAGGCTGAGCGCATGGTGCAGACAGCCAAAGGATCTCTTGCACGCTTGATGGAGGGTGACTGGTCAATGCGCATTGCCCGAATGTTGTTCTTGCAGCATGTGACGCCGTGTACTACTACAGGCAAGTCGCCAGCAGAGCTGCTTCTAGGTAGAAGGCTGGTGACGGTGCTGGACTATGTCCACCCAGACAAAATGCCAAACCGCAAGGCTAGAGCACCTCCACAGGCAGAGAGTGACTCTACAAGGTATTTTGCTCCTGAAGATTTGGTCTGGGTGAGAAATTATGCCAGAGGTCCCCTGTGGGTGCCAGGGGTGATCACCAGAGCATCTGGGCCAGTCTCTTATTACGTGACCATTGAAGATGGCAGGGTCTGGCGTAGACACGTGGACCAACTGAGGCGCAGAGCACCCAGTAGAGTTGGTACCGGTATGGGTGAATTGCAGCCTGAGAGTGACACTACCCCCATTAATGATTCACAGCTGCAAGACCAGAGCGGAGATGCCCCAGGAATGCAGGTACCAGTGGCGTCTGCAAATGAATCTGCTCCTGCAAGTCCTCATGGCGCCGAGGAACAGATCAGGGACACTGAGTTGTCTGAAACCCCCTCCGTGTCAGACGAAACTATTACAGTAGACTCTCCCCCACAGACACTGCCTGCTGAAGCCCCTGCAACACCCATAGTCAGGAGATCAACTAGAAGTCGCAGGGCCCCACAATATCTAAAGGATTACGTGTGCTGTGCCCACCAGGGGGGAAGGGGTGTTATGTATTGATCTGTAATTGCTTGTTGAAGTAACTGCCTTCCTGTTCCAAAGGGAACAGGCCTATTGGTTGATTCTAGTTGCTGCATTTGGATCTTCAATCCTATTGGTTCCCGCCAAAAGGCAGCCTTGTGATTGGTTGTAATTGTTCCCTCCAAAATGTATCTTTTCCTAGCCAGTCCTGGCCCCTATAAATGTAACTCCCTCTCCCCAGTCCTCAGTCTTGTCTCTCCCTGATTAAAGAGCTGTTCACTAGAAGCTGTCTCCAGCCTGCTTTGTCTCTGAGCTGAAATCACTGCTGAATCACTAACCCCACGCTACAATAAAGTGTTAGCCCAATCTTAGTTCCTTCTGCCTTCTATATTGTTTTTCCTTATTTTGTACATGGCTATCCTGCCAAGAAAACTCCATGGACATGGACTCAGGTAGAGTCGGTCACGACTGTAACGAAACAACACACACACACACACATGGAGTTTTGGACTGGCAGGATAGCTCAGTGGTTTAAGTCTCTCTCGGTGGAGGCTGAGATTTGCAGTTTGATTCCCCACTGTACCTGCTGTGAAAAAAAGCCAGCCTGTGTGGTTTCTGTAAGCTGCACAGTCCTAGAATTTCCCCAGAAAAGAGGAAAAGTAGACCACTTCTGAGAACTCTTTACCTGGAAAGAGTTGTCGTTAAGGCAGAATCAACTTGAAGTCACATTATTATTACAGGGCCTTGCCTTGGCCTTCTGAAGCACTGACAACCTGGTCCTTCATCACACCTTGTAAAGAGAGGTGTGATTGAAATGTACTGACTAAAAGGCTGCTCCAAAATGGAGAAGAGGTACTTGAGACTGTACAAAAGCGTAGGTGGAGAACAAGAAACAAGCTCTGTCATTACGGGGAAAGAGTAGTACATTTTTGCTCATTTCCTTCCAAGAATACTCAGGGAAAATACTTCCAGAGTCATCTTAGGGTACTTAGTGAAAACAACACAACAGGTGTGACAATCGGCTGGTTTTCTTTTTGTATTTCTCAGAAACCTACCATCATTCCTTTCCCATTTGAATGTTGTATCAGGCTGCAATACTTGGTTGTGGTTGTTTTAATATCCCACATTTTGTAATGCATTGTCCTTAGTATAGATAATTTTGTGCAGTTTTTGGAAGTCATACCTTTGAATGAGAGTCCTCCATAAATTAAAGCATGTTTCGTGTGCTTATTTTTCCAATACAGAAACTTTTAGTGATGCTTGAATGTAATTTTTAAAAATCACAACCTTCTGACACTCATGGTTTTCTCCCAAGGATGGGAGAACACCTGAAGGAGTGTCTCTTCTACAGTTTCTGACTTTTTACAATGTCTTCTGTTGAAAATGTACTCATTCAGATGCCTATTTTTTCAAAGACATATCATTCACAGACAGAAGAAAGGGTCTCTGCAGAAGCAGCAGCTAGGTAATGAAATGCCTTCTTAAAGTACTCTTTTGACACTTAAATAAACATTTCTATTCACGCTGGCATTATAACTTTCTGTGATTATTTTAATGATTTTAGTAGTGGTTCTTATTATTGTATCATGGCTAATCATATCGTACTCTCAAATCCTTCGTGGAAGACAGGATTTCCTATAAAATAATAAAGAACTGGGATAGAGAACAGCCAGGGGGGAAGAAGAGATGTAGGTACATGCCACTAGAAAAGGAAACCCACTTTTATTAGCAGAGCAGTAACCTACCAGAGTTCATAAAACTCTCTTGCTTTGTTTTGTGATTCATTTTGAAACACCAGATTTCTTTGCATGCTGATATCTCAAATAGGAGAGTGTGCCTGAATCACATCTCTCCAACACTAAAGCAATTTCAGCTCTAATGGCATCTCAGTGCAATGGACCCTTTTGCCCTCTCTTTATTCTTGTCACATGTAGAATAAAATTCTGACTCGCCTGCACTGGTTGCCCATTGCCTCCCCAATAAGGTGTTGATTTTGCTTTACAAAACCCTCCATGGCCTGGCTCCTGAATATCTGGCAGAGTGTATCTCCCAAAGGTCAGAGCTGGCCTGACCCACCAGAGCCTCTATGACACTCGTTCTGGGTGGCTACCGCTAGGGAAGACCATAAGGTTGCAACACCCAACCAGGCCTTCTCGGTGGCTGGCCAGGCAGCATAGAACAAACTGCCAAGCGATGGAACAAAATGCCATGCTCAATCCCTGGCATCCTTTAAAAAGTCCGTAAAGACCTGGCTGTTCAAGGATGCCTTTGGTAATTGCTAGTCGTGTTTTGTTCCCCCTGCATTCATTGTTTGTTTGTTATGGGTTGTTGTTTTTTGCCTCTTGCCGGGTGATTTGTTGTCTTGTTGCTGTTGTTGCTTTTGTATTATTGGGTTTTTCTTTTTTCTTTTTTTTTTCATTCTTCATTTTATTATTAATATTATTATGTTTTGGGGTTGTTTCTAAGTTGTTGTTGTAAACCATCCAGAGTTCTCATTTGAGGAAAATCAGTTTGTGGTATACTAATATAAAAATAAATAATAAATAAGTAATACAAATGAACAAGGTGAGGGGAAGTAGACATGATCGTTGATTGATTGATTGATTGATTTGATTTGATTTTTACATACTTTCCCTTTAGTGAACCAACAATCCTCTGGTTGTTTTAAATAATAAAACATGAAACACCCACTCCCTGCTCCACCTACCTGTTTGATCAGAGCAACTGGGTCTGATGCTATTCCCAAAGTAGGGACTCTTGGCACAATAAGGAGTAATTTTGTGGGCCCTTACTTTTTGCACAAATTAAGCAGGCAGTGAATTCAGTGGCAGAAAGGAAAAATAAAATACTTTTATAGGTAACAAACAGCAGAAGCAATCAGCAGGTTACTACTGAAAATCATAGTAATTCCCTCCGATTTTCAGTCTGTAACCCTGCAATACCCCCAAGAGCTTCTACTTATCCTACAATCAGATTTGCATAATATCTTGGCAGTTTAGGTTTTGATGTATCTAACTGTATGCGGTGACCTGTAGGTGGAGAACAAGAAACAAGCTCTGTCATTACGGGGAAAGAGTAGTACATTTTTGCTCATTTCCTTCCAAGAATACTCAGGGAAAATACTTCCAGAGTCATCTTAGGGTACTTAGTGAAAACAACACAACAGGTGTGACAATCGGCTGGTTTTCTTTTTGTATTTCTCAGAAACCTACCATCATTCCTTTCCCATTTGAATGTTGTATCAGGCTGCAATACTTGGTTGTGGTTGTTTTAATATCCCACATTTTGTAATGCATTGTCCTTAGTATAGATAATTTTGTGCAGTTTTTGGAAGTCATACCTTTGAATGAGAGTCCTCCATAAATTAAAGCATGTTTCGTGTGCTTATTTTTCCAATACAGAAACTTTTAGTGATGCTTGAATGTAATTTTTAAAAATCACAACCTTCTGACACTCATGGTTTTCTCCCAAGGATGGGAGAACACCTGAAGGAGTGTCTCTTCTACAGTTTCTGACTTTTTACAATGTCTTCTGTTGAAAATGTACTCATTCAGATGCCTATTTTTTCAAAGACATATCATTCACAGACAGAAGAAAGGGTCTCTGCAGAAGCAGCAGCTAGGTAATGAAATGCCTTCTTAAAGTACTCTTTTGACACTTAAATAAACATTTCTATTCACGCTGGCATTATAACTTTCTGTGATTATTTTAATGATTTTAGTAGTGGTTCTTATTATTGTATCATGGCTAATCATATCGTACTCTCAAATCCTTCGTGGAAGACAGGATTTCCTATAAAATAATAAAGAACTGGGATAGAGAACAGCCAGGGGGGAAGAAGAGATGTAGGTACATGCCACTAGAAAAGGAAACCCACTTTTATTAGCAGAGCAGTAACCTACCAGAGTTCATAAAACTCTCTTGCTTTGTTTTGTGATTCATTTTGAAACACCAGATTTCTTTGCATGCTGATATCTCAAATAGGAGAGTGTGCCTGAATCACATCTCTCCAACACTAAAGCAATTTCAGCTCTAATGGCATCTCAGTGCAATGGACCCTTTTGCCCTCTCTTTATTCTTGTCACATGTAGAATAAAATTCTGACTCGCCTGCACTGGTTGCCCATTGCCTCCCCAATAAGGTGTTGATTTTGCTTTACAAAACCCTCCATGGCCTGGCTCCTGAATATCTGGCAGAGTGTATCTCCCAAAGGTCAGAGCTGGCCTGACCCACCAGAGCCTCTATGACACTCGTTCTGGGTGGCTACCGCTAGGGAAGACCATAAGGTTGCAACACCCAACCAGGCCTTCTCGGTGGCTGGCCAGGCAGCATAGAACAAACTGCCAAGCGATGGAACAAAATGCCATGCTCAATCCCTGGCATCCTTTAAAAAGTCCGTAAAGACCTGGCTGTTCAAGGATGCCTTTGGTAATTGCTAGTCGTGTTTTGTTCCCCCTGCATTCATTGTTTGTTTGTTATGGGTTGTTGTTTTTTGCCTCTTGCCGGGTGATTTGTTGTCTTGTTGCTGTTGTTGCTTTTGTATTATTGGGTTTTTCTTTTTTCTTTTTTTTTTCATTCTTCATTTTATTATTAATATTATTATGTTTTGGGGTTGTTTCATAAGTTGTTGTTGTAAACCATCCAGAGTTCTCATTTGAGGAAAATCAGTTTGTGGTATACTAATATAAAAATAAATAATAAATAAGTAATACAAATGAACAAGGTGAGGGGAAGTAGACATGATCGTTGATTGATTGATTGATTGATTTGATTTGATTTTTACATACTTTCCCTTTAGTGAACCAACAATCCTCTGGTTGTTTTAAATAATAAAACATGAAACACCCACTCCCTGCTCCACCTACCTGTTTGATCAGAGCAACTGGGTCTGATGCTATTCCCAAAGTAGGGACTCTTGGCACAATAAGGAGTAATTTTGTGGGCCCTTACTTTTTGCACAAATTAAGCAGGCAGTGAATTCAGTGGCAGAAAGGAAAAATAAAATACTTTTATAGGTAACAAACAGCAGAAGCAATCAGCAGGTTACTACTGAAAATCATAGTAATTCCCTCCGATTTTCAGTCTGTAACCCTGCAATACCCCCAAGAGCTTCTACTTATCCTACAATCAGATTTGCATAATATCTTGGCAGTTTAGGTTTTGATGTATCTAACTGTATGCGGTGACCTGTGCTCCCTGCATGTGTGCAGGTACATTACATTTTCTGTCTTCTTTTCAGCACTAATTGGAAGAAAACTGCTTATGCCTGATAAAGTGAACTGTCAAGAGTTCACTTTTGCATAAAATGGAGGTGATTGCTACTAAACTGTACCACTGGTAACGGATCTATCCAAAGATATAATAGCTGGTCTCTTGTGTGTGGAATGGGAAAGTTCTACCCAACGTATTTCTGCTTTAAAAAACAAAATGGTACTTTTTACTGCTCGACAGTCGACAATAAAGTTAGAGTACATTTATGGAAGTGTTCCAGACTTGAATTTCTTCTACATTTAGAAATACAGGGTAGAGTGTTAGGACAACACCCATTAGTCTGTGGTGAGATGGATGTATGGCAGCAGTTTTGTCTTATAGAAATAACTGTGCCTAATGCACCTAGCCAAATGTAATAATATTTATTCCTGTGATTACCCAGGCACCTAAGAATCTAGGTGGTGTAAGAAGCGAAATTTAAATCAATCGGCTATTTTCAGTTGGGAAAAAGTGTACAAAAGGAAGCACTAAAAGCAGGAAATCAATCAGGAATGTGATGTACAGATTCAATTTCTGTCTCAGAATGCTGAAGGAACCCCCAGGCTGAATTATGGCAGTGGAAAAAAATCCCCAAAGCAGCAAGAGATAGAGCAGCCCACTCAGTTCATCCACTGTTCCTCCAGTGAGTAGGAATGGGGTGGTAACATTGTAAAAGTGCTATTTGCTTCATCTTTGATTGTAGGCCTAGTAGGGCTTGCAGATCCACTGACAATCTTTTCCGGAATCCTGGCAAAAAAAGTTTTTAAAAAAATCATAGTTAGTGTCAACCATACCTCATTGGGACGGGAGGCAATGAGTATGCTTCCCTGACTACATGCTATTTTTAGGCAGGTAATGTAAGGTGACCAGATGTCTCCTTATAGGGAAGGCAGTCCTCTGTTTGAATGGGACAGTCCTGCTTTTGAACTTTCCTTTTGATGAAATGTCCAATACTTTTCTAAAGGACCAGCTGCCCCATCAAAATTTAACACAGGGTTAAGAGGAACACAGGTGACCTGTCCATTTTCTTCTACATTCAAGGGAAGTCACTTCTTGACCCATTCAAGTGAGACACACTGTGGAAATGATTTTTTAAAAACCTTCTAATTTTGCATCTATGCATGAAAAGTGGGCCCCTGCATTCTTATGCAAACCAGAGTCCTCTTTTGTTCCTCACTCTCCAATTAGTGATATGTAAGTGCCCCTCTAAAACTAATGTCACCTCTGCACTGGGCCAAAGCCTGCCAAGATCCCTTCTTGTAAATATGCGCAGATTAATATCTGACAAATGACTTGATAACTCTGAATATGATGTTGGACCAGAGGAGGAACCTGTGGCTTTCTCCATTCTGTTTGACTCCAAATCTCTTCAGTTGTAACCAGTGTGAACAATTAACATAAGAACATAAGAACATAAGAAGAGCCATGCTGAATCAGGCCAAAGTCCCATCTAGTCCAGCTTCCTGTATCTCTCAGTAGCCCCACCAAATGCCTCTGGGAGCGCACGAGACTAGATATCTGTCTCCTGATACCCACTCCCCTCCCTACATCTGGTCCTTGAAGTACCCCGGTTTTAAGACGGGAGATTACACATCTCCATCATGGTTTGTAACCTTGCAACACACACACACACACAAACTAATGGTGAGAGGTGTAATCCAGCAAAACCTGAAGCGTTCTAGGCTCACCACTCTTGATTTAGGGGTTGCTTTGGAAAACAAAGAGAACTGCCATATGAGGCAAAAAAGAACCTGAGCCAGTCAGTGTTTGCTTTAAAAAGGTCAATGTCTTTTCTTTTTCATTTGTATTAATCAGGAGTGTTATTTCCAAGACAAGAGAGGTAACGACAGGACTGCTCAACCCGGGACTAATACAAACTTCACCCGAAGGACTCGATTCCATTGTAGTTGCCACCGCAAAAAAAATGGGATATTGAACTGACACGGTGGAAAGCATTCAAAACACAGATGAAAAGAAAACACATTGCTATCTTAATCCCAAACATTCAAAGAACACAATTCTAATCCCAGTGCAGTTGCATTCCAACATCAACATGTCAATGAGCTCTGCCAGGTTGTCAGAAAGAAAAAGCAAGCGAGGGAGGGCTAGTGCAGTGGTTGTCAAACTTTCTAGTGCTGCAACCCTTTAATACAGTTTCTCATGTTGTGGTGACTCCTTGCCCTGCTTGGAAGAGGCCACAAGCCCTTTTTGGCAGGCCACTGCTGCAGGTGCCATACAGAACTTCCCTCTACAGGCACCCTCAGCCAATTGCAGTGTCCGGTGCCATTGACTGACATCCCCTCAAACCTATCAAGCTGTAACTCACTCTTCCCTCCCCTCTTCCTCTCCCTCCTCCTCCAGACCCAAGCTGTTTGTTCCTTTTTCTTCACTGGTTCTTGGCGACCCCTGTGAAATGGTTGTTCGACCCCCAAAGGGGTCCTGACCCCCAGGTTGGGAACCATGGGGCTCGTGGGAATAGGTATGCTTCTTTAAGAGAAAGAAGCTGTGTGTGTGTGTGTGTGTGTGTGTGTGTGTGTGTGTGTGTGTGTGTGTGTGTGTGTGTGTGTGTGTGTGTGTGTGTGTGTGTGTGTGTGTGTGTGTGTGTGTGTGTGTGTGTGTGTGTGTGTAAGGGGAACAAACATACATGTTGCCAGTTTTCAATCCCTGAAAGGATATCAGAAAGATAACAGAAAGCAATGGTTCTCTCTTTGCACTGAGGGCATAAGGAAGAGCAGTCAGTCAAGCTACAGGAAAGCAGGTTTGGTTTATCCCTTTGGAATGCTATTTTAACCTTCTGGGCAACCCATCATTGTGGAACTGGGAAATTTCCAACAGAGGTTGGGAACAGGGATCACAGGAACTTTTCAAGTACAGCTTATCCTTTGCTAATTAATACTGAACGACTCTGTTCAAAATTTCCTCTAGCAATTCAATTTAAACTTTGGTGAGACCCGAGTGGACAAGGTACAGCCAAAACGTGGTCTTTGTGTGATCCCCAGCTTCCCCGACTGGCCCCCTCAAAAAATAATCCAAATTCCCCAACATAAATGGTGTCTTGTTGCCTCTGGATAATTTGTAGAGTCCCGCCATACCATTTATTAATTAAAACCCTCATTTCCCCCCAAAACAGAGGTGACTTCCATTTGTTTGTTCATTTGTTTGTTTGGCAGTCCATGTAATTAACATAAGAACATAAGAAGACCCATGCTGGATCAGGCCAAAGGCCCATCTAGTCCAGCTTCCTGTATCTCACAGTGGCCCCACCAGATGCGTCTCGGAGCTCATGAGACTCGATATCTGTCTCCTGATACCACTCCCCTGCATCTGGCCCTTGAAGTACCCCAGTTTTAAGCCTGGAGATTACACATCTCCCTCATGGTTTGTAACCTATGATGGACTTTTCCTCCAGGAAGCTGTCCAATCCCCTTTTGAAGGTATCCAGGCTAGATGCCACCACCAGCTTTTGTGGCAGGGAGTTCCACAGACTAACAACACGCTGGGTAAAAAAAATTCTTTTGTTTGTTCTCACTCTCCCAACCCACAGTTTGAGTGGATGTCGCCTAGTTTTGGTATTTTGTGAGAGGGAGAAGAGTGTCTCTCTATCCACTTGACTCATGCCCTGCATTATTTTGTATGTCTCAATCATATCCCCCCTCAGGCGCCTTTTTTCCAGACTAAATAGCCCCAAATATTTTAGCCTTTCCTCATAAGGGAGGTGCCCCAGCCCAGTAATCATTTTAGTCGCTCTCTTCTGCACCTTTTCCAGTTCCACTATATCTTTTTTGAGATGCGGTGACCAGAATTGTACACAATACTCTAGGTGCGGCCTTACTATCATTTTGTACAATGGCATCATAATGGTGGCTGTTTTATCTTCAATCCCCTTTTTGATAATCCCTGGCGTGGAATTGGCCTTCTTCACTGCTGCCATACATTGAGTAGACACCTTCATGGAGCTGTCCACCAATACACCAAGATCTTTTTCCTGATCTGTCACAGATAGCTCAGAGCCCATGAGTTGACAGATAAAGTCGCCCCAATATGCATTACTTTACATTTTGCTACATTCCTTGAGTCTCATGGAGTACCAAAACACTGGGCCCCAAAACCACCAAAATGGCCCATGGTTGCACTAGGCCAAAGTATTCATACTAGGCTTTTTAGGCAGTAAGATCTGCTGAGGCCCTTCTGTTGATGTCCTTATCATGTAGCTTAGAAAGAACATTTTCACTAAGGATGGGGTCAGGACTGCCTTGCTTGAGCCCCTGTTATGGCCCCATCATCTTTGTTCTTGTTATCTGCCCCCAAGTTGCTTTTGATTTGCAGTATGTTCTTCCTAATAAGGCTTTCAAGGTTTGTGGGCTGTTAAAGGAACAGTTCATCACTGCCATTTTCCCTGGAGTTTCCATGGCCTAGCAGGGATTTGAACCCAAGTCTCCTGAGTTCAAGTGTTAAATTCTACACCATACTGGGTCTCATTATCATCTTTGCCACAAACAATGCTGAAACATGCCCTGGGTTCCCTTTAAATTGAGGTTACCATGTACATTCCATGAAATGCCCGCCAATGTAGCGGGGCTGTTCTGAGAAATTAAGAGAAACTGTGCCTTGGGCATCTTCAAACCTAAACCCAATCTTGATCTTTCATTCTTTATTACTTGCATCTTTTAACAAGTGCTGGCAAAACTTAAAACCGGAGCTTTTAAAATGCAATGTGCATCCTCTGTAAGTTACACTATTCATTTATTTTTATTTTTATTTTTATTTCACTTACTTGCATTATACATTGTCTTTCTCCCCACACTGAGGCCCAGAGAAGCTCATAAGAAAATTTAGTATAATTGTAAGGTGGCTGGATAACTCAGAGGTGTAGATATCTGGCTGCAGAGTCTCCTGCAACTACAATCAGCCTGTATAGCCTTGGGCAAGCTGCACAGTCCCAAGGCATTCTCAGAAGAAGGTTCTTCTGAATCTTTGCTACCTAGAAAACTCTGGACAGGGTCACCAATTCAACATAAATCGGAATGGACTTGACACATTGTTGCTGCTGTTACTTAGAAGGAACTAGGGGACATCCACTCAAACTGTGGGTTGGGAGAGTGAGAACAGACAAAAGAAAATATTTTTTTTTACCCAGCACGTTGTTAGTCTGTGGAACTCCCTGCCACAAGATGTGGTGATGGCATCTGGCCTGGATGTCTTCAAAAGGGGATTGGACAGATTCCTAGAGGAGAAGTCCATCACAGGTTACAAACCATGATGGAGATGTGTAATCTCTAGGCTTAAAAACAGGGCACTTCGAGGGCCAGATGCAGGGGAGTGGCGGCAGGAGACAAATATCTAGTCTCGTGCGCTTCCAAACGCATCTGGTGGGGCCACTGTGAGATACAGGAAGCTGGACTAGATGGGCCTTTGGCCTGATCCAGTATGGCTCTTCTTATGTTCTTATGTTGTTAAAATAGGTCTGAGCACACTTTTAAATAAATAAATAATTTAGGTTTAGCAACGTTAAGTCCATCATATCAAAACATATTTAAACAAATTTTAATATTAAAATACTGTTCAATTAACAATAATCTCAAAACAATATTTTAAACACTATACTGTACTATCATTTTAACATTAATATGACAGGACAATGCTGGTAATATTAAAGCATGGTCTTCCCTGGTCTGCAGCACATGGAACCATGACAAAAAAAGGGGGAGAGGACACTGCCTTCTAATTCCAGAACAGCTGGAAAGCAACCACACATATTCCTATAAGCTGTCATCACACAGCTTCAAAATGTCTAACACTCCTATCCTAAGTATTTTGTGTTGGCATGAAGTCATGGCAACACATATCACTGATGTTGTGTTGTTTGAAGTTGTTCTGGCAGTGGATCTTGTCCTCTGAACAAATTATGAACTGGCACCACAATGCTTCTAGCAAACGTGCTGGTGTCCTTAGTAAGGGGAGAGAAGCAGTTCCAATCCTCGTGGGCCCCTACAATGTCTTCTCCATGTACATCCATAGAACCTTAGAACTGAAGAGTTGGAAGGGACTTCCTGGGTCATCAGGTATAACTCCCTGCCAAAGTGGGAAATCCACAGTTAAAGAATCCCCTATCTAACCTCTGTTGAGAAATCACCAAGAAAGGTGAGTCCACCGTTCCCTATGACAGTCCGTTCCACTGTTGAACATGTCAAGACATTCTTCCTAAAGTTTGTCAGATCCCCTTTCTCAAGATTTGACCTCATTACTTTGGGTCCTTTCTGAAGCTGTGGAAAACAAGCTTACTTGGTCTTCTGCATGACAGCCTTTTAATTGGTTCTCCCTTATCTGATCTGCAAATACAGTGTATGTATGACTGTAGGACTAAATCGGAAAGAAGTAATGTCTCCAAATTTGCTAGCTAATTCAAGCCCCTCCCCCGCCGCCCCCAGTCAGTCATACTTGCAAGTCCAGAAATGCAGGTTCTAGTGCTCTGCTTCCTGCCACAAAAGAAAGTAGCAGTCATAGGGTTACAGATTCACGCTTAGGACTGAGTCCCCCCCCCCATTTCAGAAAACAAAGATGCCTAGTCCCACTCAGTTATTAATCCCACCAAACACTGCTTACTTTTTAGTACATTCAAAATGCTTTTTGCAATTCACATGCCTATAATAAAAAGAAGGCCATTTTGTACGTCCAAGAAATGCATGTGTTGATGATACCATCTGCTGAAAGGAATGGTTGCATCAGAGGTGGAGCATCTTTTCCAAAGAATACTTTTTTCTCCTTCAAAACATGGCCCTGATTGCTCCTGCAATACTACATTATTCTAGATTACAATTTGCATGCTGCATAACAAAGGGACTAGACTTTTCAAGAAAAGCTGTTAAGTGTAGTCTTCCTTCGCACAACTGCATTTGTTAGAGAACGGGTTAACCAGGCAGGCAATGTCTGGTTAACCGGTGTGTTTTCTTGCAGGCAAGAAAACACACTGAGATCCTTTGGATTTACTCACTGGGGAACAGGGCCAAAATCGCAGCCTCTGACATCAAGCACCAACAAAGGCTTGTGTGACTCAAGGGCGTCCCCACCCCGCCTCGAATCCCACTTCCCCTCCTCCAGGAAAGGGGCGGCAGTCTCACACCTGCTCAAGAGATGCTCCTCATAAAGGATGTCTTTCCAGTTTCCAGCATCCCCCAGAAGGCTGCTGCGAGGCCTGCGCTTTTCTTTCATTTGCATCTTGTCAGAATTAAGAAGCAGAGAATGGATGTTTTCAGAATATGGAACAGTACGGGGCAACATGCCTGCATTCATCTGCCCACGCTTCCACCACCCACACGTTCCTCCTGGGGCTTTCGGAACGAGAGAACGAGCTAATCGCTCAGCTCCCCGCCCACCGCTCCACCGCCTCCTCCGACACAGGCGTTGTTTCAAGCTAGCAACCGTGCCAAGTCCAACTAACATCCTTGTTATTTCTTGGGCACTGGAGGAACGGGCTCCTGTCTCGGTTCCTCCTGGCGGACAGGGCGATCCGGCAAAGGGGAAATATCTGTTTTCTCCAAATTCAGGGCAGAAAGAAGAGACTGCTGCCGCCGCCCCCTTTTTTTAGAAAGGAACGACGGAGAAGGAACAGCCGGTGTCCCTTCGCAGTAGGACGCCTCGCCTGCGCCATCTAGTGGCAGAGAATCGGGCACGCTCGCATGCCATGAGCAGTAGGTCAGCCAGACATTTCCTTACATAAGTATAACATCAATCGTGACCTTGCCGCTGCTTAACAGGCAGGCATATGAGAGCTGCATAACTGTAGCTTTAGGTCTTCGCCAAGGGATGGTGACAGGCACCTAATTTCTGAAACCATTGGCCTTCATAACCGCATAGTCAAGAAAGGCGTCCCCACTGACCCCACAAATTTGTTCAGGGCTGCAATTTGGTCGCTCTAGTAAACAGCCTCTATTTGCTTGGGCTGATTTGCATCCATTCTGTTTCACTTCAGGTCCTGAACCTAAACCAAGTTTCAGAAAGCCAGCGTTTCATGATTCGCTCTGGCAATGACTGGCTGTTGGATTCTCTGCGACAGGCTCAGCTGGCTCTCACTGGCAAAACAGCTGCTTAGGACAGGGTGATGCCTGTCGAATTTTGAACCTATAAATGCATGTGGACGTTTTCAGAGAGCTAAAATATAAAAGGCTGTGTTTTTAGATGTTTTCCCTGCTGCTCTGGCAGGCCACGTCGTTGTATGTGTGTAGTACCACCATTTGCCCCAGGCCTCACCGCATAGAGAGTCCTCAAGGGAGTGTGATTGTCATGCCATCTATGAATGACTGTTTGGACATGCCGTTCCTTACCTTAAAATACTGTTTATCCTTCTTCTTAACTAATGATTGGGGGGGGGCGGAGAGAACACACAATGTGAAATAGGTCAAGCTTCTTCTGAGTGTGTGTGTGTGTGTGTGTGTGTGTGTGTGTGTGTGTGTGTGTGTGTGTGTGTGTGTGGTGTACTGCTTCAGTTTTGACAGGTTGAGAAGGAATCCCACATTGATATGTAGCAGATAGACTGTGCCTGTTGAGAGAAGGGTTTTCAGTACTCACATTAATGGCTTCCCTCACCCCTCTCTCAAACCACCTATCTTCTCTGTCTTATATGTGTATATCCTCATGTTTGAATGAGTGCCCTGTTGTCCACCTAATGAGACTATTGTCCATCTAAGGAGACTATTTAGGCCATTGTTCATCTGATGAGCCTATTTCAGACCAGGGTGATATGAGATCAAAGTGGACTATAAAATGGAGGACTCACAACTAGCTTTTGTCAGACTGACGAAGTTGTTTGGCTGAGCAGTGAAATGTTTCAGTCTCTCAAGAAAAGTAGTCAAGTTGTCATGACTCAACTTCCAGATAGTTTGCCAACTATGTATCTCTTAAGACAGGGGTCCTCAACCTAAGGCCCTGGGGGGCGGATGCAGCCCCCCAAGGTCCTGAATCCGCCCCCCGGGACCAATTGCAACCCCCCACCTACCCCTGCTTTGTGAGCAAGCCAGCCTCCACAGCTGCTTCTATTGCTGAGGCAGTTCAAAGCAGTGGGATATATTGCTTCTCCCACTCCCCAGACTACTGCCCAGATGATCAGCATGCTGGCTAGGGGGGCATTCAGAGTGGGAGGGTTACGGCAAGGTCCCCCGCTGCCCCCACCCACTCTCGTCCGGCCCCCAGTGGTGCCTGGGGCATGGTGGACCGGCCCACTGTTTGAAAACTTTGAGGACCCCTGTCTTAAGAGATCTGATATGGCCACTGTGATGCATGCCCTGGGTATTTCCCAGCTGGATTACTGTAACATGCTGTATGTAGTGCTTTCAATGGAAAGTATTGGGAAACTTTGGCAGGTCCAAAATGTAGCAGCCAAATTACTGGGGCTGGTTACAGGGATCACAGGAGACCCTTATTACAGCAGCTCCACTGGCTGCCAATCCATTTCTGGGCATGATTCAAAGTGGGGGGTATTAACCTACAAAGCCCCAAATGGTCTGGGTCCAAACTATCACAAAGATCATATTTCCTATTTAAAGCCAGCTCAGGTGCTAAGACCATCAGGGGTGGCTTTTCTCTTGGTTCTGCCACCTTCACAGGTGTGTCTGATGAGGACACAGGAGAGTGCCTTCTCTGTTGCTGCTCCCAGACTTTGGAACCCCCTTTCACAAAGGAGGCCAGACTGGCCCCGTCTTTGCTGTCCTTCTGCAAGCAAAGGCCTTTCTATTCAGGTAAGCAATTTTATACATAGATTAGAGTCATATGTATTATATATTCACCTGCCAGTCTAGTCAATTCTTGCACACAGAAAGAGAGGGATAATACTTCTTTTTGTTTGCCTCTGGCAGCAAATGCTTTGGAATGGCCCTGGGCATGGTGAAGGGTGAAGTGCAGGGGCCAGGCTGCCAGCACTGCTGCTGCTGCTGCTGCTGCTGCTGCTGTTGATGCTGGAACTTGAGCTTCCATCCCAGCCACCAGTGCAAGTCCTTTGGAAACTGAAGATCTCCTGTTGCTCCTGCTAAATTGACCCCCCCCCCGAGAAACTGGTAAAGGAGAAATGTAGTGGCATCTCTCTCCTGCCATTACTCTGCCCACCAAAAGCTAGAGAATTTCAAGAGGCCACAATCCCAGTCCATGGTCAAGGAACAAGTCATTAATATCTGGCAGTACCATATTTCAGAATCAGGATGAATCCAGAGGTTCACTTTCTTGAACCCATCACAGAAGCCAAAATACCTTCTCTACCAAATCCAAACCCCTGACATTCAGTTTCCTCAGCCCTGGATAAGTTGCCAGGCCAGCAGTTTCTCATTCCTTGAGATGTTAGAGTGAAAATTTGATACCTGGCAATTATCCCTTATGTCTTATGATGTCAATGGGATGGTTCCTTGTGTGAGGATGCCAACATGTGGATGTATATGTGCATGGGGTGTGGGTAGAGAGGCAAGAATTCACACGTGGGTGCCTTTTTCCACTTCCTAAATAAGTATTGTGTGTCTCTTAGTTTGTGAACCATGGTAGCCAGTTGGGGATGGATACAGAAGGATGCAATTAAAAAAAATCCTTGTCCACTACCACAGCTCATCCTGAGGTTTTTCTCCTTATGAGGAAGCATGGTAATTCCCCAAAGCTTCACCCAGCACCCCCAGGCTGGTTTCTTAATCCTGCCTTGTTGCTGTGATGCGGAAGCTGTCCAGGGAGTGCTTGGTGGTGCAGTGCTTTGCATGCAGAAATGTCTTCTAAAAGGACCGGGGTGGGGGTGGGGGGGAATCTGGCCTGGTGAAATGCTGCCAGTCAAGGGCAACTGAACTGGACTAAATGGGTCGAGCATCATCCTGCATATCGGGCAAGTTGCTGTGAGCTGCTTGAGTTGCAGAAAAGGCATCAGCTGCAGGACTGGGATACAGTACTGAATCTGCTGAGAAACTCATCCTTTTTTATTTTTTAAAAAAATGATATTCTTCATGGTCAGAGGAATGGAAATGAAATGTTTCAAGTGTCATCATCATTCCAAATGGCTTAGGAACCAGCAGTGTGTGGGGTTGGTGTGCTAGAAAGCTTAGCAGAGCTTTCCGAGAAACTCAGGGTTTATCTAGAGTTGCCACCTTGTGATCCGGATGCTGTTCACTCAGCCACAAATGCTGCTGCAGTGGGAAACCGGGCAGCAGAAAGCACTTGTCCATTCTCAGCATATACACCTGCCACTTGCTGTGCTGCACAGCTGTGAGTGGTTTTCAAGTGATACAGACATGAATAGGATGTTCAATATGATATAGTGGCAATATATTTACGCAGATGCTATTCATAACTGTCCCCATACCCATGCCCTCGAGGAAAGGTGACGAATCTAAGTAAGCTGTCTTAATAAATGAGTTTTAGCCATTTTTTGTTTCACAAGGAGCAACTGTTTTGTACAAACAGGTCCTTTATTCTATAGACTCCAACGTTCTTCCAACATTCTATTTGAAGATTTTGTTTCTTAAGTTTCTTGGGTAATTATATTACAAAAAAAAAAAAAAAACAAGGAGCAACTGCTTTGTAAAGCTAACGAGACTTAACCCCCCATTGGAGTCAACATTTGTTACATGGCAACATGGGTGTGTGTGTGTTGTGTCGTTACAGTCGTGACCAACTCTTCGTGACCCCATGTCCATGGAGTTTTCTTGGCAGGAATACTGGTGTGGCTTGCCAGTTCCTACTCCAGGCACCCACAGCACCTGGTATTCCCTGGTGGTCTCCTATCCAAGTACTAACCAGGGCTGACCCGGCTTAGCTTCCGAAATCAGGCGACATTGGATGTGCTTAGGGCATCTAGGCAGGTTGGCAACATGGGTAGGTGGCGACAATATATGGTTGTGAGAAAAATCTGTTTTCTTCCATATGTACTTTGTGGATTGCAGCAGCTCGGTTCAGAGGAAAGGGGAGCTGAAGGGGTTGGCACCCAACCCCTTTGTTTTTGTTAATAACAAAAGTTATGGTGCTTTTCCCCTGTGGTCCCTGAATCCACTGCCCCTCTGTGTAGAGCACCTTTTCCCTGTGGTCCCTGAATCCACTGCCCCTCTGTGTAGAGCACCTTTTCCCTGTGGTCCCTGAATCCACTGCCCCTCTGTGTAGAACACTTTTTCCCTGTGGTCCCTGAATCCAATGCCCCTCTGTGTAGAACACCTTTTCCCTGTGGTCCTTGAATCCACTGCCCCTCTGTGTAGAACACCTTTTCCCTGTGGTCCCAGAATCCACTGCCCCTCTGTGTAGAACACCTTTTCCCTGTGGTCCCTGAACCCACTGCCCCTCTGTGTAGAACACCTTTTCCCTGTAGACCCTGAATCCACTGACCCTCTGTGTAGAACACCTTTTCCCTGTGGTCCCTGAATCCACTGCCCCTCTGTGTAGAACACCTTTTCCCTGTGGTCCTTGAATCCACTGCCCCTCTGTGTAGAACACCTTTTCCCTGTGGTCCCTGAACCCACTGTCCCTCTGTGTAGAACACCGGAGATCTTGATGAATACCTTGAATCCCCTTGACAATTGTGCTATAGAGATATATATTTTCTTTTTAGTCCCCAGGTCAGAACACATTCTAAGCATCATTAGATACCGTTAATGAGTTTAGATGTTTGATTTGTACAAGAAAGGATGTGTGTTTATGCACCCATTATTCAAAGCAATACTCCTGCAGGGCACAGCCTAAATGCAACAGCAATGGCAAAAAAGAGAACAATTATGTGCTTTCCAGCACACCTCTGAAGGTGAGAAATAGCTTTATTTTTCATTTACTTTTAGAAATGAGGCTGAGGAAAGCCATAGAAACACTGGAATGTAATCCATTGTTCTGAGTGAGACTATGAGCTATTTGTCTGTAGCATACTCAGGGGCGTAGCTACGGTTTTCAGCACCCAGGGACAAAGTCAGTTTTTGCACCCCTCCTGTTAAGTTCCTTAACAATGTAGTGACAGCTCAATCTGGCCTTGGGTCAGGGAACCCTCACTGAGAAGCCTCCCAACAGCAGGGTAGTCACTGCTAAGGAGTGAAATCAGCCCACAATGTTTGGTGGGATGCTTCCCCCCCCCCAGACACACACCTTGGACCAGTCATTTGAGGGCATCACTCCTCTTTGTCCAGGCAAGGTTCCCCTCCTCTCACAGTGCTGCCTCCCCGTCTCAGAGCTCAGCCGGTGCCGGACTCACCTCACCTGCCTTCTTCTCAGCCAGCTAGAGCTCATGTATCTTAAATGATATATGGTACATATTAAAGCACAGCCCTTGATTTGGAAGGGAAGGAGTGTGCAGTGGGAGGAAAGTAAATGGTGGATCTTTGAAATCAAGAATGGATCTTTCTGATTTCCTATGATTTTTGTATGGGAACCTTCCCAAATCACCATCAGATCATACAACTCATCAATGTCCAAATACCTCACAATAATAATCATGGGTCTATCAGTGCATGGGTCCACACTGGCACAAAAACATAGATCCAGTGCACGGACCACCCAGATCTACCTTGTTTTTTTATCCAGGATTTTACCCAATCCACTCTCCTATCATAGGCCCCATCTCTGGCCACAGACTGCTCACCAGGATCACATTACACCCCTATTACAACAGCTCCACTGGGTGCCAATCAATTTTCAGACACAGTTCAAAACATTGATTTTAACACAGGTAAAGGTTCCCCCACCACCACATGCCTGCTAGTCATGTCCGACTCTAGGGGCGGTGCTCATCTCCGTATTCAAGCCGAAGAGCCAACTCGGTCCACTCAGTTTGTCTCCCCACCAATCCACATAAACCCTATGTGTGCATGGAGGTGCAAACACAAGATTGCCTATCCATCCCAGCCATAGCAGTGGCCTGTCCATTTCCTCCTCCTCCTCTTCCTCCTCCTCTTCCTCCCCCCTCCTTTCCCCCTCAGGCTTCAGCTGTCTGCAGCTTTTCTTTTATCCAGCATGGTGAGGGAAGGCTGGAGAAGGCAGACATGCCTACCAATGCTGATCCATCACAGGGCTTGCCTTTTCCTGGGGGGAAAGCAGCACCCCTAGACCTCTTCCCAGGGGAGGGCTTTTCCACCTCCTGTCCCCCCACCCAATGCCCCAGAGCATACTTCAGTGCTCGTGTAGTTTCAGTGCCATTTTGAAAATCACCAATAGCTTTGATGCAACTGTGCATAATGTCAAGAAATGCAGTCTTCATAAACTAGAAGCAGGTACTTCATGGAAATGCATCTGCACTAGCTGGAAGGGATTTGCTAAGTGGGCAGTAATTCCAGACCATGCACAGATATCACTTGGCCTATACTCAGAGTCAGGTGATATATAGTAGACAACCCAGAATGGCAGCTGAAATCACATTATGGTTCCAGTGTGTGATTCCTGCATTTTATCTGAAAAATCAGACTCTGTTTAACTCTTCAAAATCAATCACAAAGCAAACTAATTTGCAGTTTATGAGGCATGATAAAAGCTCCTGTTGCAGCAATCACACACTTTCTTCTGTTAAGAAATTCACTTTTCTAATGACAGGTTACCTGTAACAGCTGATTTAGCACTTTGGGACATAAATTGTGTAGACTCAAATTTACATTCACCAGAGTGCAGCTGGTGCATTATTTTATAGGACTGTTTCTATTGCTGCTTGGCATTTAAAATTAGAGGTTTTAGAGAACATTCCTGTTTTTAAAAAGTCATGAGGTGACAACAAGCTGTTGTTTGCAAATTTTGTGTTTTCAGTTACAGTGGGATCCCTATATCTGCCGGATTGTGCAATTCCTACAATACCATATCCATAGAGCTTTCGATAATTTGTATTCCCTATGATCTTAATTACCAACAAAAAATTGCTCTTGTATTATTTGCAGTTTGCCACAGCCATATATACAACACACAAGGAGACTCACTTGTGGCCTTTGTACCACCTTCCTCTATGTTCTATACAGATATGGTTTCCTCATATCTGCAATTTCAAGCATTCATGGTGGATAACGGAACTGAACACCTGTGGATACAGGAGTCCTATTGTATGGTTTTTTATTGACTATTGTATGGGGAATTAAAAATCCCCCTCCACTGTATCTGTAGGGAATGTAGCATTCCAGCCTCACTATCACCATTATTGAAGATTCTAGCAAAGAATTCAAGGAGCAGCCTGCTGCTACCTTTTGATCCTACTGCTTCTATGTGTCACTCCCTTATGGAATATAATTTGTATTTCATAAATAAAGAGCATAGGAATGGACTAAGGCAATCTTTACACCATGAAGAGTCTTCAGAAAGCTGTTAGACTACCGCAAGCATGATGGGTAATCAAAATCAAGCCAATTAAGATTTTTTTTCCCAATTTCCTGAAATTCTTAGAATAGGATTATCCGATCGTGCTTGAAAACCATATCTTCAATCTTTCTGGAAATCCACCATGGGGTCTTATTTATAAATTATTTTTTTTCTTAACCAGACCTCCAAAATAGAAATGGGGATGAATCTGAAAAAATAACCAAAATCATTTTCCCATTTTTGGACTGAATTGTAAATTATACATTATAGTTAATTTTTTTTCTCTTGTTGATTTGTTTTAATTCATGATTCGTCAACGTCCATGAATCACACACACACTCAATGAATTCATGATTTTTTTTCTGATTCGACAAATTAATTCATAAATTTATTTTTCCTTTAAACACTATACAATGGCTTGGTATTGTAGTTGTATAATATTTAATACTTAAAAACTTAAAAAATATAAACTATACAATGGCTTCCAAGGCATTCAGATTCATGAGATTTGCAAGGAACTTTCATTGACTCTCCTCTACAAGTCATCCATGTTCGGTGAAGATTGGGTTCCAAATGTCTGTGTTATGCACTCAAAAATAAGGAAACAGGCCTTCTCAGTGGTCGCACCTCACCTATGGAACAAGGTTCTGCAAGAGATTTGCCTGGCACCCCACTACAAGCCTTCAAGAAATTACTGAAAACCTGGTTTTATAGGTTGGCCTTCCCTGATCATTCTGTTTCAACCACCTTATATAAATAGGATGCTATTATTTCTCCCCGCCTTATGAAATTTTTATATTAGTTCCTTATTTTTTTCCATCCGTTCTTATTTTGAATTGTTAAATGGTTTTGATTTATTGTATCTGTGCTTATTTGCTTATATGTTATTTTTATTATTATGATTTGATTATTTACCTCATGTGGTGGATTTTAGGAGGACTCGTTCTATACAGCCACCTCTTATGATATCAAATAACTTAGTGTCAATAGTGGAGTCCTTTAAATTTTTAGGTACTATTATATCTCAAGATTTAAAATGGTCATCTAATATTGAAAGTATTATTAAGAAAGCACAACAAAGAATTGTTTTTTTTCTGTGTCAACTTAGGAAGTTCAGACTGCCAAAAGAACTATTGATTCAATTCTATAGAGGTGCTATTGAATCTATTATCTGTTCCTCTATAACTGTCTGGTTTAGTTCTGCGACTAGGCATGACAGATATAGACTTCAAAGGATAATTGGAACTGCAGAAAAAATTATTGCTACTAATCTGCTATCTATTGTGGAATTGTATACCACACGAGCTAAAAAGAGGGTGATGAAAATATATACAGATTCCACACATCCAGGACATAATCTGTTTCAATTGTGACCCTCAGGGTGGGGTTTTAGGGCATTGCATACTAGGACAACTAGATATGAAGATAGTTTCTTTCCAAGTGCTATCAAACTGTTGAATAATTAATTTTTACTTCTCTTCTTCCTTTGAAATAATGGGTTATATTGTATTGTTGTACTGTGTTTTTATTGTTGACTATCTGATTCTTATATTTCCTTTTATATCGAGAGCATATTTTACCAAAACAAATTCTGGGTGTGTCCAACCACACTTGGCCAATAAAAGTATTGTGATTGTGATTCTGTGATTCTGTTGGTCTGACTGATTAGTTTTTATTTACTATTTTAAGTTGTTTAATCTGTGTTTGTATTTTGCCTATGTTTGTAAACCACCCAGAGTAGCTTTTTTTGCTAGATGTTTGCAGTATATAAATCAAATCAAACAAATAAATAAATAAACAAGGGGCCCCAGGAAAATGTCCCCCAAGTACTAGATGCACCAAATTTGTAGGGAAGCTTGCCATATCTCTCTTCTACACTCCCTCCAAGTTTGGGTTTCAGACATCTGAGTTATATACCGACAAAGTGGAACCCCTAGTAAAGCGTCCTTTCAGAGTGCTTTTCTATATTTGGTGTCTCTAGGTGCTTTGGGGGGCATTTTATAGCCCAACAAATTGACAAATCAAAAATGGCGGCCAAAGAGTCTGGCAAAACATCAGAAAGAAAAACTTCCAGAACACGGCTAAACAGCCCCTCACAACAGCTATCAGATACTGTCCATGAAACCCTTCGAGAATACATTACATCAAAAATTGCTAAAAATTCATCAATTTGTATTCCTTGGGAGGGGGGGATATCAATTTTTACAAATTGCAAAATCAGTTATTTTTGAATGACTTTTGCAATTTGCTTTTTAATTTGTTCCAATCTCTAATTCGAATCTCAAAGAGAAGCAGGGGAAAATCCTTAATAACATATGACAGGTTATAAAAGGCATACATAAAATAATACAAGTCAGTCAGTCAGTCCTGGCACATTCTGGAGATGTTTGTGATGCTAATGAACATTTTCAGTTGCTCACAGAGCAACAGAAGAAATTTGACTGTGTGAATATGCCAAATAAAGTTACTTATGTCTCCGCAACAGAGTGGTTGATATTTCCGTTAGTTGTTTATTTTGCTGGTTTTGATATGTTTTGTTCATTTGGCACCTAAAAACCTTCCAAAGAGAGTAGCAGAGGTGAGTTCCATTTCCAGAGATGCTCCTTCCCACCCCTGGACCTACATATATGTGCTATGGTTTGCAGCATCTGCACAGATATGTACACATGGACATATGCTCAAAGATGCCTCGAAACAGAGGCCTTTGCTTGCTTTTTCCCTCTGGCTCTCCATCTAAGCATGTAGAAACAGAGATTTAACTGTCTGTACATTTTTCCCAGCTCCAATCAGCTTGGGACATTAGGTATACTGATTAAATGATTTTATTGACTATTGTATGCGGTCTACATGTTTTTTTATTGTATGTGGCCTCCCCATTGAAAATTTTGCTCCATATTGGAAAGGCGAAATTGAGCAAATGTAGGTGTCTGAGGTGCATGTCATCCACAACTCCCTGGTTTCCCACGTAAACACTGTAAATGGAAAGGTAATAATAATAAACTTAGAACTACAGAACTGAAAGGGACCGTCTAGATCACTGAGTCCAGCCCCTTTCGAGGGGACATGTGTGTGTGTTGTGTCATTATAGTCATGACCGACTCTTCATGACTCCATGTGCATGGAGTCTTCTTGGCAGGAATACTGGAGTGGCTTGCCAGTTCCTCCTCCAGGCACCTGCAGCACCTGGTATTCCCTGGTGGTCTCCCATCCAAGTACTAACCAGGGCCGACCCTGCTTAGCTTCCAAAATCAGGCGAGATTTGATGTGCTGTTCTGAAGGATTCCATTAATAGACAGAGTTTGAGAAGCATTGAGACCATGACAGAAGAGGCAACCTTGAAGAATGACCCTGGCACGTCACTTCTGCTATTTTACCTGGTGGGATTCAGAAACCTCACTTTCGACATGCTGTAAAAGAATAAAGTTATTAGTGCTTATATAAGATATGACTTTTGTATCATTTCTGTGCACATTTACTTGGCAGTAAGCCCCACAGAACTCAGTAGGCCTTGTTACAATTTCTCTGGCAGGTCCTCATAATGCCTGGTCCTTAGGTTTAAACTGCAAGTTGAAGCGAGATGAATATTTATGTGTCACAATGGAGCAGATTTTAAAAGCAGAAGAGAAACCAGAGGTATTAGTACTACCAAGACGGATATCATGCCAGGTAAGGTCTACTGATGTTTGAAAATAGTCAAGACCATGTAATAAAAAATTCATTTTACGTGTTTTCTCCCCATCAGTGCTCCAATGCTCCAATGGCTCCATTTTCAGGAAGAAGAAGAAAAAAAGCAAAATACATATGCATCTTTTTGACAAGAGATCTGCATTTTTCTCATGAACAAAATCAAAGGGATTTAACCCATAGCTGTCATGGTGGCTAATTTCTATTTAGTTGTCTCTCAGAGGAAGCAGATCTTGGAAATTTATTTTTGTACAACTCACAGACCACTCCAGGTTGGTGGACACTGGGAGTAATACCGAAAAATAATAGTACTGATGATTATTATTTCATGATGTAGTTTTTTTAAAAAGAATTAAAGTGGCTATATTAGATGTATACTGTGGGAGTTGCAGTAGAAGAAAATCTTTCTTTACCAGGTTCTGGATGAAGCATGTCACTTGAGTAATATTTAGGTCACAGCTGTAGCAATGTGTAATATGCATTGTTGTGTTCTTAGTTGATTGACAATTGGATACTGTTCTTATTTTATAATAGAATCCTGAAGAAATATTCATCCTCCTGAGAGATGACCTCCCTGATGACTCCGTAGTCGTTGAGTTTGTAACAGACAACAAATGGGTCAGGACTGAGCCAGAGATTTGGAGTCAGAAGGTCAGGTGGATGAAAGCTTTAGGTAAGAGAGACAGAGAAATGGAATGTGTTGAGTCTTGTCTGCTCTCATTCACAAAAAGGCATTTTTCTTACCAGAATCCAATGCTACTTTTAAGGTGTTTCTTAGGTATGAATTCGAAGTGCCTCATTCTTCTTTGTTAAAATACAGGCACAAAATTTTGCCGCTGAGGAGAAATTGGATTTATTGGGTTGTTTAGGTTTGATAAAATGGCAAGTGGCTGTCCTTAAAATGTCAGAGATAAGTTCCAGATTGTGGGTTTCAATCAATTCTTTCTAGAAAATGTGCACACTCAAATTTCTCTTATCCCTGCCTGAAGTTTAATCTTTTCCAGCCTCATAGAGTTGAACTCTTTTCTGGTCATTTTTGGTGGGAGGAAAGCAGCACCCCTAGACCTCTCCCCATTCATTTTCACATATTCAACCATTTTTCTTCCTTTTATGCTTAATCACCACTAGCTTCTTTTCCAATATTCATGGTTCCCTTCTTGAACAATGAGCTTTGCACCCATCCACCCATCAAAGCACCTGTTTTATTTAAAAAATGGTCTCATAGACTTTTTCCTAGTTTGATCTTTTCCTGTTGGAAGTTAAATATATATATATAAATTAAAACAATATTTGCTTCTTTAGCCAAGAAGTGTGGGCTTAAAATGGGAACATAAGCATCAAGGTTCATAATGTTCCTGCCATCAGTTTACATGAAATGATGCTTACTAGAGCAATGGTTTCAAAATTGGTGGGAATCATTGTTCCAAATCAGGAACTATTGGGCATCCTAGCTTTCCTGTGTAACTTCCTAAGCTCTCTTGCACTGTATATGTTGTGTGTCATCAAGTAGCTTCCACTTTTGTAGCAAACTTAATAAGTATTTTAAGATATGTGAGATATTTGAACAGAGTGAACTATTCTCTCATTGGATTCTGAATATTACTTGGGTCTTTCTAGGGAGAAAGACTGGGATAGAACTATTTTAAATGAATAAATTAAATAAATACAGTAATACCTTGGTTTAAGAGTAACTTAGTTTAATAGCATTTTGCAAGATAAGCAAACATTTCTTCTAAATGTTGCCTTAATCGATAAGCTGGATTGTGGGTGATATGCAGAACGTTCAGTCTCAGGCAGCCTCCAAAGCAGAGGGAGGAGAGAGGAATAGAGGTCTCCCTAGCACCAGCCAGGAACATTTTCAAAGGGGAGGGTTTTTTGTATTTATATTTTTATTTAATTTGTTTTCAACATTATTTCTTATTTTTTCAAACCATTTCCAGTCATGGGGCAGCTAGTCAAGTGTGCATACGGCTACACATTGCGCTTTATTATTGTCACTTTAAAAACAGAGCAAAATCCAGTTGTTAGTCCCAAGCAGAGCAGAGTCCTTAGCCCGGTACTTAAACCATGGTGTGGACGTGGACTTCTAGCCAACTTCTTTTGTGCATTTTGGCATTTTGTGTCAACAGGATGTGGTCTATGGGGCCCTAGAACGAATCATCTGAGTTTCCATCATTTCTTATGGGGATATTTCCTTTATATACATTTCCAGAATGAATTATGCTCATAAACCAAGGTATTAATATGATGTTTCTAATGTCAGTTTTGAATCCATTTAAGAAACTGCAGATTGAGTAGTCCTGGCAAAAGTAGGAGTATAAACCCTTAATGGCATGAATTACATTCTTAGGTTCTTAGTGTTTCCAGTGTAAACACCAGAATAGAGTTGACTTTTGGATCTAGAATAGGGTCTGGGGTTTGCATGACTATCTCTGTTACAATGTCTATTTTTGCTGGTGAGTAATTTTTTTCAGCTTGGGTAGTTGTCTGTATGCTGGAAAAGATTTCCTATCCAGAGGTGCAAGGTAAGTGTTGTGTAAGTGCCCACACCAAAGAAAATTCATTCATCTTAAACATGCTAAACTACTCTGCTGTTTTAGCTGCAACTGGCCAATAACTATCTCCTTGGATATTTGGCACACAGTTGAATATTTTAATCCTTAGATGGCTGAGGACAAAAAGAAAAACCCACCTTTTTGCCTCAGATATATCTGAAAAGCTCATAAGTTGATAATGAGCACAATAACATTTTTGTTTTGTTTGATGTTACCATTTGATATTAGCTGCCTAAATGCCCCAACAACATCCAATCTTGCCTGATTTTGGAAGCTAAGCAGGGTTGGCCCTGGTTAGTACTTGGATGACCACCAGGGAATACCAGGTGCTGTAGGCGCCTGGAGTAGGAACTGGCAAACCACTCCAGTATTCCTGCCAAGAAAATTCCATGAAAATGGGGTCACGAAGAGTCCGTCACGACTGTAACGACACAACACACACACACACACACACACACACACAACATTTGATATTATAGAAATCAATCCTAATAGTAAATTATCCAAATAAATGAGTCATTTTTCAAGGGAGCTAGTGGCGTCTCCCCAAATTAATCACATTTGAAAAATATGTTTTACCCTTTCAAGTGCACCAAATAACAGATTTTACTTGTAATCACCTTCAGATAAATAGCAAAATATAAGCCTGCCTTTAAACTTTTTTACTTCAAATGTAAAAGGATTAAACTATAAAAAGTTTAAGATATTCTAACTTCAACAAAACTGATAAGACCAGAGAAAAATATTGAATATACGTATATATCTAACACATAATTAATTAAAAATCACGTAACTGGCTTGGGTTTTTTGTGTGTGTGTGTTTTGTATGAAGCTCCCTACTTATAAATGCCATTGGTGTATAGTAGTGAAGTGGGTGAAGCCAGAGGACATACTAATTTGGATAATTCAGCTGTCTCCTGCGTATGAATTGTATATATTTTATATGATGGGTAGGAGTATGTTGGGGGTGTTTTTCCATCATCCCTCCTCCTGTTTTTCTTCTCTTCTTTTTTATTTTTGATTCTATCAGATTTTCCTTCTGGCTCTGTAAATGTAAATGTCTACTGTGGGGGAGTAATTAAAGGTACAACGCAGATCGAGTACTACACAATGGTTGGAGAGATGGAAAGTTTGCTTCAGAGTGGTTGATCTGATAGCCTTTACTTGTCAGGTAAGTTGATACTGTCTCCAGTCATTAAAATGAGAGGAGGAAAAGATCTGTTGATATGAAATAAGAGAATATGCATTTTTCAGATCTTCCATTTTCTTTAGTAACTTAAAGATCGTCCTATACAGCATTTCATTTTTCAAATAGGTGGTTAATTGGATAGATAGATAGATAGATAGATAGATAGATAGATAGATAGATAGATAGATAGATAGATAGATAGATAGATAGATAGATAGATAGATAGATGATAGGTCACAATACAGTAAAAAAAATTACAAAAATGACAAAACAAAATATTTTGTTGAATCCAGCAGATAAGATTGACAAGATCAACAATCAAGAAAATCCCTTTAGAAATATATACATTTTCAGCTCTTATAAGAAACACCTCACAGGCAGAGACCCTCTGGTCTCAGTTTATGTGTTGGGCACCAGAACAGAAAAGACCGTGGTCTGCAACAGTGGTTCCCAACCTGGGGGGCCGGGACCCCTTTGGAGGGGTCGAATGACCATTTCCCAGGGGTCACCATGAGCCAGTGAAGAAAAAGGCACAAACAGCTTGGGTCTGGAGGTGGAAGGGGGGGGAGTGAGCTACAGCTTGATAGGCTGGAGGGGATGTCAGTCAATGGCACCGGAGGTTGCGATTGGCTGAGGGTACCTGTAGAGAGAAGTTCTCAATGGCACCTGCGTCAGTGGCCTCCCCAAGGGGGCTTGTGGCCTCTTCCAAGCAGGGCAAGGGGGTCACCACAACATTGAGGAACTGTATGAAAGGGTCACGGCATTAGGAAGGTTGGGAACCACTGGTCTACAATGCAACCAAAATGAGCCTCCTACAGATGAAATGTAATTTTTTTTTAAAATGGTCTGTCCTGTAGACTGGAAATATCAGGGAAGCCAATAGGAATGAAGTTTCATGATGATTAAATAATAATGAGGAGGAAGAGATCAAATAGCCTCCATGGAAATGTGGAAAGACAAAATGCAGGAATTGGACCAAAAATGGTATGTGTTGGTTTCAAAGGTCAAAATCCATCGTGCTCCTTATGCAACTGTGAAGAAAGATTACAATTAGACATGGGCACGATTCGGCGAAATCCTCGTTTCCGTTTCCGTTCCTCGTTTCCGTTACGTAATGAAACGAAGAACGACAATTACTCCGCCAGAACTCGAACTCGAACCAACTAAAGAAAAATTGGGTCTGATTTGTCGTGGTCATTCCTGGCAGCATCGCAGCGATCGCGCGATGCCAAGCGGCACAGGAAAAAAGTTTAAAAAAACACAAAAAACCCCGATTCCCGGCCAAAAAAGCAGGCGAAAATATGCCTGCCTGAGGGCACCTACCAGAGGGGTGATTTCTGGGGGGGGGTTGTCCCCGGCCTCCCCCCTCCTCTCCTAGGCTGCACATCCTCATCATCTCGCCAACTCGCCAAGCGGCGTGGCACAGAAAAAATGTTTTAAAAATTAAAAAAAAAAACCCGATTCCCGGCCAAAAAAGCAGGCGAAAATATGCCTGTGTGAGTGAGGGCACCTACCAGAGGGGTGGTTTCTGGGGGGGGGTCCCCGGCCTCCCCCCCTCTCCTGTCCTGGGCTGCTCTGGTGGGGGGCATCCTCGTCGTCTCGCCAACTCGCTCGCCATGCCATGCGGTGCGGGCGGGGGATCCAAATGGGGCGACCGCAATATTTATTTTGAAATCGTAATCCAAAAACACACCAAAGCACCACAGAAACATGCGAAAATAGCTATTTTAAAACTGCCTGAATTTTTACAGTAGCAGCAGTGGGTTTTTCTTTCAATAAAACGTCTCCATTGATTTTATTTTATTTTATTTTTATTTTTATTTTTTTACACCTGCACAATGATGGGCTGGCCATGAGAGTGGACCATGCAAATTTTTGGAGCCATTCCACCAATTGCATGGCCACTTGGCCAGGTTTTGACCAAGACTTCTGGGATGTGCCACTCGGGCATAAAAGGCCACTAACCCTAGCCCGAACCCGAACCTGAACCCTAACCCTAACCCATACACCAGTACACTGTCCTTCTTAGTGGGTCAGAGAGGCACCCAGAGGTGCACCCCAGTAACTCACCCTAACCTTACCCGTAACCCTAAGTCTAGCCCTTGCGCTAACCCTAACCCTAAGCCAGATCTGTGTACTTGCATTGCACTACAGCAAGTACACTTCCCTTCTTAGTGAGCCAGAGGGCGCCCATAGGGGTCCTCTCTCACTTTGTTCCTCCTCCCCATCCCCAGCCCAAGTGCACCGTATGCCAGGCAGTGAGTCACAGAGGCACCCGAAAGAGAGGTGCCTCTGCCTGCCACTGCAACTTGGTATGCATATCCAATTGGCTATGCATACCCTTTTGTAGCGGGCCAGAGGAGGCACCCACCCCAGAGAGGTGCCTCCAGGAGCCCGCTTTCCCTTCATGGCGGGCCAGAGGAGGCACCCACCCCAGAGAGGTGCCTCCAGGAGCCCGCTTTCCCTTCATAGCGGGCCAGAGGAGGCACCCACCCCAGAGAGCTGCCTCCAGGAGCCCGCTACCCCCCCAAAAAAAACCAGTACTAATGACAGACGAAAAAACAACAAACGAAACGACAAATTTTCAAAAAATTTCGTGACAAACGGAAACGAGCCGAAACGGGCCGGCTCCGACACACGACAACTCGAATTCTGGCGGAGTAATTCCCGTTACCGTTTCCGTAGAGTAACGGATACGAGTAACGGAAACGGAAACGGGAATACCGCTAAGTCGTGCCCATCTCTACTTATAAGAAATCCAGCATTCAGTGGCATTATATTTCCTGTTGTAAACATCATGTACAAATGTTTACCATCTCAGATAATATTCCAAACACACGTACACCTGCAGGATTCTTATATACAAAGAGAAAATAGTGGGTCATGAAAACTGGCTAAGCAATTTTCTTTTATCAGTTCCCTCTCCTACAACTCATGTTGGGAATTAAGGAGATACTGGATTCATGAATCTCATGTTCAAATAAGCTGCTTTAGGGTTGAATGACAATTTTGTATAAAATTCATAATTATTTCTATTCTAAATGTAAAAATGTATACATTTCATTTATAGCTTTATTGTTGTCACATGCCATCAAGTCATCCCCAACTTTTGGTGACTCCATGAATGTCCTGAACAGCCCTGCTCAGCTCTTGTAAACTGAAGTCATACGAATCATAGAATTCATAGAATAATGAACTTAGAAGAGGCTTATAACACGATCATCAAACCCCTTGTTCAATGCAGGAATGTGTCAAAGTATGTATGTGAAAGATGGTTGTCCAAATTTCTCCGGAATGTGTCCACTGTTGAAGTGCTCACTACCTCCCAATGATAGTTGTCTCCGCTGTCACACTGCTTAGGCAGTATACTTAGGTGTACCTGAATTTGGGAAGCTTTTTCCTGATATTAAGCCAAATATCATGGAGGCAACTAATCTCGTATTTAGTCTTCCAACCCATCTTATATTTGGTCTTCCTCTTTTCCTATCTGCTGTCTCCTCGAGCACCATATGTCAAATGAATCTCTCCCCCTACTCCCAGCAGGTTTCTTCTATGTCCATGTTACATAAAAATCTGCAGCCAAGGTATAGTAACTCGGTATCTGGCACTCCCTGTTCCCAATGCTTGGAAGTTTGGGTCAAATATAAATGGGAAATAATTTTGTTCTGGTTCATTTATTTCCATGAATTTACCTTTTCCCCCACATTCAGAGAGGACTTATAGAAACAAGGGAACAAGGAAAATAGCAAACCTGGACATTTTTGCCATCTCTATCAAACCATTGCCTCATACTCAGTAATTGAACAATGAAGAAACCTTAGAAATGTTTCTCATTCTTTGGACTACTACTACCAGCATTCCTAGCCAGCCTTAGGGGTTTTAGCCATACTTTCGGAAGTCACTTTCCACTAAATTCTAGTAAGGAGATGCATCCAGATTGTTTATAGTAATGCTGCCACAATAGAAAATCCATTATCACTGGGCAGTTCTGATATTTAAATGTCTCCAGAGAGAATCAGTAATGAATGGCAGTATTAATCAAGTAAATCTATTAAGGTTTGGGTTGGGGGAATGCATTTACTTACACTGCATTTTATATGTGCATCTAGCGCAGCTGTTTGACCTTTTATGAGGTTTGTGGATGTCCATACAGATGTCTTACTGTATATATTTCAGAACTGTAACAAGGCTAAACAAGAGACGATGTGGCTTCTGTGTTGTAAACACCAATATCATATAACGGGAAAAGAAAAGCCACTGTAGGAACTGAAATATCATTGTTCTATAGTGTCCAGTCTCAGTGTACCTGACATGTCGATATCACAATTGCAAAGCAAGAACAAAAATAATAGCTGTGTTTGTAATTCAGACAGTCTCATTTTCCTGTGACAAATCTACCATGTCCACTGCCTAAGGCACTACTCTCATAACAAAAGGATTAATAAAAATGATGCATTCCATTATTAGCACTTCATTAAGGGCTTCAATAAACGTGTTCCAAATACACATTTTAAGGGTGCTGTTGTTCTGCTGGGAGTGCTTTGAAATAAAGCAAGACTAAGATGGAACTTCTAGAAATATGCTCTGCTCTTAATCTCTTTATTGAATTAATTATTTTAAAAACCCTGAGTCAGGTGACGAAAGGTGAGCATTCTGTGGTTTTGAGAATAATTTCTCATGCAAAAGAAAAAAAATGAAGTAGTGATGTCTCCAACTGCAATTATCTGGTCCACCAGAATGCAAATTTCTGAAGGCACCACAGCCCCAGAAAATACATCCTTTCACATTGTAAGGTCCAGGTTCAATCTACTGCAGGCCTGCACAACAGGTAGCCTGTGGTCTTGTAGCTAAATGGGCAGTATAGAAATTGAGTAAATAAATCATAAAAGTTAATACTGTAATGTAAAAAATACTCCCCCCCCCCTCAGAATCTGGAGAGCTAACAGAACTTGGAAGAGTTACTTTTTGGACTACCATTGTTCATGATGGTTGAAAATTGCTAAGATATGTAGAAAAAGTAACGTTGCTAATATAACTGCTTAAAGGAAATAGTAAAACCACAGAAGTGATTAAAACTATGAACATCCATTAAATTCATCAAGATAGTAATTTATAAACATCCGTTAAATTCACTGAGATAGTAATTTATTTCCACCAGCCTTCTAAATGCTATCATGATGGTTTATCATTTTAAAGCACTAAAGCTAACAAATGTCCGACACTACCAAACAGAACAAAGTTATCCAGGCCAACTGAGTTTGTTTTCAGGAATTGGTGTAATGATCTCGTATTGTCTTCACTTTCTCACTTCATTACAATGCTTGAAAGCTTTCGAGCGGTCAAGGCACTTGTAAAATTGGAATATGCTGCCACGGAGAGTGGTGGAGTCTCCTTCTTTGGAGGTTTTTAAGCAAAGGCTGGATGACCATCTGTCGGGAGTCCTGTGATGGCGGTTCCTGCATGGCAGGGGGTTGGACTAGATGGCCCTTGAGGCCTCTTCCAACTCGATGATTCTATGATTCTAAGTTCTGGAGAACCTTTCATTTATAGACTGAAGAGGCCAACCAACAGTGCATGCAAACTCAAATTATAATAATTGGACTTATATCTGAAGTGACACAGGACTTGTTTGTTGTTGTCTGCTGGTGCAGCAAGCTAAAAATCACTCCCTTTCAAAACTGTTTTTTTAGTATGAAAGGTTTGCCCTTTTTAATTCACTCCTTGTTCCTACACAGGCTTCTAGGTTTTCATCAACAGACAAAATAGATGCCATTCTCACATTTGTATTAGACATTCCAGTCATTTCTCATGACTTTAACCAATTTCCAAATAAAAACCTGGATCATCACTGCCAAAGACGTGAGTGGCCTATTATGTTCGATCTATTAGTTGGTAGCCCCAAAACATGCAGCACACATACTACTGCAAAAGTACAAATAGAGTGGGGGGGGGCTGTAAGGAAGATTGGAACAAAACAGAGAGAACTGAGGACCGTGACTGGCTGTGGAGTGCTGAATATTTTTGTGTGGGTAAAAAATGTGGAGTGGATCTGGAGGATCATGGAATGGAACAGTGTTTCCTTTAAAGCACTGTTGCTCAAACTTAGGTTATCAAATGTTCTTGGACTACAACTCCCAGAAATCTTGGACAGCACAGCTAACGGTGAGGGTTTCTGAGAGTTTTAATTTAACAATCTCTAAGTTACCACTGTTGGGAAACATGGTTTTAAAGGTGCATGGCTAACTGGTTGTTGATAAGCCACCATGTCACATTTTGTGGAAGGCCCTACTTGTCAAAAAGAAAGTGTTATGCTTATATACTGCCCCATATCACTTCAAGTAGTTTCTGGGTAGTTCACAGTTTCATTACAGTATGCAGTCTACACATTGCCCCCCCCCCAGCAAGCTGGCTACTCATTTTACTGACCTCGGAAGGATGGAAGGCTGAGTCAACCATGAGCCTGCTACCTGGGATTGAACCCCAGGTTGTGAGCACAGTTTTACCTGCAGTACAGGCATTTAACCACTGTACCACAGGCTAGTAAGTATAAAAATATTTGTGTTTTGATGAATTAAGGAAATGATAGTACTCAAACATATTTTATAAGAGGCTAAGAAAATATATCCGTTTTTGTTCTTTTGTCCACATGGGTGTGTTTTTTTTATAGTTGTAGCCTTGAGGAAGGAGCAAAATGTCTAGATGTCTCCTTGGAAACAATGCATGTATCTCCCGATAAAAATAAAGGCCCAGTCCATTGACATGAGCTGAATGTATGAGCCCCTTCATGTTTTTCTTCATAAATGTTAAATTTTAAAAATGTGGAGGGAGGAAATCATCCCTCCTTAATTCCTAGTATACTTAAATAAATCCTGTCAAAAGTTAGCACATGCCAGATATCAACTCTGTACATTAAGTGTTGAAAATTTAAACTCAGAATCAACTGTAGAGAAATTTTGAGAAGGATTTATAGGTGTTCGTACATGTTAGCTGTACAGAGATTTACTGTAGATTTAGAGTGTTAGTTCCTTTCGGGTTTTGGCAATTATCTCCTGTGGAATGCATAGGAACTGAATTAGTAAAGGAAAGGAAAGCTCTTTATTTTTGTAGCAGGAGGGAATGACTTCAGATGCCAAACCTTACAAAAGTTTCTCCTTTTTTAAAACTGTAACTCTCAGATCCTCCCTGCCAGCATGGCCAGTAATTGAGGGCAGGAGAGAGAGGGTATCATATGTTGTGGAAAATAATTAGTTTTTCGAAGCTTCAATTTTCCCCCCTTTCTCATTTCTTATTTAGACTGTTTGGATTCTAAAGCATTACAGAATGCAAGCTCTTCATACTGTTGTGAGTGGTGTTTTAATTGAGCTAATTGCTGCACATGCATTCACATTTTCTCTGCTGATGCTGAAGATGTAGGTTTACAAGGTCAAGAGGAGTGATTATCTGTAATTATGGAGGGCTTTGAAAACAGGGGGCGGGGCAATAAAGGCTGTCCATTCAGCAAAACGATAACCACAAGGAATGTGCATTCTCATTCATAAGTCAAAAGCATGTGTTAGTTCTGAATTTTTAAAAAAAATGGAAGAGGGATTTATTTGATTTTGTTTCTTTGCAAGTGATGAGCTCTGAAAGAATATTTAGAATAATTTTTGTAGAACTTACTCCTGAGTTGATAAAGAGAAGCCTGTTATTTATATAGCACCATGTCTAGCCAAGATTTGATTTCAAGAAAAGGGATTTTACAAAAAAAAATCTCTTCAATGGACGAGCAGTCTGATACCTTCATGTATGTGGATAGTATGCTTCAGCCTACATGGATGTTGGTTCTACTATCCATGGCCAATGACCAGGAATTGTCGGGCTTTTAGACAAAAACCATTTGAGGTGCACAGATCATCTTCTAAAACCTCTTCCACTGAGAACAATTGAAACTGAAAGGGCTCACTATCGCCTTGTTTGCCCTTGCGTCATTTTGTCACCTATTGCTTTTCTACAGGTTTGCCCCAGTGTCCTGACAAGTAATCTCAGACAACAGGATTCCCCTTCTCAGAGTATCTTCCTTCCTCAGCTGTTCTGATGGAGGGATGTAATCTCTGCATGAATTATCTGGAGGCTGTAGCCTCTGAAGCACAGCAGACTTCTTTATAGGAGGACATGGGGCATTGTCATGTCATTCCCAGTTTATGACAGGTTTGCAAACTGTCATGAAATGTCCAGTCTTGGTTTTATATATTGGAAACAGGCTGCTGCTTGCTGCTAAACTATTTTTTTGTAAGTCTTACTTTGATTGTTTTTATTTTTATATTTTTAGCCTTGGGTGACCCACAATGCTTTATTGTTTTTCTTAGGCAGCAGAAGGATGGGAGCTGTGCGTTCATTCTTATACTTCTAGAACATTCCCTCCTTTTAGCAGAAGATGAGCAACACCTGCTGTGATGTTGCTCTTGGAACAGGTAGTTCTGAGTCAGGACCAGACTTTTTTCACCCAGTGCAATGGATGGAACACTGCAGATGGAACACTGTGTGCAGATCAAAAGCTAAATGGGATATGCCCATAATTCAAGGTGCTGAGAACCTAATTCCTGCTCCCAGGGGAACAAAGATCCTTTTGTTTTTCTCCTTCTCTCTCTGAACTGCACCTTAACACGCTCCTTCCTAGGGGCCTCCCCACCCACGCAGCTTAACCAAAGAGTCCATAAGGATGGCACTGGCACTGGATGGATGGTTTGCATCTACTGGATCGGTGATTTAATGGAGGGCACATCTCTAAGTGCATCAGTTGTTATGAACGTCCAGTTCGGCACGTAGATATCAAGAGGTGAAGCCCAGGTTCACTATAATATTTCATTTTTAAAAATTTCTTTATTGCTTATCAAAAACAACTTAACAACCATATTGTAACATAATATAGTATATTTTTCCTTATAAATTATACTAGCACAATTTATAACAACACACTATGTAACCTGTTTCCATCTTGTTTAATCTATCGCTAGATTTAATATCTGAGTGTAACAGTGGGTACCATATTTTCATAAAAAGATCTTGTTGAATTTACCCTCTATACAGTCTAACCTGATAAGTCAATTTTTCCATTAATACCACTGCCCACACTTTATTCCTATATTTTCCATATATAGGTCTTGTGCAGATTTCCAGCACTGGGCTATTTGACTAATTGCTGCCCCTGTGATGGTTGCCACCAATTCTTTATTTAATAGATTTTCGTTCACTATAATATTTAATTTAGGACCGACTTAGTTCTTCATAAGCATGCAGCAGGGATTTTCTGCATTTGGCTCTTTTCCTTTGGGGCAACCTTCCAAGAATGACTGACTGACTGATTGATTGATTTCCCCCACTTCTATACCACCCCTTTAGTGTCATCCCTCTCTGCTTGGGTTACAATATACAATAGAATCATAAAATAAAGCAGCAAGAAACAGATAAATAGAATTATAGAAATTGAAACCTGCTTGAGCACCTCAAGACAATATTCACATGTGTAGAAGACATGTGTAGATTATCCAACCAAACATACATAGAAGGGTTTAAACACATAAAATATAAAAGCAACCAATGAAATTACAAATTCTACTTACCTCTCATTGCACATGCCCATGTGGTGAAGGGGTCAAAACTAGGGATGAGCACGAAACACCAAAATGTGTTTCATTTCATTCTTCATTTCTCCCCCTCCCGTTTCATTTTGTTTATTATGAAATGATTTTTTAAAAATTGTTTCATATTTTGTTTGTTTCATTTTGTCTTTTTTTCTGGCTCCAACTAGCTGGCCCATGGACTGGGTTGGCGCTGGTTGTTTTTTTTCCCCCCCCCTTCTCTCATGCTGACCAGCTGACCTGTTGGCCGGGTTGGCACACTTTTTAATTTTTAATTTATTTTTTCTCGCGCCAACCAGCTGGCCCACGGGCCGGGTCGACACTTTTTATTTTTTTTTTATTTTTCTTATCTTGTGCTGACCAAGTGGCCCACAGGCTGGGTCGGTGCTTTTTAAATTATCTCCCGCCAACCAGCTGGCCTGTGGGCTGTCGGTGCTTTTTTTAACCTGTTGTGGCATTTTACAGAGAAAATGAAACAGTTCATTTTAATGAAAAAAAATGACCATTTTGTTTAGTCTGTAACGAGATGCTGCTTCATCATTTTGTTTCACTTTGACAAAATGATGAAACAGCATTTCATTTTTCATTTTGTGTCCATCCCTAGTCGAAATGCCTACCCATGTGCTATTGTTTTGCTCCTTCTATAGAGAGTTGTGCAAAGAGCTATTTATCCCTCTTTTAGTTAAGAAGCTTCTGATTTCTATGAATATTTTCTCATTGCAAACTGAGTCAAACAAGTAATGATACAGTCAGCTAAATTTTTAGCAGCAACAATTAACACTAGGTCACATATGATTTTAAAATAGCAACCTTTCATGGATTTGCTTGTCTAATTGTGACACAGGTATACTTTACATATCTGGTGCATATTATCTGGATTTTAATATTGATTTTATAACTTTATAAATTTTATATCTGTTTTGTTAAGGCCATGGCTAATGCAAGTCAAATGCTACTTAACTCTCATGGATAAAACGAGTTGCTCTGTATTTTGTCGCTCTTTTTTAGTTAGTTGTCAACTACAGTACAATTACTTAAAACAATTTTAAAAAGAAGGAAAAGTGAAGTCTGAATGCTAAGAAAATGTAAGGGACACTGGTAAAAGTTTAAACAGGACAGTCAAAATCACTGTAAATTCAGTAAATGAATACCTTTTAGCATTGCTATTATTCAGTACTGAAATGCTACTAGTGAGTATAATGGGACTTCCCTATTAATGGAATTGGCATCCACTGTTTCAATTATCCGTCACCTGAAAATATGAAAAATGTTAAAAGGAAAACTCAGAAATGTGTATTTTGATGGTGTATTTACCAGACCTGGCCACTGGAAGAAAGCCAGAGATAAGAACAAAAGAATGTAAGAAGAGCCCTGCTGGATCAGGCCCACCCTCTGGGAGCCCACAAGACAACTAGATACCTGTCTCCTGATACTACTTATCTGCATCCCACATTTTGAGGTACCTTCCTTTCATTCAGTTCAATCCCATTTTAAAGATATCTAGTCCAAATGCCATCACCACATCCTGCAGCAAGGTGTTCCATAGACATAGATCATTCCATATATAGGTTTCACTGTTATCCATGCATTTTGATATCCATGGGATGGCTCAAGTCTGGTGCATCCATTAAGGTGAACTAGGCAGTTGCCTAGGGTGCCAAAATGGAGAGGGGGCGCTTGCCAGCCTGCTGCCCCCCCCCCGCTGCTGGCCACCGCCGTCCATCCCCCCGCCGCCTGTCGCCATCTGCCCGCCGCCCCCCACGCCCGTCGCCCCCCACATCCCATGCCTGTCGCCCCCCCCCCCGCCCGTTGCCGTCCCCTGTCATCTGCCCCCCGCCGCCCCCCCCCCCAATGCCATCTCTTGTAGTGGGATACTACTCTCTGTGCTACTACCACTCTCTCATTCTGCATTCAGTTTTGGCTTTATGGTACTGGCTTTGACTGTTGTGCCTCGACTGACAGTTTGTAACTGCCTGGACATTATTGAATTGAACTGCTCATGCAACAGAGCACTGAGCAAGTAATGTGACATTTTTGCCCCTTGCATAAGAGGCAACCAGAGCCTCGTTGTGCAAACGTACACCAGGTAGGTTGAAAAGCAACGGCTGTGTACATAATGACACTGCTCACCAAAGGACACTGCTTGCACAAGTGAGGCAATACAGTGTATGATCTGCTGGTGTTCGGTAGGGACATGCCCTTATGGTTCGGTTTCTACCATGGTTTTCGTTTAAACTCTGCTTTTGGACATAGTTTCACCAAGGGTCCCATCAGGCACTTAGGTGTGATCTGTAGAAGGCCATTTAGAAGTTTGAAAAACAAAAGTTGGCCCACCTCGCCTTACAAATCAGACCTTGCTTTCAGGGCTGCGTTATGTAATTGTCCTTTACCTTAAAAACAAGAACAACATGATGCTAAGCTGCATTACCATTGCTCCAGCTGCTAATGATGTAAGTGCAGTGTGTCAAACCACTGATTTCAAGTCGCCTATTTTGCAGCCATCCCAAATAGCAAAATAAAGAAAGCTCCTGACCTGGCTATTTTGCAAAGTGCTTAACCACCACATCCCCAATTGAACAATAATGATTAAAGCAAACTTGAATGGTCCAGCTGCTGAACAAGCCAATATTCTTCACGCATTTGAGCTGCATTGTAATTCTGTGCTGCAAATTATGCTGTCTAGTTACCGCATGGTATCTCCTTTAGAAGCATGTTTGAGAAAGCAGCAAATAGCAAGTGTGCATTTAAAACACATGGGTAACCAAGAGCTATGGAGCTTTGCCCACAGTGTGCAGTGTGTGATTTATTATGACAATTTAAATGGTAGAATCTCTGCATCAGCTATATCAGTGCTCATGAAATTCTCTTATTCCGTATACAAAGTTGGTACCTGTAAAGAACTATTGTTAATTGGGAAAACATGCACATTAAATGGTCATATTGGTCATGAGAGCTAGTTTTGTGTTTCCTTGCTCCACAGTCTGGTTCCTTAATTGTTTTTAATTGACAGTGTCATTCCTCTGTTAGTGCCCTTCTATCTCTGCACTATAGAGAGTATTCTAACCTCCTGCACCTGTGTATGGTTTGCCAACTGCACAGTGGTGGCTAGGAAAGTGCACCAGAGGGCTACCACTACTGCCCAGAGGATTATCAGTTGCCCTATCCCCTCTCTGGAAGATCTGTACAGCTCCCGCTGCCTAAAAAAAGCTCAAAACATTCTTAAAGACCCATCACATCTGAGACATTCCTTTCTTCAATTATTACCATCTGGTAGATAGTATAGATACTATATAGCCTAGATGCCCTAAGCACATCCGATCTCTCCTGATTTTGGAAGCTAAGCAGGGTCGGCTCTGGTTAGTACTTGGATGGGAGACCTCCAAGGAATACCAGGTGCTGTAGGCGCCTGGAGTAGGAACTGGCAAACCACTCCAGTATTCCTGCCAAGAAAACTCCATGGACATGGAGTCATAAAGAGTCAGTCACGACTGTAATGACACAACACACACACACACACACACACACACACACATGGATACTATAGAACAATAAAAACAAGGACAAACATATTGAAAAACAGCTTTTATCCCAGAGGTGCAACCGCATTGACTTATTCTGTGTGATATTAAGGTGAAAACAGGGGTTGTGCAATAGTGAATAGAATGTGAGGGATGTGTTCTGTGTTTTATGTTTTTGTGTTTTAAATGTGCACTGGAGATGGCATTTAATTTTGTTGTATGAACGTTCAATGACAATAAAGTTATTATATTCTATTCTCTGCCACCGAGAGGCAGCAGTGCCTGGAAAAACACTTGTTAAGGAGGCTCAGCCCTCAAATGGAGTCAGGGGGACCACTTGCACACTACCAAAGTGGAGAACATCCACCACCAAGAAAAAGTGTGGGGAGAAGAACATCCTTCCTGATTTATATGAAATTGTGTATACTAGTTTATAAGATTTATCAAAGCAGTTATTATGATTTGAGCATAATTATAGTGGGTCTCACCTGAGTGGGGAAGAGAGTAAACAGTGCCGATGTCCAAGAGCTAATTACATATGGGCAAATTCAAGGTACCTGATCTTCCTCCCTCTGGTTCCTGAGCTGAACTGGGCCTATATGGACGAATGGAGGGATTTCTGATAATTCTTTGGGGACCTTCCAATGGAATACTGTCCTTTGTAAAAGATCTAACCCACAAATCCCAATTAGCTAGAAAGAGGTCTATCTCCACAGTGGAACCCCAGCCCTGGGATATTCCAGGCCACCTCTCAGAATGGTCTGTGATTGTTTTGCAATGATTAAGTCCCCTCTTTATGGAAGTAAAGATGGAATATTTAGACTAACCATATTTATATTTCTGTTATTCTGCTGTAATCCTCTCTAGCTGTTTAGGTCTCACCATAAAAAAATCTGGGTGCAGCTCTTGATATCAGGATGAGGCCTTGGGTCAAACACAAGGTGCTACAACAGTTTCCACCCCCAGCTTGTGCCCTCCAGATATATCTGTATCTAATTCCGTGTATGGCTAATCCCCACCTTCCCAATGCAAATGTCTATGCCATGCCATTGAGAATTTGTGTGATACATCTGATACTTCTGCAGTGTAATTTGGGGACAGGAAGAGGCTCTATAAGAAGTCTACCATATACAGCTAGTTGTTATATCATGTATGCTATAATAGAATCTGGAAATGAGTCTCCTAGGATGGGACTGTTTATTAAGATTAGGAGCAGTAGACCTAGTGGCAGTGCTGGTAGAAGAATTGCTGCATTTCAGGCAGCACTGCTGTCTTGATTTGCATGCATGATCATTCTGGCAATATGTTCAATATTATGGAATAAATATAGTATCACATTATGATAGTGCAGTCTTTGGTACAGCCTGGCTAAGGCTAATGTGTGGCATGGGATGCTCCGTTGCTCATCCGTGATCACTTAATCCAGTTAGCTTCTGTGAGGGAAAGAAAAGTTGTCAGTTTGATTAGGATTAAAACCTAATAAATAGGAAGGAATCAGAATGAGCTATATTGAGAGCAAACTTAAAAAGTTTGGTGGAAGATTAAAGCGCAGGTAGTGGACTTAGACTGAGGGGAAAAACTGAATATTAGAGTTAACCCATTATTAAAATGTAATTAAGATTGCCGGAAGAAATATCAACAAGCTCAGATACACAGATGATACTACTCTGATAGCAGAAAGTGAGGAGAAATTAAAGAACCTCTTAATGGTTCTTTAATTAAGAAGAACCACCGTCTCTATCCTTTCAACTATGGTGAAAGAGGAGAGTGAAAAAATGGGCTGATGCTCAACATCAAAAATAAAAACCCTAAGATCATGGCCATGAGTCCCATCACCTCCTGGCAAATAGAAGGGAAGAAATGGAGGCAAAGACAGAGTTTATTTTCTTGGGCTCCTTGATCACTGCAGATGGTGACTGCAGCAATGAAATTAAAAGACGCCTGCTTTTTGGGAGGAAAGCGATGACAAACCTAGGCAGCATCTTAAAGAGCAGAGACATTACTTTGCTGACTAAGGTCAGGATAGTCAAAGCTATGGTTTTTCCAGTAGTGATGAATGGAAGTGAGAGCTGGACTATAAAGAAGGCTGATCGCCACCGAATCAATGCTTTTGAGCTGTGGTGCTAGAAGAGAGTCTTGAGAGTCCACTGGACTGCAAGGAGATCAAACCGGTCCGTCCTGAAAGAAATCAACCCTGGATATTCACTGGAAGGACAGATTTTGAAGCTGAGGCTCCAGTACTTTGGCCACCTCATGAGGAGAGATAAGTCCTTGGAAAAGTCCCTGATGTTGGGAAAGATTGAAGGCAAAAGAAAAGGGGACTGCAGAGAATGAGATGCTTGGATGGTATTATCGATGCAACCTACATGGATTTGACCAAACTCTAAGAGGCAATGGAAGACAGAAGCACCTGGCATGCTCTGGTCCATGGGGTCACTAAGAGTGAACAACAACAAAACAGTGAAATGGTTCAGATCACACAATCTTCTCACTTGATGTCATTTTGCTTTATTGACTGGTCTTCAGGAGGCAAATAAGGGATTCTTTTGAAGTTTCATTTATCAAACAAGAAAGTTTGCAGGAATATGTGTCTCCACCGTCTACGTGCTTTCAGCTGAAAACATGGATCATATAATAACTACTATTATTCTGTCTTGACAGTGGACCTAAAGAATGTGAAAGTGGTTTGAGGGAAAGTTGCCTTAGGTCCCTGTATTGGGAGAAAACTCAATGAGAGAGAGAGAGAGAAGGGTTGAAATGGCTAATTGGAAAAAGTTTCCTGAGGTAACTTTGTAATATTTAACCATGGGAGAAGTAGCATCCCATAAAGCAGTTGTAGATGACCAGGGCCCATTGGCCACACATATTTTCATATCATCTCCAGAACTACTCTTCCATCTCATTTAAAAGCCATTAAAGGAAAACACAAACAACTCAGGATTAAAAATCCCCCCAGCACTATTGAAGTTGCTTGTCTCTGCTGTAAAGGAAGAGATAGACTAGAGTGTTCCTGAGACTGAGCAAAAGATAGAGATTAGCTATTATGAAACATTATTTATATTAGTAGGAACCAATGCAAATGGACTATAAACACTTATATGTCCTAAATAGATACATAAAAGCAAATGGTTATCACATAGTCAAAAATTTAGACTATTAATGCTTATATAGTATTTATAGTTAAAATTATGGTTATGTGATTTGTTTTTATGTATCTATTACTCTTTAACCTCACCCTTCAGTAAGATCTATAGTAGACTTTCCTGTGTAGTCCTACAAGGCATGTTAAAAATTATGATTCCACTGAGCTTTATGATGAAGTGGAGATTTGTACCTTGATCTCACACATCTGTGATCCACCACATCTCTACACTACCTCCTCCATGCTGTTAACATATAACCACGGGCCACTGGCTTAAAATATGGTCTATGTCTCTCTGTGTGTCTTTAGAATATAGATTCACAAGTGAAAGAGCTTCCCACTCTTCTGCATTGTGCAGCAAAATTTGGATTAAAGAAGCTTGCTTCTCTTCTACTCCACTGCCCTGGGGCAGCTTGGGCTTGCAAGATCATCAATAAATATGGAGAAAACCCAGGACATCTTGCAGAAAAGTATGGCCATAAGGAGATTCAGAAGATCATTAAAGGATTTTCAGTAAGTGTCTACTTTTCCACATGCCATGAATGCTTATGTGTAATTAGCTGTTTGGAACACCAACATTATCCATTTTCTTTGAAGGAAGTAGAACTACACCTTGTCCTATTTCGAGATATCAGGATTATTGATGATTTTCTTAAAATTAAGAGCGGACAGTCATTGCTGTAGAACTTGCCAATAAATGTCTGAACAGGCAGCAGTTTGCAAACATTATAATCTTGCCTATGGAAAAAAAAACCCTGAACATTTACTTGTTTAACAATGCAAATGTCATGTTCAATGCAATATAGAGCTCATTTCTGAGAATGCATCAATTCTGCAGTAATTTACATAACTGCCTCATGTGTTGGAAGATGGAAGGTGAATAGTTATAGATCATCCTTGTGATTATTTGGATAATCACATTATTTGGATCTATTTTGCAACACCTATCTATTTGGTTTTATAGATGTACAATGCCTCTGAATACATGTCCACTCACAAGAAAGTTCTGGAATAACTGAGAAGTGAAAACAGTCTAAGTGGGCTAGTACATGGCTATGATGTGCTGTAAATCACTTGTGATTTGTGGCAACCCTAAAAAAAATTTCCAGCTATGTAAGATATGTAAGATATTGTTGATGGAGAAAAGAGGCTTGAGAGTCCCCTGGACTGCAAGGAGATCAAACCTATCTATCCTGAAATAAATCAACCCCGAATGTTCACTGGAAGGACAGATTTTGAATCTGAGGCTCCAGTACTTTGGCCACCTCATGAGGAGAGAGGACTCCTTGGAAAAGTCCCTGATGTTGGGAAAGATGGAAGGCAAAAGGAAAAGAGGATGGCAGAGAATGAGATGGTTTGACGGTGTCATTGATGCAACCAACATGGATTTGACCAAACTCTGGGAAGCAGTGGAAGACAGAAGGGCCTAGCGTGCTCTGGTCCATAGGGTCACGAAGAGTCGGACATGACTTGAATGAATGAACAGCAACAAGATATTCAAGAAGTGGTTTAACACGGCCAGGCGCAGCAAGGATTTGAACTTGGCTTCTTGATTCTCTCTAACATTGTGTTGACTTTAACCAGAACATAGCATTGCTGATTTTTTTTAAAGGAACCTGTTTTGTATGATGAACACATGGAAGTGGTTTTCCATTCCCTTCTTCTAGGGGCACCCAGGGACTGTGCAGCTTGCACAGGTTGGCTACACAGGCTGTGTACACAGGATACACAGGCTGGCTCTATTTTCAGGAGACAAAATGGGGCGTCAGACTCCCGTCCTTTAGCTCTGCAGTCAGAAACCCAAACAACTGAGCTCTCCGGCCAGCTGGTTTGTATCTGGCATCTGGCAACATAACAGTTACTTCATGCCCTTCCTCGTTCCGAGTTGACGTTCGTTTCATGATCACGTCGCTCACGGTCACGTGGTCTTGTCCTGGTACTGTCCCTGTTCCCGTGTACCCACGGGCATGATTGATGGTACCATGATGACTGTTACTGCACGTCCTTGTTTTGTGACAACATCTGCACTTCTCAGCCTTCGTTCTCGGGGGGGGGGGTCCCACCTTCCGTTTTTTGATCTTTCAAATCTCCTCAACTTTGCCTTCAATGCATTATGGAGCGAAGTTCGAGGCATTTGTCTTTTAATCTCTCTGCATTGTGTTGCTGACTCCATAGGGAATGTACTGGTGAATCGCACTTGGCACTCCTGCCACTAGATGGAGAATGGCATATTGCGTGACAAGCCTTACCTCATGGGCACTCATCTCGGAATGAGAACCAAGACAAGCAGATTCCCGAGCCCAGGGAGGGGTATGGCTCATCACGCTTTAATCTCAATTCAGGGTGTGTGGTCAGGACGAATTCCCATTGTCACACAATGGACATGCGGTAAGATTTCCTCATACCAGTCCCAAGCGGGACTGCGAACAGCGATGAGAGGGACATGAAGTTACAGCCCAAAGCAGGCTATTGCCTTTTCTTAACAAGCAAACATAATCCGTCACTGGGAAGGTTAAACAGTTATGGGTTTGTGGTTTGAGTAGCACACAAAGAAAGGAAAGTTAAGCACGAACTGGCATCCCCCCCCCTCATTCAGTTGGACAGGACTTGAATAAAGCCAGCCCGTGACATGGAGGGCAATGCCCCATAAGTGGAGCAGTATCAAAAAAACCCATTTCCTTCACAGTTTCTCAGTATCTGCAACTAGAATGTGAATATTCATTTCTTAGTCACAGAAGGAGGAAAGGGAAGAACAGATTGCCCAGCATGTGTTCTTGTTGTGGGAGTTCATCCAGGGTGGCCCCAGGCAAAGGAAGGCTGGGACTATTTTCCTGCTGAAGTGGTGCTGATGAAATCTGAGGTCTAATAACAGCACGCTAAAGCTGCAGCACAAGATGCGAAAAACAAGGAAGCAAATGCCATCAGATTGTCCTACGTGTTAGATAGTATATTGCAGATGATCCAGAGTATAATATAGGTAAGCTTTCTGTTACTTTGATGTGACCCCTATCCATGTGAGAATGAGAAAACATTTCCCTTCTAGAATTTGAGTATGAAAATAACTCTGTCAAAAAGGCAGTTTGTCCTCTTATTGTTGGCTGCCCAATTAGCACAGATGAAACTTGGGCTTCCTAAGAATAAACGAGACTCAGTTTGCCCGCTGGAACAGGAACTAATTACTGTACCTTTGGATGTTCTCCCATGGTTGGTAGGAGAAGAATTAGCAGTAAATGTAATTGGTGCAAAAGTAATCCTGGAGCAGATGTTGATAACTTGGTTTACCCACAAAAGAAAATTAAGCTAAGCCCTGCCTATTTTGCGATTGCTATCAATAATTAGGCAAATGGATTCTAATACATTTGGGGCTAATTTTTACCAATGAGATGGGGGGGGCAAAAATAATGATTACAGCATGTTGCAGTGAATCAGTTTGACATTTCCGGGAACCCACTGCCAAATAATTTGGAAGGCGGACTTCCGTCTCGGCACCAATGTTTTCAAAATAAATGTTTTGGTTTGAAAGATAAAGGAACTTACAGTGGATTTTTTTGAGACAGATTCTACTCAGGATGACATACATGCACTAGCAATCATATATAATGGAGTGGGGGCACGTGCCAGGATTCTAGTGTGACCAGTCTCTTCAGACATGGATGTCATGTTGACCCTCCCAGAAGAACTGGGCTGTTTGTTTGGCATAAGAGGGTTGGGAGAAGCCTGGAGCCTGCAGTGATACTCTCCAGGCCCTGCATGTGACCCAGGGACCTCGCCAATTCCTCTGCTGATGTACAAAAATGCAGTTTTTTCAGTAATGTGGGTTTTCTTTGCAATTCAAAGCTTGACAAGACTACTCTTATATACCCTCTATTTTGGTCAGTCTCCGCAAAGGAAATGGGAGGGGCTTGCTTCTTGTCCTCAATTTCAGGTAGCAAAATGTCCTATGCTTGCCCTATGATTTTTTAAAATCACATATTGGACAAAATCCTGTAGTAAATGGGAGTAAATGGGAGTAGAACTGACCCATGAAATGGGTGGGGCCTTGGTTAGTCAACTCCATAAATCCTCTAGAATCAAATTGGCTATTTACTACACTAAGGAGCAGCCTTTTGATCATTTTTACTGGAAGTTGTTTTCCGAGAATATTCATCAGGTAACAGGTTTTGATTTACTGGATAATATTTTGACCTTTTTATTGCATTATATACCAGATATGTGAGACATTACTATTAAAAATGGAAATATAAACGCATCAATGACAGCTATAATCATCTCAGCAACCTAGGGGAAAACATCAGTCTACCTCATTTTTAGTGTAATAGTTGTTGAGATGGGCACGAAATGAAAGATGAAACACTGTTTCATTGTTTCAATTCGAAACGGTAGAATGCATTTTGTGACAAATGAACTGCCATTTTTGCCTGTAAAAATGACATGATTCGTCCTAGAGGCACAAAATGTGGTGGGTAGCTTCCTTAGACTCTTTCGTTTAATCCCTCCAAATTTGAAGAGGTTTCGGGTTCAGGGGGCTGAATTATTCAATGCCAAATTGGGTCCCCCAGGAGAAAAAAATCATTTGTAATTTAGGGAACCATTTGAGAAAACTCCCCTGCGGGAGAAGCTTCCTCTCCAAATTTGGGGGGGGGAGGCTTATAGGGAAGAGCTTGAGGAAGCTACTTACCAAATTTGGTGCCTCTGGGACCCAGTTGAACCATTTTATAGAGTAATGAATCATTTAATTTTGGTTCATTTTGGTTCATAAATTCTTTTATAAATACTTTAATAACAAAATGAAATGAAACAAAAAATGAAAAGAAATGAAACACTATATTTTTGTTTCATGCCCATCTCTAACTAGTTCCTTAAAGTTTTAGAAAATGCATGTGTGGATAAACTGAAGCACATGAATAATAGATAGAATGACAGAGACGTGCAAATGTAATCCACCACCTGTGGTAGTAGTCTTTCACTACATTTCTGAACAATTATTTTAAGTGAGATGGACAGTGGAATCCTACAGTTAACTTGGAATGATTTAATGATAGGGTAGGATAGGATAGGATAGGATAGGATAGGATAGGATAGGATAGGATAGATAGATAGATAGATAGATAGATAGATAGATAGATAGATAGATAGATAGATAGATAGATAGATAGATAGATAGATAGACCTATCCCCAAATGGATAGCAGTTGTAGCACAGATACCAACAAATACTTCAGATCAGATCTTTGTCTACAGATCAAATCGGTGACACTCGCTGAATTCCTTCATCATTATTTATTATACTGAAGTCTAATTATGCTCCAGTGCTGCTCTCAGAGTGAAGGAACATTAAGTGTCAGAGAGTTGCTCCAGTATCATTTCAGGTTTGACTGGTAGTGTTTTTTGTTTTTGTTGTTGTTTTGTTTTGAGGATTTCATAGAATTTGCATTTTCCAGATTTTAGAGGGGTGATATACCTTTTTTTTTTTTTGCTCCAGAATCTGCCAGCTGATGAATATCTGCAAATACATCCAAGAGAAATGTTTATAGAGTATTAAAAATGTACTCACGAGAAATTCCCATTTTAAAGATGCTGGAAAACACCGCTTAAGCATGCTTCAGTCAATCACAAGGGGAAGGATTAAAGCACTGTGTAAACTTAAAAAGATGCATGCATTTTTTAAAAAAAAAGCAAAACAAGGAACCAGCATACATTGCAAAAGCAAAGAAAAGAAGAGCAAGGAAGTGCATTATGGATTCAGTCCCCTCCAGTGACTTAACTGGTTATGAGATAGGTGGCAAGGAGATAAAGGTTTTACAGATATATCTTCCTAATCATTTTCTTTTGAATCAAAGCTTCACATATTGCTCAGGTTGCCATATTAGGTTTCAGAGCTTCTCAGATTGCCATATTAGTAATGTAAACAGAGGTCTTTCTTTCTAGTCAGATGAATGGAAAACGCTGTTTGCATTCGTTCCTACTACTGAAACAAAATTATTTGCTACCCATCCTGTGCATTGCAGATTTAACCATCCCACTTATTGCAGTGAAAGCACCAAACAGTCTTGTGATGCCTTAAAGTCTGACAGGTTTAATGTGGCACAAGCATTTGTGGGCGGCAGCCCACTTCTTTGGATGAATGGAGACTTTCATAAGCATACTCGAGGCAAGGCAGGGGCAGAATGTGCAATGGAATAGATTAGAATGACATTCACCTAACCCAGGCATGAATGACAGAGTTACAGTATGTGGACAGCTTGCAGCCTAACTGGTCCATTTTTGTAGCTCCCAAAGGCCACCTGGGCCTTTTCATTCCTTAGAAGCCTGTGGGCCCCTGGGTGGTGGTGTCTCTTGAGTATCTTACCACACATGCCCTCACTGAAACAGTGAAAGTACATGTCTGGGTACTTCCTGTGGACATTTTCTTTAAGAAAAATGGTAGAAAATTAGTATTTCCAGGTATGGCATAACCCATGGAAAAGCTGGGTGGTAAAACATTTGGCCCATAAACCCACTCAGGTTTCCTAGACCTGGTCTAAGCATCTGCTGTTAAGTGGTCATTTAACATTCTCAGTTGAGTGACAAATGCAGGTCATACTTGTGGCCAGGGCCGGCGCTGGGGTTTTTTGCGCCCTAGGTGAGGGGTGGGAGGGCGGGGCAGGGGACGGACGGCAGTGGCCAGCGGCGGGGGGCGGGGGGTGTCAGCAGGCTGGCCAGCGCCCTCTGTCCATTATGGCGCCCTAGGCAACTGCCTAGTTCACCTTAATGGATGCGCCAGCCCTGCCTGTGGCCATCAAATTGTTCAACAGTCTCTGAAGATAAGAAGTGCACCTTGGCATAGATTAACAAGGAGGGCAGTCTCATGTTGTCTAAAAGCTGCCTTTTCCAGCAATCAAAGGCACCTCTTTTAAATGTGGCTTCACAGGCAGCTGGCTTTTCTGAAAATAAACTTCAGCCACACACCCTGAAGTGCAGTTTCCCGGAACCACCTCTGGGGCTTCTCCCTTTTTTTGCGAGGGTTAGGAAGGCACTATTTTAAACAAAGCAGGGAAGGTGGAAACTCCGAAAGCCACAAATGAGAGGGAAAAGGAGGAAGGAAGGAGTGTGGTTCGTGTGTCTGAGATAGCAGTTGCTCGGGCAACCCAGCCGGAACCACTGCTTCTCCAGCGATGCCCACCATCCATTCTTCCCTTCTTCCTTCTTCCCTTTTGCTCCCTCTCTTTGCCTCCACTCCGTTTCAAGAACCCATGGCGCCGCTCCAGCCCCCCAAAACCTTGCCAAGTCCCTGGAAAAGAGAGAGAGAAAAAGAGAGAGACCCTTACACGGGCGCACACAGGCCTCAACCCCCTCCCAGCCTTGCTCTGCTGTCCTGAGAACTTCAAAAACGCTATTTAGGTCACGTGATTGCATCAGGCAGAAAGGGACTTTTTTAAAAAAAAAAAACTGCATCTTCAGAATGGTGGGATAGACCTAATGCTAACACACATGCAGTAGGAAAGTCTTTCTAGGCCAGATTTAGTGTAAGTCACAAATCCTAACTAGCCAAAATGGCGGCAGGATGACTGAGTTGAAAATAAACCAGATGAGACTATGCTGAGTTTATCTCTCCAAGCCTAGGGATGTTGATTACTGAAGACTACTCTGATTCTGATCTTTTAAAAAAAATGTAAAATAAATAAATATATTGTGTGCTAGCAGAGTGGTTGTCAGTTTGGGCTGGCAGTATAAATCAGTTTCCCCTCTGCTCTTCCCTTCTCTGCCCCCCTTTTGGCTGTTGTGCTGGATGATCCTAGCCAGCACTACAGCAGGGTCAGCAGACCTAGTTGTGGTGGCAGATCTAATATCAGCCAACACAATGGGGCTGCATCAGCACAAGAGCCTTCGGCCAGTTCTTCACCTGCCATCTGCAGTAAATCTTTGAGCTGAGAGCGCACTGAAAGAATTTGACCTGGAGATAAATTTGGCTGGTGCAGGATTGCGGTCAGAAGGGGAGAGGAGGTAGCAATGCAAATGTTTCAAGCATAGAGGATAGCCCAGCCATACAGTACATCTGAAGAAAGAGTCTGCAGACCACAAAAACTTCAGCCAAATAAAGATGGTTAATCTTTAAAGAATCTTTTTGGGGGCCTTACTACAACAGATTATGGATAAACTCTGCCAGTTTTTGGCAATCTCATTTTTAGATTTCTGTTAGATGGTGTGATGCAATAAACAGTGATGGACTAGAACTCAGAATGTCTGGGTTTGAATCCCCGCTCAGCCATGGATGCTCACCAAGAATATGGAACTGGTAAAACCACTTCTGAAATACATAATTTACCTTGAAAACCCCGTTAGGGATGCTATATTCGGGCTTGACAGTCCATAACAACAAAAACACTGGAGGGCAAGGAAGTTTAGTGATTATTTGACATGTCTAAATTTTGTCAAGGGTTTCGTTCGTAGGGCAGTAGAACAGATTTTTCCTCAGGTCTCATTATAAAAATGCTCAAAGCCTGCCCTGGCATCACTATACACAATAAAATGCACTGCCCATTTTTATGACTCCTATCCCCACAACCGGGATACCAGGAGCCATTTGAATAATTTTCTCCAAATGGTCCTCCCCAGTCATGAAGGACAGTACCACTCTATTCATGAGTGATAGATAGTACCACTCTGTTCTGCCCTGGTCAAACCCCACCTGGAGTACTGTGTCCAGTTCTGTGAGCCTCAATTTATAAAGGATGTTGACAACCTTGAGCGGGTACAGAGGAGGGCAATCAGGATGGTTGAAGGTCTGGAAGAAATGTCTTATGAGGAATGGCTTAGGGAACTGGGAATGTTTAGCCTTTCAAAAAGAAGGCTGAGAGGGGATATGATAGCTATGTTTAAATATTTGAAAGGATGTCATATTGAAGAGGGAACAGGTTTGTTTTCCACGGCTTCAGAAACCAGGACACGGAGCAATGGTTTCAAGCTACAGGAAAAGAGATTCCATTTGAACGTTAGGAAGAACTTCCTGACGGTTATAGCTGTTCGGCAGTGGAATATGCTGCCACGGAGTGTGGTGGAGTCTCCTTCTTTGGAGGTTTTTAAGCAGAGGCTGGATGGCCATCTGTTAGAAATACTGTGATGGGGTTCCTGCATGGCAGGGGGTTGGACTGGATGGCCCTAGAGGTCTCTTCCAACTCTATGATTCCATGATTCTATGATTCTATGAAATATTTGCTGTCTCCTTCTGTAAAATAAAATTCTAGCTAAAAATTCACCCTGAACAACTTCACCCTGAAGAACTCGGAAGAGGCTGTCACTGTTTTTTTAACGTGTGCCTTCTCTTTTTTTCTTACACTTCAGGCAGCTTAAGTTCTTTGTCCTTACAGTACCTTCCTGCAGTGTTGACACTGGGTTGCCAACCGATCCAGAGTTGGCAGGGAAGGGAACGAAGAGCCCCAGTCTCCGTTGTTGACCTCCGGGTTAGCTGCCAGAGTTTTCTGGCTGAAAGGCAGGCATGTATGCTGTTGCCAGAGTGGGCCTTTTTACACGACCCCTAAGATCCGCTGGCCACTTAAATTCGGACCAGAGATCTTAGGGGTTCCTCACTCTTCCTCTGTCCCCACCCCCCTCCGCACTTCCTGGTTGCTGGCTGCCTGAGGGAGGGGAGAAAAAAGAAAGAAAAGAATGCCTTCTTACCTCCGTTTTGTTCCAGGCAGCATTCAGATCTCTTAAAGGGGCGGGGTGCAAAAAAAGAACAAACGGAAGCCAGGAGAGCCCCGCACTCACTATCCTTACACCGGATCAAATATTTGTCACCTCCAAAAAGCAGGTACAAGAAAACTGCTGTTTGGTCTTGCTAAAGTGGGCGGGGTCGCACTTAATTGTCTGCAAAGTCCAGAGCTGGTGGGTAAACATTTTTAAGGTCCGGACCTTGCAGCCATTTGTGGCGGAGCTTAGGGGTCGTGTATAAACGCCCAGTGTTGCTCACGGAACCTGGGTTTTTATTTTTATTTTATTTTATTTTTCTAAGTAAAAAAATCCAGTAGCAGCATTTTAGCACATAAGCTTGAAGGGGAGAGCATGTGCGTGCATACTAAAGTCCCTTTCCTCCAAGTCAAGCATCGATGCTAAAAATAACACAACATTCTCAAAAGAGGGAGGGAGGGGCAGGAAACAGAACACAGTTTCTCCCTCTGCACTGTTTTTGCTACCACTGCTTGTTTTAAAAATCATCGGCAGTGGTAAAAAAAAAAAAAAAGCTCTTCCTGCTGTAAAGTAACTGAACTACCCTTGCCCAGAAGCCATCTGCAAATGTGAACGGTTCATGATAAAATATTACTACGGGCTGTCTATTTGTGTGAATGTGCTGCACTGGGACATATACTTAGAAATGCTCATTTTCCAAGGGGAAATTTCCTTCCCATTGAGAATTGGAGCACGTCACTCAGCCTGTCACTGACAACCTGAAAAAGTAAAATATGGCTCCTGTTCCTGATCCAGAACAGTGTGGTGCCATCTTTTCAGTCAGCATAGTCTGGTTCCTTCAGCCCTTTCTTGACCCTGCCAAGAAATTTGGCAGCAGGGAGGAGGAGCAGTACCTGTATAATCATGTGAAGCACTGTTGGAAGGGCAAGTTTGTCAACCCGGTGCTGTTGAGAGTTCATTAACTTCCATGAGATTTCTCTCCTCCAGCCTGAGAACGAGGAATCCTTTTTACCTCATAAAAGTTCCTGGTTTGTTTCCACACAATTAGGATTTTTCCTACTGTAAAGAAAAACACATTCACACAGTGATCCGAAGAGGGCTGGCTGAGTGCTCAAAATAATGCAAAACAGCCCCTCTGCTGTTTGTTGGCTTTTAAGACCATGCAACAAGTTAGCTGGTTTTGTGCAATTGTGCAGTTGCACATAACTGGGCAAAACTGTCTTTGCAAATACAAGACTTGAAGATATGGCTAGAAAATGTCTTGCGTTGCACAAAAGAGAAAATTTTTTTAAATTGCTTTTGGAAGAATAGAATAAGTAAACATTTACCGTACTTCTAGAAGGAGGTAGCCACAGTTGAGACAGCAATGCTACAGGCCTCCCAATGAGAAGTGACACAGTTTGCCATTTGTTACATCCCAGTGCCTAAGATGGCTGCCTCACTCCGCTTAATTATAGAGCTAAACCAGTTCACCACTGTGTGTCTGTATGTATCTCCTTGTGGAGCTAAGCAGTGTCATGCTCGTTTATCCATAGATAACAAAATGCTTTTCCTTCACTCTGTTAATATAATGGATAGGAGTATGAAAAAGCTGTCCCCCCACCCCTTTCCATATGGCCTTGAGCCAAACTGAACAATTCAGCCTAACCGGATTTCAGGAATTTGAGTTTTTAAACTTGCCCTCACACATAATGCATATTTAGAAGCCGAGGGGTATTTTAATATCCACGTCAAATCACTTGTAGGTAGTGAAAACTGACCATCTCCAAAGTCACCGTTAGAATCAAATTTTGGAGACCCAGAAATATTACCTCATAAAAAGCAATAAATCTTCAAGTTTCAAACTTCCATTTGCTTCCAGTCAAAGTTTAAGGCTCATACTACACAATGCATTTAGGACTGCATTGAATGCAGGCCTCCTTGAAGTGGGTAAAGATATCTCATCATCCCACTATAAGCTGATCTTACTCCACATCTTGCTAATTATAATAATTTGCTTTTCACTTGTGTTTGGTCATCTGGTGTTAAACACAAGCTTCATTTGCCAGTCTGATTGTTCCTTTAAAGAACTATAGGTCTCCAGAGACAATATTATAATAGTAGGTACTACTCTAAAGTCTAGTTCTGCCTAGATGCCATAAGCACATCCGATCTCACCTGATTTCGGAAGCTAAGCAGGGTCGGCCCTGGCTAGTACTTGGATGGGAGACCATCAGTGAATACCAGGTGCTGTAAGCCTGGAGTAGGAACTGGAAAACCACCCCAGTATTCCTGCCAAAATAACTCCATGGACATGGGGTCACAAACTGTAATGATACAACACACTACCGTACTGTATACATTTCACCTAATGTGTGATTTAACATGAAATAAATGAGGAAATCCTGGCATATCCCATCCAGCAGTCTTGGGCTCCTTCACTTCTGAAGCTCCCTCGTTCCAAATGTTTTCTTCTTTCCCCTTTCCTTGTCTTTCCAGAAAGAAGAAGCAACAGAGGCTGTATGGGGTCTTCCCTCCTTTTTTCCTAGCTGCCTTTCCTAGGCACCTGAAAGACACACATGACAGGTGTGGTTCAAGGACTCTGCAGTTGCGATCATGGGTTCTTGCAATTCATTGTGGAGTACTGTCATTCCAACAGATCACTTCATCCAGCCCCACTACTGGTGTATGAAAGCCACTTAATGATTTAAATGGGCCCACTCTATCTTTAATTAAAGTAAGCTCATTGGAATAATGGAAATGACTGAGGAGTTGACTTACTACATCTCCACTGATTTAGTTGGCCAACTATAGAGTGATTTACTATGTGTGTGTTGTGTTGTTTTGAATTGTTTAGTGCCCATTGTACTGTGCATGAGCATGCCTCTCCATGGATAGGGAAGCCCGGCTGCTGTCTTTAAAGATGGCAGTGACGGAGGATGATGCGGTGGAAGAGATAAGGAGTGGGAAAAGGTTCCCTGCTTTGTTTGGTTTCAACAAAATGGGATCCCTGAACCAAACAACAATCTGAATCATGAACCAACCCAGTTTGTGGGCTTCTTTTTCCAGTTCATAGTTCAGTTCATGCCTATCTCTAGCTGAGAGTAAAAGCTTGACTTCAGTGCTGCAGTTTAAGCACTGCACCCTGTGGCTCTATGCTAAGCAACAGGAGTTGGATCGATAAGTGTTTCGATAAAAATTCCTCCCTCTAGAGTAATTTTCTCAAGGACTAACAAATTGTTTTAATTTAACCAATTGATGGCACTGCACAGTTTAATATGCCTTTCCTTCTTCATTGATACACTGATGCAGGGACTTTCTTGTTTTAGATGCTAAAAAATATATATATAGCCAACAGTTTAGTTTCAGTAAATTGATGGTAACATGGCTTTTGGCATCCTCGTTACTTGTTAGCATAAACAAGAAGAGTATCTTGCAAATATAACATACAGCCTTTTTGAACTTCTAACAACTGTGATTGTTTTTAGTTGGAACACATAGTTGAATATGTTAGTTTGATCAACATCAGGGGGTAGGGGGATCACCCCTGTCAAAGTACAGTGGTCCCCTGCCCATTCGCGGTTCATATACTGCGGCCCCGCTATATCACAGGACCACAGTATATGAAAAATAAAACCCTTGGGTAAGGGGGGAAAGGCCTGGGATAAGGGGGAAGGGCCTGTTGGAGGCCTCAGAAATGACTTCTGGTTCATAGGGAGGCCCTTTTGGGCCCTCCAAAAGACCTGGAAAGGCCCTTGCAGGCCCGTTCAGGGCAGCGCCAGGCTGGGGGTAAGTAAAAGAGCCCCAAGCTAAGTGCCCCAGGCCCAACCCGACCTGCATCCGCATATCGCGGATTTTCAATTATCGTGGGTCGGGTTGGGTCCCTAACCCCCACTATAGGCAGGGGGTCACTGTATTGGCTATGTTTCTGATGCACTCTTGCCACGGTGCTTTCTGGATATGGTGTTGGAACCAATTTTGAAGGATGCTTTTTCTAGGCTCATGGTATCTGGAACATGGTACATTAGGAAATTCTCTCAAAATCTGTGATTTGCCCAAGAGAGGAAAACATATGGCACTCTCTGTACCTGTTATCCTGGATCCCATAGATCTTGTATCAATGGAAATAGTTGTGCAAGGTTCTTGCTCCTCAAATTCTGCTAGTGTTCCTTAATTTTGCAGTTCTCTGCAACCATTCCATGGCATTCTAGGGAGTACGCTGACTTTTAGATGGGGATGGAGCCAGCCCAAGGAGGGAAAACTGAGGGTTAACTATGAAAGTCTGTACCTGTTTCTCTGGATTCAACCCTATATATTTTACCATGGATGGACAGTTTCAACAAGAAAAAAGTGGTAGGAGGAAAAGTTCTATTCCCACCAGCTGTCTCATCCAAAATGTCTCCTGAGGGGCTGACCCCACATCACAATGCACATCCAACGGCAAGAAATAACCCCTTCATGTCTTCCTCTGTTTACAGTTTTAATCTGAATATGCAAAGTCTGTGTTTAGAGTTGAGCATTTTCACCTCTGCCTAAATCTCAAATCAATTTGTACCATGCTCTCATAAATCGGAACTGATTTTCATCCACTGCTACAAGTGATCCTAATAAGGATATGTTGTAAAGAGTTACAGTCAATGTGGCGTGAGAGTTATGGGGGGAAAAACATTCTAATCTCAGGGTTGCCCTAGCAACCAACAACCCCAAAGAACAGAAAGATTCATTGCTTTTGCAGTTAGCTGTTGTTCACAAGAATTTATAGCATGTTGTAAATACCTGAGAAAGGTGGAGATACATGAGGGGTACTTTTTCCGCTTCCTCAGTTGAGACTATATTTCTACAGCCTGAAATGAGGTTGCAGCTCAGTGTTTGTACTTCTGTTGCAGTAGTTCTATGTGGGTTCTTGTTTCCTCCCCCATAATTGTGAATGCTCATAAATAAAGCTGTACTACAGTATCTCTTATTTTAATGTCGGTAACAAGACAATGTGGCTCCATTAGTTCTTCCAGGATTGGTCTGTCTTCTCCCTGATTTTCTCCAAAGCTTAATCACCAATTTTAGTCTGGTGTAAATTTGGGGCAATTGTAACAAGGTGGATGGCAGTAAACATGTGTTTACTGTGCTTAATGAACAACTCTCAAGTATTAGGTTTTATTTATTTCCTTGCTTTTGGGGGGAAGAAAAGAATGCCTTTCTTGCAAGTTCATGGTGTGAACATACTATCATCTCACTTTTGTATCATAATTCTCACTTGCCTTTCTCAGGCAGTTTCATTGTGTCAAGAATCATTGTGGACCATGGTTACTCAATAAGCGCTGGCAGCCAAACATATATTTGTTCTCTAACCCTTCTGCACATCCTGCTCCCTTGCCCTACAGCATACTGGCACTCAGTTATATTTTTCTTTATGGAAGCAAAGATAGCTTTGTCATGAGATGAGATAAGTGGGGGGGGGCATACATGGGGTAAAAGTCTGAGATGCTTGCCTCTATTGCTTTTCCAGTCAAACTGGCTATTGTACTTCAGTAAAAGTATGAAATGCTGGGAAATGCATAGAGTTGGATAAATATGTGTGTGTGTATTGTGTCGTTACAGTCGTGACCGACCCTTCGTGACTCCATGTCCATACCACCCACATAAGTACCATGTAGTTTAGCTCTTGAATTCCTTTTAGTGAAATCATATCCCAGGTCTGTTTGACATCCAGAGGGACACACAAAGATGCACAGATACACCCCAGACACAGAGGATGGGATGGGCAAAAACGTGCTGCCACTCAAGGCCAACGTGAGTGACAGCCAAAAATTCCCATCCAGCCCTGAAGCGACCAACTACTCTTGTCCTCATTGAATATAGGGTGGATGGGAGGAGAAAGAAACAAGGCAGCAAGAGGTTGGGAGGCCACAGGAGGCTGCCTTTATAGCTGGCTTGAATTTCTCACACCAGACTCCATCCGGGAGACAAAGGAGCCCCACCCCGAGACAGATTCATTCTGAGCGTCCAATGGCACAACAGGATTTTGGCCACCATGATAGAAAGAGAAACATGCATTCTACTTTTGATTCAAGCTCAGAGATCTCCAAGGTTATCCTGAGACTTGGCTTTTATTCATGTTTTTGTTTGCAAGAATACTATAATGAGGTAGGGGGTAGCCAGGTTGTCACACAGTAAATTCCCAAATCCATGCAGAGAAGATACCTTTCATCAGACCAAGCACAAAAGTCATATAAGAACTCAAGAATGCTATTTCTACATCAGAATTCTGTCATCTTTCTGCCTTTTTATTCTGCCTTTTATTACTAATGGTATTGTGGCAGTATGGATTTTGGAATTGATATTACGTTAACATGGCTTTCCCTGGTTTTGTCTGGCTTTGTGGATACCTAACTGAGACATTTAGCTGGGAGAATCATTTATACCTCTCAAGACTGGGTCAGCATCAAGCAAACAGATAAGGTTACACAGGTGGGCTACATCCTTTGACAAACACAGATCTCAAAATTAACTCAAGCACTGACAGTGTGAAGCCTCTCTTCTCACTCTTTGTTTTTCATGGAAGAAGAGCCTGTGTGTCTAGGCATGATGGAGACAGCTTTAGGTTCTCCAAGGACCTTATAAAACCCATTTATTTCCTTTGCAGCATTCTCCCTCCATTACATTTTGACACCGCCTGTATATAAGACTTACTATCTTACTTTCTCTCCCCCTCTTATTTTTAAAGTTTTGTCCAATGTAGAGATCTAAAGAATGTGAAAGCTTACACACTTTTTGTTTGCTCCTTAGATTGAACTAATAAAGCCATTAATTATCTCAATCTAGAATTTAGGATTGTTATATGTTCCTTTTCGTCTAGTCTGCTTTCATAAGTGGGTGCAGTAAGTGGCTGAAATCTGGCTGAGCATGTCTGCATGTTCAATGTAAAGCTATGGCAGGAATAGGGAAAAGCATGGTGGGGTGGATGGTAGTCTTCATGAAGCTCATCCACATGTGTGCCATGCAGTGGTCACAGTGAGAACCACATGATTGCTTCTGCAATCAAATTGGGCATTGTTCGTTGCCTAAGCAAAACTCCTACCATGCTTCCACTGGCATAAATATGTATTGTGCAATTTTCTTAGCAGCCTTTGGTGAGGGACTGTGTCAAAAGCCTTCTGAAAATCAAGATAGACAATATCCACTGGTTCACCCAAATCCACATGCCTGTTGATCTTTTCAAAGAATTCTGAAAGATTGGTCATGCAATTAAATCATTAGCAAATAAACCATTTAAGTGCAATCACTGCTTTACTCAGTGCAATACAGCAGACAGCTGCAGTGTCTGCTTTGACTGTTGGTAAGCCCATAATGTCCTTTTTTCCTACTTATACCAGTGTAGAAATTAAAAGGTCCAGTATTTGGATGTTATTGAGATAGTGTAATGGAAATCTGGAAATATTTTGAATATCTTCTGTCCACTTGTTTGTTTGCTTAATCTGATAAGACAGAACTGCTGAGACAGGCACACTTATTGGCAACCTGCAATTACATTTTCATTAGTTACTAGTGCATTCAGCTTCCCGCAACCTGGAGCAGCCCTTAGTTTGATGCACAAGTGCCTTCCAGCAACATGACAGAGCTGTCAGATTTGGATGCATTGTACTTACTGTGTCTGAGAGAAGCTATAGCCACTGGGACACTCATGTAACCTACTGCCATAATGCATTCCTTCAGCCTCTCATGGAGGGATATGCTTACTGTGTGCCATTAAGAGAGTCTGTCTCCTGGTATAGGGAAGGAATCATTTTCTAAATATGTATCTTGGACTACCTCTGTTTCAAACTATAGATACTGCAACACTATGTGATGTTATAGAATTCTAGTGACTGAACATGATAATACAGGTCTAAAACATACTTAGATTTTAATGGCTTAAAGTGACTTGAAATTAATTAGTTCATTTTAAAACTTAAATAATTTCCAGTTGTACATCCTATGGTTTTCTTAATATGCATGACAAGATTTAGGTGTTTAGGTTTTATGGTCTTGAATCTGTATCTATGCAAGGCAGAGAGAGATAAATTCTCTTTTATTACTATCAAAGAATATCACACGCTACTGATGAGAAATATAAAGGTTTACCAAAGGTGGAAGAGAATTATTTGGCAAAGCAAGCCTGTACTCTAAGAGAACATAATGCAATGTTTGTTTAACAAAACAATGATTCCTTGATATGGACTAACACCTACAAGTATGTCATGTCAATAGCAACTACATATAATTTGTCATCTGACAAAACTATGCCTTTTATTTACTTATAAAATTCTTAGAATGTGCTTCCTAATAAATAAATAAATCCCAAAACAGTGTAAAACAAACAGCCCTAAGACAGTATTGGCAAACCTATGGCACAGGGGCCAATGGTGGCACTTGGTGCCCTTTCTGTGGGCACCCAACATTGCCTCTTTACAGCCACCTGTATTTAGGTTAAAATTGCTGTATTGGCACTTTGCGAAAAATTAGTGGGGTTTTGAATTACAGTTTGGGCACTCGGTCTCTAAAAGATTCACCATCATTGCCCTAAGATATACAGTGACCCCCCGCCTATTGTGGGGGTTAGGGACCCAACCCAACCCGCAATAAGTGAAAATCCATAATATGTGGATGCAGGTCAGGTCGGGCCTGGGGCGCCTAGCTGGGGGGGTCTTGTACTTGCCCCCAGCCTGGTGCTGCCCCAAACAGGACTGCGAAGGCCTTCCCGGGCCTTTGGGGGCCTCTAGAAAGGAGGCCCGTTTTAGCACCAGTCCTTGAGTAAGTAAGGGAGGCCTGAAACAGGCCCCCCTTACCCCAGGGGGCCTTTTTTAAATATAATTTTATTATTATTATAAATAAAAAGGAAACCTTACATAGAAATACACCTCATTACCGATCTTGATCTCAAATCTAAATATAAATTCAGTCTACTATGGGTCAGAGTCTATTAGCGCCTTTTTTCTCATAGAAAACATATAGAGATCTCCAGCGTTCTCTTGCCTTCTGTAGGTCTTTCTCCTTGAGTATTTCTGACAAAATGTCCATTTCGGCTGTTTCCAAGTATCTTTCCAGAAGCTCATGTTGTTCCGGTAAGTCCTTTGTTTTCCAGTATTTTGCCAACAGAATCCTAGCTATAGTTAACATATACATTGATAAATGTTTCTTATTATAATTTTTAATTTCCGGCATAATATTTAACAAAAATATTTCTGGTTTGAATGGTATCATAAAACACAATATTTTCTGTAACATCTCATGTACTCTTTTCCAATAGTTTTTAATCACTGTGCATGTCCGCCACATGTGATAGAAAGTTTCTTCTTTCTCCTTACACTTCCAACATTTATCAGATCCGTTTCCAAACATTTTCACTAATTTTTGTGGTGTTATATACCACCTATAAAACATTTTATATACGTTTTCTTTCAAACTAGTCGCTCTGATATACCTAATATTAACTTCCCATAGTTGTTTCCAGTTATCTATCTCAATATTATGTCCTATATTCTGAGCCCACTTAATCATACAATCTTTAACTATTTCATCCTTGGTTTTACGCTCCAATAGGTGTTTATACACTTTCCTAATAAATTTCTCTTCACTCCCCAAAAACAATATATCAAATTCAGTTTTCTGCATATAAAAACCTTCTTTTTTATCTTTACTGAACCTTGATTGCAACTGCGATTTTGCCCACCAGTCTAATATAATATTTTTTTAATTCTTCCTCTGTTTTTAATTCAGTCTTACTATTTAATATATCTTGATATCTACCAAATCTCGTCTCAGTCATCAAATTTGGGTGTGTGAAGGCTTCTATCGGGGACACCCAACCTGGGATCTTCCTATACATTTGTTTTTTAATATTTTCCCATATTCTCCATAAAGCCTTCCTAATCATATGATTGCTAAAAAATTTTCTGTTCTTTTGCCTTCTCATACCATGCAAACGCATGCCATCCCAGATTCAAATCATGGCCTTCCAATTTTCAAACTCTTGGGTTTTCTAAGAGAATCCATTCTCTTACCCATCCCAATGCACAAGATTTATAATACAGATCCCAATCAGGAGCTCCCAATCCTCCTCTGTTTACACCATCTTGTAAAGCCTTCTTCCCAATCCTCGCTTTCTTTCCCTGCCAAATAAACTTCAGAACCAATTTATCCATTTCAATAAAAAATGCTCTTTTCATTATTACTGGTATCATTTGGAATAGAAACAGCACTTTAGGTAACACATTCATTTTAATGACTGCAATTCTCCCCATTATTGATAAATGCATCCTACTCCATTTTTCTAAGTCTGATTGAATACCTTTCAGAGTTTCCAAATAATTATCTTGATATACTGTACTTGCTTTTTTTGTTATTTTGATTCTTAAGTATGTTATGGACTTCTCTTCTTTAAAATTAGATCTTTCCAACAATATTCTTCTTTCTTCTATTCCCATATTCTTAGTTAGTATTTTTGTCTTTTCTTCATTTATTTTAAGACGAGCCATCTCTCCAAATTCCAGTACCATTTTTTTCCATAACTCTACTGAGTTGATTGGGTCTTCCAATATAAAAACTACATCATCTGCGTAAGCCTGTAACTTATATTCCTCTTGCTTTATTTTCAAACCTTGTATCTCCTTTTGGTCTCTTATTTTTTGATTTAATACTTCTAATGTCAATATAAATAACAAAAGTGACAGGGGGCAGCCTTGTCTAGTTCCTTTTTCAATTCTAATCTCTTCTGTAAGCTCAGTATTAATTTTTATTTTGGCTCTTTGCTGTGTATATATAGCTGTTATATAATCTCTAAATCTTTGGCCAATTCCTATATATTCTAGATGCTTTAACATAAAGTTCCAATTAACATTATCAAACGCTTTCTCTGCATCTAAGAATATCAAAGCTACTTGTTTTTCTGAATGGGCCTCATAGTATTCTAATACATCCAATATTGTCCTCATATTAGTACGTATCTGACGTTTTGGTAAAAAACCTGTTTGATCTTGATGTATTATTTGTACTAGAACCTTTTTTAATCTGGCTGCCAATATAGAAGCAAAGATTTTATAATCTGAGTTAAGCAATGATATTGGTCTGTAATTTTTTTATTTCTTTGGGGTCAGTTTTCTCTTTATGAATTATGGCTATTGTTGCCTGCGTCCATGTTACTGGGATTTCCTTCTTTTCCAATATCTCTTCTAGTAATTTTTTGTATGGTAGAGTTATTGTATCTTCTAATTCCTTATAAAATTCAATTGACAAACCATCCGGACCCGGTGCCTTGCCACTCTTCTGCCGTCTTATTGCATCCACAATCTCCTTATAAGCTATAGGTTCCTCCAAGGCTGCTCTTTGATTATCTGTTATTTTTAGTTTACTATTTCCTCTCAAATATTCTTCCTGTTTTTCTTTTGAAATCTCTTTTCTTAGGTATAAGTTTTGATAATACTGTTTAACAATGTTTTTCATCTCTCTCTCATCATATCTTTCATTCCCCTCCCTTAATACTTGTATACATGTCCTTTCTTTTTCTTTTCTCAGTCTGTAAGCTAACCACCTCCCCTGGCTTGTTTGCATTTTCGAAAAAATTTACCCTAGCAAACTTCATATTTTTTGCCATTTCTTCTGTCCAGAGGGTATTTAAATGATGTTGTTTCATTTTAAGCCTTGCTCTTATCTCCTCTTTGGTTTTTTTTTTTTGTTTAAGTTCTTTCTCAAGTTATTGTATTGCCTTTTCTAATTCTTTTTCTTCTTTTTGCTTTTCTCGCTTCTTTTTTGCTGCCATCTTTAATAAGATTCCCCATGCTACTGCCTTGGCAGCATCCCATACAGTACACATTGGCATGTCAGGAGATATGTTTTCCTTGAAATAAAAACTCATTTCTTCTTTAAGTTGTATAACTAATTTTTTATCTTTAAGTAGAGAGCTATTGAGTTTCCATTGGGGGTTTTTCCTCCGAAGTCCTATCTTGGTTAAAATGGGATTGTGATCAGCAAAAGTGTTCGGTAAAATTTCTATTTCTTTAAGTTCCTTCATAATACTAGTTGATATCCAACACATATCTATCCTTGACCATGATCTGTGTCTATGTGAATAAAAAGTGAAGTCTCTGCCTGTGGGGTTTCTAGTTCTCCATGCATCTACTAAACCTAATTCTTCTGCTATTTGTAGAAAACTTTGAGGGATTAACTGTCTCCTACCTTCTCTTCCCTTCTCCTTTTCTGATTTTGTATCTATTTTTTTTCCACCACTGCATTGAAATCTCCAACTATAATATGTTCATCCTGATTGGCTTTGACCAGCTCTTCTTCTAGAAGCTTATAAAAAGGATCTTGTTTTTCATTAGGTGCATATATATTTACAATTAAAGATTTTTTGCCTTCTCTCTGTATCTCTATCATTAAAATTCTAGCATTATCGGAGGCAAAGACTAATTTTGGGTTCCATTCTTTTTTAACATAAATCGCCAACCCCCCTTTTTTTTTTCCTTTTTGGTCAGATGCTGTAAAAACTTCCCCAAGTTTTGGATATTTTAGAAGGTGTTCATCCTTTTTCCTGATGTGTGTTTCCTGCAAACATATGATGTCAGCCTTTAATCTCTTTAATTGATAAAATGTCCTCTTCCGTTTCTGGGCTGAGTTAAGACCATTAATATTTAATGAGATTACTTGGATCTGTCTATTCATCCTGACTATTTTTTTTTACTATCCTTTAACCTTTCCTCTCTTCTTTTAAATTCCTTCCTTGTTCCAGGTCTTTCCTCCTCGCCCAGTTGGGATGATTGATCTTTCCCATTTCTTTTGGTCCTTCTTTTCCCTTTCATTTCTGCCTCTTCTCTTAGTTCAGTCTCTGACTCTCCCTCTGTCTGTGACTCTTCCATAATCCCCTGTCTCCTCAAAAATTCTTGTGCCTTAGATGTTGAATTTATTGTGTATCTATTCCCTTGGAAATGGAAAAATACTCCCTCTGGTGTCAACCATTTATATTTAATAGACCTCTCTTTCAAGAATGTCACCAATGTTGTATATTGTTTTCGCCGTTGCCTCATTTGCCAAGGAATGTCTTTTAATATCTTAATCTCTGTATCTAAAATATATATCTGCTTCTGTTGAGTTTCCTTAAGTACTTTATCTCTCAAACATTTCCTTGCAAATTTTAAATGTATCTCTCTTGGCAATTTATTCCTTCTAATATATCCTGAGCTTGATCTGAATGCATAATCAATTTCCAATAGGAACTTGTCTGTGTCCATTTCAATTATTGGTGCTAAGGCCTCTGTGATTAGTTGTTTTATGTCCTCATCCTGTTTCTCTGGTACATTCTGAATTCTCAGAACATATTCTGCCTTTTCCATCTCCATTGCTACTAAGCGATCCTCCAATCTTTGTTGCTTTACATTGCAACTTTCTACCTGTGTTTCCAATCTTGCCATTGATTCCTTATTATCTTCTAGCTGTCTTGTGTTATTTTCAACCTGATTATGTAAATTCCCAAAGTTTGCACCCAGATTTTTAACCTCTCTAATCAATTCTTTAAGAATTTCACTTGTCTGGTCAATTGAGTTTTCATTTGAAGTAACTGAAGATTATTTTCCTGAAATTTTTCTGTCATGATTTTTTCCAAAGTAGTCTTTTCTGCCAATTTTAATGCTCCCATTGTAGTAACATCTGGAGAGCTTTGGGGTGTTGCCTGTGGTGTCTGTTGTGGTGTGGTTTTTTTTTAGAGCTGGGGGCTTTAGAAGCCATACTGCTTATAAAGCTAAGCTAAGCAACAGCCCCTTATGCCCTATAATTTTCAACCAATAGCAATACAACCGAGAATGACAATGATATATATGTTATAACAGAATAATAAAATCCAACCAGCTGCTTTAGGAAGTGCTTAACAAGGCAATGACAAACTAATAAAAGTCAACCCGCTCCTTTAAGAAATGCTTAACAACCAGGCACTCCTTATAAATCTATTTTGTTAAGTTGCTAAATAACTATGCAAGGTTTGTTTTTTTCCAACAGATATCTCTCTTGTTCTCTTTACTCAGTCTATAAATTCATATATGCTCATAAAAGTCACTTATTCCTAAGACTTCAAATCACAACAAAGGTAAAGAGAAAGGGGGGGGGAGGAGTGGAAAAATAGGAAAATAAGAGCAAAGAGCAAGAAAGAAAGAAAGAAAGAAAGAAAGAAAGAAAGAAAGAAAGAAAGAAAGAAAGAAAGAAAGAAAGAAAGAAAGAAAGAAAGAAAGAAAGAAAGAAAGAAAAATTGTGGTGGAGTACTGAAAATAATCCCCTCTATACTTAGTAATGACCTACTAATAGGAGTAGCAGACTTCTCAAAAGTTCAGTTTAAGCTTCATGACATTCATTACATATATGTCTTCAAGGCTGATTCTAGGAGTCCAGCTCCTCACACAGCTGGCTTCCAAGGCTGAGTTCTTAATGAGACACTAGCACTCTCCACACCATTCCAGTAATCCTCAGTCCGTATATGTATGTGGAGGAGAGAGTAACAAGATAAGAGTACTGTCTTCTTATTGTCCCAGCCAAAAAGCTCCAAATTTCTGTTGGTTTAAATCTCCCTTGGAACAGTTGAAATTAAATTAAATCAAATTTTGTTAAGTATAAAGGTATAAGTTCAATCTCTCCCTTTCTTCTTTCTTAGTACATAACAACTTGCCAGCAAACACCAACTTCTCTCCTTTATTACTTTTCTCTTCAATTCGAAGTTGGTTAGCAGGAGCTTTGCCTTTCCAGAAAAATCCCCAAGAAAGTTCCATGCAGTTCAGTGCTTAAGGCTCCCGGCTCCCTGCTGTGGTCTTTCCTTGATCTTGTCTCCTTTCTCCCGCCATTAAAGGACTAATCACTCGCATTAAGCAACCCACAGAGGTCAAACTTTCCTTTAACTTCTCACCTCTGGGCTCCTCCAACAGTCATTCACACGCTATGTAAATACCATTACTCCTTTTGCAATTTGTATCAGTCTCTATGTATGTAGGTTTCCTTGAGGAGCTGCCGACGACTTAATGGCAAATTATGCCTTCTCCATGGGAAACGGCCCGGGGGCATTGCTGACAGGCGAGGAACTCCACGCTGACACTTCGTATAGCTGAGTTCCTTCCAGCCCAGGACTCCCTCGCAATGTTCAGAGGATTTTCTCTCCTGAAAAACCTCTTTTACAGCACTTTCAGTGCCCCATAACCCATGGAGTTCTAGCAGCAAACAGAGCAGAGCAAGCTTGCTGCCTCCCGTCGCGGCACTAGCTCCGCCTCCCTCGGGGCCTTTTTTTTCATATACTGCGGTCCTGCAATATAGCGGGACCGCAGTATATGAACCACAAATGGGCAAGGGACCACTGTATCACATATTTCCTGAAGTAGCATACATTGTATCTTAATTTATGTACTTATAAGTGTTGGCAGGTGGGTTAAACTGCAGTACTGTACTCAAGTCGGTGCTCAGAATTTAAATTTGAACCTGACTGTTTCAAGTAGCTGGCTCAAGGTTGACTCAGACTACCATCCTTTTGAGGTCAGTAAAATGACTACCCAGCTTACTGGGGACAAAGTGTTGTTTGCAGAATTATGCTATACTGTGCACCACTCGGAGAATGCTTCAGCACTATGAGACAGTTTATAAGTCAAAATAATGACAGTAATTCAAATATTGATTCAGTGGGTCTACTCCAGTTGGTGGTACCCACTGAATTTAGGCTGAGGTCCACAGAGGCAGGGGTAGAAATGGTAGCTGCAACAACATGTTGTAGACTGGGGTGTATTGTACAGGGCTTCGAGACATTCCATTCCATTCCTTCCATCCATCCATCCATCCATCCATCCATCCATCCATCCATCCATCCATCCATCCATCCATCCATCCATCCACACTGTTTTCTGCCACTAAATGAAAAACCTAAGAGTTTTCTTACTGTCAGATCTCAATTATAGGTTATTACTAAGTGGAAACCAAGAACAAAGGGCCACAGCCAAAGTTGGTAACCATGGGTATCTTCAATATCAGTAAAGGCTGTCCTTGCCAAATCAAAGCTCTTTCCTCAATAGAAAGTCTTTATAGTTATTTCCAATAAGGAAAGCCAATAACTAGGTTGGGTGAATGGAATGAATACTTTTGTATCTGGAGATCCTTTACTGCTGAGGAAGATACTGCACTCTATGTTCCTACAGAGCTTATGTGGAGTAACGTGTGGGCAATGGTGCCCTTGAGGTTCTTACCCATTTGTGTAGAGTAGAGATGGGCACGAAACGTTTTCATTTTTGTTTTTCGTTTCGTTACGCAACAAAAATGAAACAATTTTTTTAAAAAAAAAAACAAAAACGAAAACAAAACGACCAAATTTGACGTGTTTTTCATTTTCGTTGCAGCAGATGCATTGAACTAAAAAGAATGCCAACAAAACAGCAATTTTTCGTTTTCATTTTCGTTTTTTTCATTTCGTTACCTAACGAAACGAAAAAATTTTTTTTGCAAAAAAAGTCACGAAAACGAAAACAAACCGAAACGGACCCCTAAACGACCAAATGACAAACGAAACACCATTTTTTGAGTCGTGCCCATCTCTAGTGTAGAGTATGGTGATGGGGTGAAATTCCTGTGCAAGAAAGTGATGCACCCATGACCACTGTCACTTCTTCTGCTAGCATCCTATCTTACTCTCTGTTGCATAGCCAGCATCATGTGTGGACATTTTGGGATCACTCTCTACATGTAACCAAAAGTCTATTTAAATATTCCAGGAGTCGCCCACATGCTCAATATGGACATCCTTTTCTTAGATTAAGATTAAATTACAGCTCCATTGTCCAATTCCAAAAGCCTGCCTATTAACAGGCAACAGTCAGCATTGCCATGGCTAACGTCCTCCAGCCTACAGACCAAACTAAGTAACTTACTGTTTTTCCAGTGCACAGCAGCTACATTCTAGATTTTGGCCTATAGATGCAAACAAGCCTGCATATAGCATGCAATTCAAAACATTTTGTTTAAAAGTTAATTCATTTTTCAGGTTAATGTTTGATCTTCATTTTGCAAAGTATGTTTTTGTTTTCAAGTCCTGTGCATGTTATACAATCAAAGGCCAGTAGACCAGTCTTTCTCAATCCAGATGTGCTCCAGCTCCTAACCACTCTAGCCAACAACCCCATGGCTTCCTGACTGGGGATAGCAAGAGTTATGATTCAGCACAACTGGACTGTGCGAAGATGGATAAAGCTGCAAGAGACTTTTCCCCTTGAAAGCTCTTCCCAAGTAAAATGTTATTTCCTCTTGATAATATATATCTGGAGTTTGTTACTAGCAATAAAAACCAGCATAGCTTTTCTGCAAGTGTTTTATGGTACATTGCAAAATGTAGATTTATGTAGATATAACTGGTCGATTATTACATTAAAACTGGCAGTTCAATGTTCAAAAAGACTTTTTAGAAATTAACAATTTAGCAGCTGTCATTAAAAATCTACTGAAGTGGTAGATTAATTATAATTTTCTAAAGACAAAGATCTGGAACTGTGATTGGGGAAGACATCAATGAGGAAATGAATACAATTTCCCCAGTGCAGGGAAAGTACTCAGAAGGCTGGATCAGGGGACAATGAATGAGTTCTCAATAAGGCTCACACCCTCAAAGACATAATTACCGGTACTTATTTCCTTCTTAAGTACCTTAAGAGTATAAACCTTTGCATATCTGATAAAATGTGCTCTGGTGCCTGAAAATATGGGCCACGGGTTTTTAAAATGAGCTTTTATTGCAAACCTAAGTAAAAACTTCTTTTGTGAACTTTTCTTTTGCATACAAATTTTCCATGGAGTCAAACAAAATGCAAATATTGTGTCACAAGCACTACCCAAGAAACAATTATGTGGTCTCCAACTCCTGTTTTGCTTATAAAATGTTGATCTTCAAAAATACATCCTACTGTCTTCCTTCACAGAATGTGTTACATAAAACAGGAAGAAATACTACATCCTGTTCCTAAAATCCCTGTCCCCATTGTTCTTGTGTGGATGACCCTCTGCACACAAATATTAGTATTTTAAAATGTGTGGTGGTAGGATATATAGTAAGGAGAGCATCAACAGCAGGTGTGGGTAGGTTAATATAACCACAGGGGATTAACCAGGGTCGTATCTAGGGAGGGCAGAAGGGTACCTCCGCCCCGAGTGCAGCAATCTGGGGGTGCCTGGAGGGAAAGCAGGAGGAGGAAGTTGTGCACCCTCCTGCCACCCAGCATTCCTCCTTTCCCTTAAGGCTTGGTGACGGCAACCCCTCCACCGCCTCCACTGCTGCGCGCCAGGCAACCAGTGAAGCAGGCAGGCAGACAGGAGAGTGGTGGCCACGGTGCCCTCCTCCTCCTCTTCCTCGCCTTGGTGGGAGATGTGTAAGGTGTACATACTACTGCGTTCACATGTGTGCATGCACACACATATATCTGCACATCCACACGTGCACACATGTGTGCATGCACCCACCCCACGCCCACAGGGTTTGGCCCCCCGTTGCTGGGTGGGTGCGATATGGGGGGGCGGCAGGAAGGGCGCAAAAATGAACTTTGTCCCCAGGTGCTCCAAATCCTGGCTACTCCTCTAGGATTAACATGGGGTAGGATCGTCAGATGAATTCATGCCATGAGCCATTACCATCATGATGTGCCATCATCCTGAACCGTAATTTAAAACTACAGGTTATATCGTAGGAGGAGGATTACTATGACATGTCATTTTTTCCCCTGCAGCCTCTTTTTGAACTTATAAGTGGCTTTGGAAATATTTATGAGGAATCTGGTGGGAAAGGCCAGATTACTCATAAACATGTTTAAACGTGCTTTGGGGTTCAATTAGAGACTGGAGAGAAAGTGGGAGTTCCCATAGAAATCCTGCTTCCTCATCATATTTCTTTCTAGAGGTGCTCACTGTAGAGCTTAACTGGATCTCTTTGCCAATGCACTTATTATCCTTACCTACACATCTTGCCTTGACTATGCTTTGCTCTGTGATTGGTCATTGGATGGTGAACATGGATTTAATCTGCAAGTCTTATCACTGAAGCAGATATCTTTGAAAAATCCCATTGTTGGACAGAGGTTTGTTTAGGTTTGAGCCCCAGAGCATAAAAGCAGGATCTAATGTTTCTTGCTCTGTCTGTAACATATGTTTCTTAGAAAATATGAAGACTCAGTGCCTAGTATGAGTGACATCAAGGTGCCAGAAGAGAAGGTGATAATATTGCACTGTCCTATGGTGCCAATTGAGCTGCCTAGATGCTCTAAGCACATCCGATCTCGCCTGGTTTCGGTTAGTACTTAGAGGGGAGACCACCAGAGAATACCAGGTGCTGTGGGCGCATGGAGTAGGAACTGGCAAACTACTCCAGTATTCCTGCCAAGAAAACTCCATGGACATGGGGTCACAAAGAATCGGTCACGACTGTAACAACACAACACACACACACACACATGGTGCCAATTGAAATGAACAGACTGTACTTGCATGTATGTGCTGCATCCTTGCTTTGGTGCCTTCCTAGCCTGTGAGCCAGTTGACTGTCTTTGCATGTAGAAACGTCAAAAACTCCATCACTTTTATTGACAAACATCCCATCTGCGCTCTTCCTCTCCTTTTTCAAGCTTTATCCTGCTCAACTGTACTTTTTTATTATTAACCCCTTTGCACCCCTTCTTAAAGTTAATCCCCGAAGCTCATATCCTGGATTCATTGAGATTGTGGTGGCTTCCATGCTAATTACTAAGCATGTACTTTGGGGCTTTTCCAGATGTGCTCTGATTAGTTTGTGGGCACTGAACATCCATCTGTGCTTTCCAAAGCTGCCAGTGCAAATTGCTTATTGGACAGGAATGAGGACATTAAGAACCAACAAAAAGGAAGGGCATTTTATTGATACAGAAAAGGAAAAAAGAAATGAAAAAAGGGAAGGAGCTGTAAAAGCTTCTTAAAGGCTTAGCACTGATTTTTAATAGCTAGGTACCTGAGAAAGTTGATTGTAGTACCCACAATTCATATGGACAATGCAAGATATAAACCTTTTTGAAGCCAAAAATCCACAGTAGAATTCATTTCTGTCTTTTCAGTGAATCACCTTTACATTCATAGCTAGTGCAGCCGACCAGCCTCAGTTGGGAATGAACTATGGATAGAAATTCTTCTATTTCTTCTAAATGACTGTCTGAATAAAAGCCACTAAGCTCTATTAAAATCATCTGCCCAGATCCTGCTGGACATAATCCCACCATAGATACTTAAACAAATGGCAACAGGGAAAGAACCTTTTCTGTGATAACCCTCAGGATAGCAAACGGGCATAGTCCTCTGCAGCTCACCTTAACTGTTATCTTTTTCATAAGTTTGTTGTTATTCAGTTGTTCAGTTGTGTCTGACTCTTCGTGACCCCATGGACCAGAGCTCGCCAGGCCCTCCTATCTTCCACTGCCTCCCAGAGTTTGGTCAAATCCATATTGGTTGCATCGATGACACTGTCCAACCATCTCATTCTCTGCCGTCCTCTTTTCCTTTTGCCTTCAATCTTTCCCAACATCAGGGACTTTTCCAAGGAGTCCTCTCTTCTCATGAGGTGGCCAAAGTACTGGAGCCTCAGCTTCAAAATCTGTCCTTCCAGTGAACACCCAGGGTTGATTTCTTTCAGGATGGATAGGTTTGATCTCCTTGCAGCCCAGGGGACTCTCAAGACTCTCCTCCAGCACCACAGCTCAAAAGCATCAAATCTGTGGCGATCAGCCTTCTTTATAGTCCAGCTCTCACTTCCATACATCACTACTGGAAAAACCATAGCTTTGACTATTCTGACCTTAGTTGGCAGGTTATATAGTTTTCCTGCTCCAAAATGGTTGGTAAAATGCTGTCATGATATAGCCTATCAGATGTTGTTGCAACAAGCAGGGTCTTCCTTTCCTCATAATGGGGGTCAAAGCAATAGTAAGGAATTAAAATTTTGTCTGTCTGAAACATAACTACAGTACTTCAGTGCATGGTTAGAACTGATTTTTCAGAAAAGCTTTACATAATAGGCTTAGTAGCTTTGAAGAATGTCTTTTCTTAATGGTTGATCTATTGTTGCCATGCCTAAGGACAATTTTCCTAATTAAGCAATAAATCATCCTTGCAGAAAAATGTGGTACATCACTATTACTGCTATACAGAGTTCTCTAAGTTTAATTTGCACCGGCTGTAGTGAATAAGCCTGGAAAGAAAAGAAAGAATGACTTTTTTCTTCTTTTGAGGTCCCTCTTTCCACTGAATATTGTTGTATGGGATTTTGTTTTTGTTTTGTGGTTGTTTCACATTGCATTTGTCATTATGGCTCACAGCTTCATGGTGTTTTGAATGCCCTAAAGGTTTGTTTATTTTATTTTATTTTATTTATTTCAGAGTGTTTTTACCCCACCTTTCTCCTTGGAAAAGGACCCAAGGCAGCTTACAGTAATGAGGGACAATATACAGTCCAATACACTTAAGACATATTCAAGTAATTTAGAGCAGGGAATTGAGGGACATCTTACAGCATTAAAAGACAACATTAAAGCTACAAGAGAATGAAGTAGTTAAAACGAGAGTGAAAAATTCCATGAAAAGTTCTGAGTGAGGGAAACAAAAAAATTTAAAACATAGGTAGTCCATCATTCAGGGAAAGTTTGCCTGAAGAGAAAGGTCTTTGCCGGTTTCCGGAAAGACATCAGAGATGGGGCAATCCTGGCCTCTGGTGGGAGGCAGTTCCAGAGTCTGGGTGCAGTTGCCAAGAAGGCCCTTTCATGTGTTCCGACAAGACATACCTGTGAGGGTGGTGGAATGGTGGAATGGAGAGAAAGACTTCTCCTGATGACCTTAACACCTGAGCCGGTTCATACTGTGAGATTCGATCTTTGAGATAGCTAGGATCCCAGGTCGTACAGTGCTTTGTAGGTTAAGGTCATCACTTTGAATTGTGCCCAATAGTTGATTGGGAGCTAGTGGACTTGCTTTAAAAGGTGTGTAATGTGATCTCTATACCCAGACCCAATCAGCAATCTGGCTGCTGCATTTTGGACATGTTGAAGTTTCCTGAGACTTTTCATCAGTAGTCCCTCATACAGCGCACTACAGTAGTCTAACTGGGATGCCACAGTGGCCGGAGCAGGTTTCTCAAGAAATAGGCATAACTGGAGTACTAGTTTTAATGGACACAGCTGTGACCTGGGCATCTGAGATCAAGGATGAGTCCAAGAGCACCCCTAAGCTGCAAACCTCTTTTTTTAATTGGAGGGAGACCCCATCCAGAACATGATGCATCCCTATCCCTTGTTCTCCCTTTTGACTGATCAGAAGTACCTCTGTCTTGTCTAGATTTAGTTTCATTTTGTTCATCCTCCTCCAGTTCATTACTGCAGCTAAATATAGCACCCTCACAATCTGGAGGTGATGAAAGATAGAGCTGGGTGTCATCAGCATATTGGTGGCATTGAACCCCAAAAGTTCTGATAATCTCCTCCAGTAATTGTAGGATGACAAAGGAATCTAAAATACCAAAGTAGGTATCTGTCAGCTCAGGAGAAGGTTTACAGGCAAAAAAAAAAAAAAAAGGAGTGTCGGGGGGGGATTCTAAGGGCAAAAAACAAACAAAAACAGTGCACCCTCATATAACAAATGGTTTGTATAACATAAATTATGTACAACATAAAAAATTCCCTAGAGAGGGGAAATTTGCTTAACAGAATCGCCTCTGGGGTGAGTCCATGCAACATAAAAATGGTTGCGATTAAGGATTACTCTGTTGTCAATGCATTCCTATGGAAAATTTGCTTAACATAATTTCATTTGGAACAAATTAATTCCTTTATACAAGGTACCACTGTAACTTGCAAATTGACCCAATGAAGATTCAACATGTTCAAAGGCTACAGAACATGGAAAAGATAGAGGAATGAAGTGGATTGTCACGTCCTAGCAAAGTTTATTGGCTAGCTTGTGTGCTCTGTGTATTGTCCTAAGTATGTTCCACATTGTTGCAGTGCCCATATTTAATATATCAGAGAGATCTGTAAAAGGGCAGCCCAAAAGTTGCTGATACCATATGCTGCAAATTGCCATTGCTTTCTCAGACACCCTGTCTATTGCTAGCCTTTTAATTCTTCATTGAGAGCAGAGGATGAAAGCAATCTGCATAATGTGTATTCAGAGGCTGCAGCTTTATTGATTAGATTGAGCTTATATTGCATTTTCTACAGGTTAGCACTCTGAACGTTTGCTGACTAGGGCTTACTGCACTGCAATCGACAATTGGCCGTGTTCCTGTGGAGTTTTTATGACATCTTTTCCATGAGCTCACTTCTACAATGTGTTACTCTGGTTTCTACAGTGTTGCTTAGTAGTTTTTTTTAAAAATCCATACTCATGTTCTATCCCCCTTCCACGTAACTCAGAGTAACATGCATGTGCTGGCCAGTATTTCTGGGAGTTGAATTAATGAAAACTGCAAACATTTTGGCACACTAATTTAACATTGACTCTATTGGTCCACTCTAAAAATTATGTTTGAAACAAAGGGCAAGAGAACCTTAGCCTTTTCTTCTTCTTCAAAATTTCAGTGGGAACAAATAAGCGGGTCCCTACTCCTTCTCTTGCACTCAGTGGTTTTTATAAGTTCTCCCCATACGTTAAGTTGTGGTCAACTTACTTAAGAGAGAGTCCATGATTTTGGTTTTGATTATATCCATATAATTTCCTTGTTTAACCAATGTACAGAAAGTGGCTGGTGTTCTGGAATTCTCAGCAAGCATCATCCAGAACTGTATTTTCTCTGTCTAAGTTGGAGGCGTATTCACTTGCAATTGCCTCTGCTGTCACTATAGTTATTGTTACATATGAATTTCTAACTGCCATATTAATGATATTTGTAGGAGGAGCAGGGGCCCTTTGGAGGTGGTGGTGGAATTCAGCAGCTAATTGTATATATTTTTTTTTTTTTGCATTCCTAATGAAGCACTACTATGTTTCAAATGGTCTCTGCCCCCAATTTCTAGATGACTAAAATGCAAGTTGACTCAAAGGCCAAGCCAAATACAGTATTATAACTTTTTTTTTCATAGTTGTCAACGCACATCTACATTGTGCTTTGCCATTCATTCTCCTCATTCTGCTGGTTGTTGCTGTTGCTACTGTAAAGGATCATTTTTCCCAGATTTTTGAAAGGTTGCTTTTTGCCATTCAATGGCCACAAAACAATGGCACGTGCTGCTGGAGAGATTCAGGAAATTTGATGATTCCCCACACCTTCAAAGTAACTTTTCCAAGTTTGGGTGTGTGTGTTTTTCCTTCTCAAGTATGTATTTCTGCCCTCCATTTCTCCCATCAAAATGAAAATTAAGGCTGCTAAGAATAAAATGGATACATCAAATACAGGCTTAAAACATTAAATTCATTTATTATGATGCCAAACAACTGTAACAACAACTGAAAACAAATCTTTTTTTTAAGAGGCTACACCTGCCTTTTACAGGAATCCAGTTTAACTGCTAGAGAGCCAGCTGAAGGAAAACCTATTTACAAGTAGAAGGGTCAGAGGAAGGAGCTTAGCTTAGCTCCTCTTAATAGGAAGGTCTACAGGGAGGCAGCCACCAAGTATGTAGAGGCACTCACATCCTAAGTTTAGTTTAAAGAGGTAAAGCAAAAGCAAAAAGTAAAGTGTTCTACATATGTACTGCCCCATAGTACTTCCAGCACTCTCTGGGTGGTTTACAATGTAATTATGCAGGCTACACATTGCCCCCCCCCCAGCAAGCTGGGTACTCATTTTACTGACCTCAGAAGGATGGAAGGCTGAATCAACCATGAGCTGGCTACCTGGGATTGAACCCCAGGTTGTGAGCAGTACAGGCATTTAACCACTGTGCCACAAGGCTCACTAAGAGATGTACACAGAGCCAACCCACTTCTTGGGCAGAGTAAGTCAAGAATCCTAAACCAAAACATGTGTAGGGTATGGAGTGGTAAAGAGGTGTCTGAAATCAGGGCTCTGTGTGCCATAATTGCACCTAGTATTATTTGAAGTAGTAGAAGCTGCTGCCCTTTAGTCAGAATTGGAGCAAGATGTCAGTCCTACTAGCCTCCATATTTGGATATGACGGGCCAACATCTTCTCGTTCACTACATGCAGAGAGAGCAAACATCATTGGCTGTCCCTAAGAAGTATAATGTGGTATCAGCAGCAAAAGTAGCCTCAAAGTTTAGTCCATTCTGGAGTACTGCTGTTGAGTTAAGGAGATTACTTCATTCCACTCTTATGTCCATTAATTCAATGGGTCTACTCTATTGGACTTAGTTTTGTATATTACTTCTTGGTAAACATGTTAACCCCAACTAGTCACAAAAACCTGCTGGCAAAGATACATCTGAACCTCTCCCATACCTCAAAAACCCTGTTTGAGTTGCAATTTGCCAGATACACATACACAAATGTGTTCAAAATGGCAATGGGTATGTGTTGCTGTTGAGTTCTTATCTAAAATGCTAGGTATGCTTATTATATTGTGCAACCCTTATTATTCCACGACAATGTAGTTTAACCGCTCCTTGGCCTTTTGGCTAAGATCAAGTGTAGTATCTGTAATTATATAAAGAATGTGAATGATGACTTTGCAAAGCAGACGATCCTCCCAGTCTTAGCTTATGATTCCTCCCCCCCATGCCAACTATATTTGCATTACTGTTATGCAACTGATCTTTGGTTGAAAAAGGAAAAGCTTAACCATTTTCAAAATGCATTTAGCAGTATCTTTTGGAAATATTTCATATTGACATATGTATGTGAGACAACTCTTTCTATGAATGTCAAAACCACAATTGTTTCAAAAGTGGGTTGTGGCAACAGGTCATGTATTTTTAGGCATTCAGATATATTTCACAGCCTAAATCTAACATAAGTTGTCACTTAGCAGAAGTCATCTGTCATCTCTTGTTCTTATCACTCTCTTGTCCCTTTCTATACCAATTAAAACTTGCACAAAAGTGGGAAAGGGTAAGCCTTTTCACAGTACTTAAGTGGGAGCACAGCTTAGTAGGGTTTTGAGTACTAGAAACTACTATATTGAGTTTTCTTTGCCTGGGTCAGAGATTATTACTCACAGTCCCACCAAAATGCTCTGTTCCTTCTGCCATTATCAATCATTCTTTTTAATATCTTAATACTTTTGTACATCCTTTATCTGGATCTCAACTACCACATATGAACTGGGGGGGAAGGTTTCTTCCAGTGGCCTTCCTCCACTCCAGCCCTTGCCCCAATTCACTCTCTTGTGTGAGAGGCCATAAAAAGTGTGTGTGTGGCAGGGGTAGTCTTAATTTCAGAAGACAACCGAGACAACATCCCAGCGTTCAATATTAAGTCAGCTTTATTATATTCCTTTTAAACCTAAAGTAGAGATGGGCACGAAATGAAACGAAAAATGAAATGACCCATCAAAAAAGAACGAAACGAAATGAAATAGAATTTTTTGTTTTGTTCCGTTCCATTTTTTGTTTTCCATTTTTTGTATCAGGTGCAGGGAAAGCATAGGATTTTTAAACTTTTTTTTTGCTGCCCCAAGTGCCGATCAGCTGGCATGTGGGACTTCTGGTTAAAATGTCCCGGTTTTCCCCACCCAATCAGGCATGGGGAAAGTGTTGGATTTTTAAACTTTTTTTTGCCGCCCAAAGCTGCACATGCCAGCTAATCGGCGCTTGGGGTGGCAAAAAAAAGCCAACTCGCAGGGCCTTGCACTCCAGCTGGTCAGCACTAGTAAAAAGGGGGGAGCACCAACCACCAGGGCCCTGCACTCCAGCTGGTCGGCGCTAGTAAAAAAAAGTGCCAACCAGCAGGGCCCCACACTCCAGCTGGATGGTGCTAGTGTGTGGGGGGGTGCTGACCAGCCGGGCCCCAACAGTTGTAAAAAATAAAAATTATAAAAATGAAAAATGAAAAATGAAAACAAAAACAAAATGATTTTTTTAAAAAAAATTCCATACAAAATGAAATGAAATGAAAAACCTGAAATGAAAAATGAAATGAAACACCATTTTGGCATTTCATGCCCATCTCTAACCTAAAGCAATTCTTGTTATGTACTCCTTATGTACTCCTCACTCTGTGTGGGTGTGTGCTGGCAGATAAACATATGGTGACAATTGAGCCTCATCTCCATCACATGTTTCACTGAGTTTACATTCACCTGAGCTATACAGACAGTTTTTATTGCAGCCTCACTAAAGATAAAAAAAAACTATGTTGCACCAGAGCTTCCAAAAATGAGCTTTTCTATTTAGCCCCAGTGGATAAGAGGGTGCAATAAGGATCAAGTCAAGATTATTCATAAGTGTACTAAAAGTACCTCATTCTAAACAGGGAATTAGGTCTTCCAGCTATAAAAGCAAAGCAAAAAGTGTTCTGCTTATATACTGCCCCATACCACTTCAAGTGGTCTCTGGGCGGTTTACAGTTTTAATTACAGTATGCAGGCTACACATCCCCCCCCCGCAAGCTGGTGTAGGATCACTAAGAAAAAAATAAAAAAATATTTTCCAAAATGCTTTTGGGGTCCCCAACACGCCCAAACCGTGCCCCACACTGTGCACAAGCACTACACGAAAACCCCAAACAAATTGGAACTTTCCCATAGAAAATAACAGGCAAGCCGCTCTGCAGTATTTTCCCAGCCTGAACGGCACTGTTGCTGAACCAGGAGGCTTTGATTAATCGAAATACAACCACATCATTCACCATAGACTCTGAAGAGCCTAAGCCACTGACAAAAACTCCATACACATCTGGAACACCTGGATTCTCCTTTTCCCCCTCCACTAGATTTCTCCCCCCCCCTTGCTTCCCACCACCACCACCACCACCTTGAGCTTCTAGAAGGGCAACCCCCCTCCTGCTCTCCTTCTAACCTCTCACCCCACCATGCTTTACATGTTCCTACACTCAACACCCACCCACCCCCGTTCTCTATACTTGTGACCACCATCTTGGGCAAGGGTCAGGATGGAAAGAAGAGGAAAATGGCGACTCTTTGGCACGGCTGCATCCTCCAGAAATGACTCCATCAGTAAAGAAGATTTCAGGGTGAGGCAGGAGTTTCCACATGGACAATAGGATTAGCTTCAGCCAGGAGGTATCCCATTGTCTCTTTTCCACATATCCCGGAGAACATGTCTGGCAACTTGGAACTCTTTTATTGACCTCCCTCCACTATTGACTTTATAATTATCTGGGCTCTCAGACAATACCATTCCCCTTCCTTCTATTATCTAACCTCTGATAGATCATTAAAGGACATGGAAGGCCAAGCCACACCTGGGTAGACCAGTTAAGCTGGTATCCTGTCTGAAGATATTGTGGACACCTTGAGACCTCCCCTGGGAGGTCATCTGAACTGATCCCATTGGAGGCTCTCCGAAGACCACTCCCTCACCTGATCCAGAGGTTGCGCACAGCTTGTGGGAGGGGAAGAGGGGGGTATAAAACATGTGTGCACCTTGTCTTCAGGGTGAAACATTCTCGCACTGCCTTGTTGTAGGTTGTTCGCCTGCCATCTTTTATTGGGCTCAATAAACCGGTAATTTTCCTTAGATCTCTCTCGTGTTGGATCTCCTTTACTGGGCATTTGGGAATCCATCATTGAACAGCCAGGGCTAGCTTGGCTGAAAAACTCAACACTGGGCACTCATTTTACTGACCTTGGAAGGATGGAAGGATGAGTCAACCATGAGCCTGCTACCTGGGATTGAACCCCAGGTCATGAACACAGTTTTACCTGCAGTACAGGAATGTAAACCACTGTGCCATGGGGCTCCTAAGGGAAATACACAGAAACCAGAGGAAAACTCCTGTGTTTCAGAGAAAAATATACTATAACAATTAATGAAGAGTATGATCTGGGACAATTCAGATAAAGCATAAGGTGAAGTCGTGTGTTAGATCAAATACTTGCAACATGGAAGTTTACCTATAGTTGTTTACAAAAGGATCCCTCTCTGGTTGCTGGCAAGCTTCCTTATCAACAGGAGGTAAGGTCTGTTGAAGACATGAAGCTTGCCAGCTGGGTCTTCTCTGCAAGAAAGCACAATTTAAGAGAATTATGGGATCTGTAGTCTAAACAATCCAAAGAGCACAACCCTACTTATAACCCATCTAGGCTCATATAGGGAGACCTTGCCTTTTAGGTGGCCTGTACCCAAACTGCACAGGGGTTGTTGTTGTTCTTGTTGTTGTTCTTGTTGTTGTTCTTGTTGTTGTTGTTGTTGTTGTTGTTGTTTGTTGTTGTTGTTGTTGTTGTTGTTGTTGTTTTGTGTGACCACCAAAATTGACCAATACAGGCTGTCACAGAAAATCATTTCTATTTTCATAATAACTAGCCCTGCTACCGCTTTGGGACCCGCTCAAGATTCCAAACACTTTCCAAAGGCAGCCCCCACCCCTACCCCTGGAACTTTGTTATGTGCAATGTCTGCAATCTCGTATGCTCAAGGCAAGGAGTGCACCTGCATGCTATGAAATTAAAATTCCTGCAGTCGGCTTCATCTTGAATCTATGTTTGCAGTACCAGTGTCTCCATCACAGCAATACTTGGGGGCAGATGTCAAGAGTGCTGCTCAATAAAATTTGGACTCTGGAATGCCACAGGGCTGGCTTATTGTATTTTGAACTAAGTGAAGGAACACACATTACCATCTAAAGAGCCTACCACATAAGACCATTAAGACCAGAAAATAAAATTACCGAACTGCACTCCTGCCAGTTTCCTTTCAATGGAAAAAAAATAGACAAAGCTGAATGCCCAAATCCGTTACCAGTTGGGAGCAAAAGAAACAGCAGATTACTCACCAGTTCCTTTGAGTCGCATGAATCTTTTGTACTAATTAGGGCAATGTGCTTAAGCATATTGCAACTAATGTTAATAAAACGAGGGAAAATGCTTCAAAAATGATGCATGACTCAGATTTAATATGCTCCATTTTCCTCGGATACCATCGGGATTCAAAACTGCCAGGTTTGCCTTTAATTTTATTTTCCCACGTCCTCAAAAGCTTTTGTCTCCCTTCTTAAAAAATTACCCGTGAACTTGGCAGAGTGCACTTTTCTTCAGGCAGTGAACAAAGCACAGGGAGAGAGCAATAGAGCATGTCTCATTGTTCTTGATTGCTAACTAACAAAAACTCAATATGACCAAATTCTACATGCAGAGATGGGCTTGTGTGAAGTACAGTACATTTGAACAGAAAACAGGCATGGGGGGGGGCGGAGGGGGGAAATCTTTGCACAGAATTGCATTTGCGATCATTACCTTGTGTTCTTTGCTTGAGTTCTAGTGGCAAATGGTGGCTAAGCAATATCTCAACCAAGGTATGCAAAATAGACCCCCTTTAAATTAAACCAGTCTCTCTAATCTGCTGAGTTCCCGATAGCCATATATATTTGCAAGTCATATCAGAGACACAGCAACTGGAAGGTGCTACATGCCTGGTGAGGAACCCTTCTAACTAGAGATGGGCACGACTTAGCGGTATTCCCGTTTCCGTTTCCGTTACTCGTTTCCGTTACTCTACGGAATGGGTTCACTGCCCCAGTTTCCGTTACTTAACGGGAATCACTGCAGACTTCGAGCTCGAACCGACGAACGAACAATTCGGTCTGATTTGTCGTGCTCGTTACTTGCATCGCGCAATGCCAAGCGGCACAGAAAAAAAGTTTTTAAAAGTTAAAATAAACCCGATTCCCGGCCCTAAAAGTAGGCGAAAACTGTCTGAGGGCACCTACCAGGCCAGAAGGGTGTTTTATTTGGGGGGGGGGGGTTCCCCGGCCCCCTCTCCTTGGCTATTGCTACTGCTGCGCTACTGGTACCAGTCTGGGAAGGCGCATCCATTTGCCATGCAGTGCGGGGGATCCAAAATGGCGACCGCAATATTTTTTTTGAAATCGTTGCCCAAAACCCCACCAAAGCACCACAGAAACATGCGAAAATTAGCTATTTTAAATGCTTGAATTTTTACAGTAGCAGCAGTGGGTTTTTCTTGCAAAAAAAGTCTCCGTTGATTTTATTTTATTTTATTTTATTTTATTTTTTTACACCTGCGCATTCGCAATGATGGGCTCGCCCATGGGAGTGGACCATGCAAAGTTTTGGAGCCATTCCACCAATCGCATGGCCAGGTTTTGCTGACTGTACCAGGCTGGGAGGGCGCATCCATTTGCCATGTGGTGGGGGGGATCCAAAATGGCGACCGCAATATTTTTTTTTGAAATTGTTGCCCAAAACCCCACCAAAGCACCACAGAAACATGCGAAAATTAGCTATTTTAAATGCTTGAATTTTTACAGTAGCAGCAGTGGGTTTTTCTTGCAAAAAAAAGTCTCCATTTTTTATTTTATTTTTTTACACCTGCACATTTGCAATGATGGGCTCTCCCATGGGAGTAGACCATGCAAATTTTCCACCAATCGCATGGCCACTTGGCCAGGTTGACCACAGAGACTTCTGGGATGTGCCAATCGGGCATAAACAGCCCACTAATCGTAGCCCAAACCCGAACCCTAAGCCTAACCCATACGCCAGTACACTGTCCTTCTAAGTGGGTCAGAGAGGCACCCAGAGGTGCACCCCAATACTCACCGTAACCTCACCCGTAACTAGCCTACCCTAGCCGTTGCGCTAAGCCGTCTTAACCCTAAGCCAGATCTACTTGCATTGCACTACATGCAAGTACGTGTGGACACAGCGGGTGCAAAGAGTCTGCCAGTCCGTCACTTGTGGCTCTGGCTGACTCCTGCAGCTCCCTCCAGGAGCCCGCTACCCCCTCCCCAAACCAGTACTAACGACAACGAAAAAACGAAAAAACTAACCGACTAATTTTTGCAAATTCTCACGAAAAACGGAAACGAGCCGAAACGGAACCGGCCCGACTAACGACAACTCGAAAAAAAAATTTTTCAAGTCGTGCCCATCTCTACTTCTAACTGCAGGAAATAACAATTCACTTTAATTTCATTCACTTTAATCAACCTATTGTATTTCTAATTCTCTGCCGGCACAAGTGTTTTAAGAGTCATTATTTCGATTCTTACATGTTGTCAGCTTTGTCTTTAATAGAGGCTGCGGACATTAACTATGGCCAGTAAATCAGTCAATCAAAGATTTATAAAAGCTTCGAGTTCCAAGTGGGGTAAAGTCAATTTTGTTACAGCATCACTAGTTTGGTTTTTATGGAAAAAACTGGTACTATGGCACGGCATTGCTTTGGGGTTTCAGCTGATGGATTTTAAATCCGGTTGATCACTGTAGAGGTAAAGTACAGTACTCCGGCGGCAATTGAGCTTCTTGACTCCAATTTTATGGTTGGCAGTGAATCCATTTGGAGCTTTTAATGGATATTTAAAGGAGTTGTCCAAGTGCCGTGGGACTGGAGGATAGCAGATGTCACACCAATTTTTAAAAAAGGAAGGAGGGGGGACCCGGGGAACTACAGGGCAGTTAGCCTTACATCTGTCCCAGGGAAGATGGTGGAAAGCCTCATCCAAGAGAAAATCTTAAAACACATAGAAGAACAAACCTTGCTGAGAGAAAATCAGCATGGCTTCTGCAAGGGTAAGTCTTGTCTGACAAATCTTTTAGAATTTTTTGAAAAGGTCAACAGGCATGTAGATTTGGGTGAACTGGTGGATATAATCTATCTGGATTTTCAAAAGGCTTTTGACACAGTCCCTCACCAGAGGCTGCTGAGAAAATTGCACAGTCTGGGGATAAGAGGGCAGGTCCTCTTATGGATTGAGAACTGGTTGAGATCCAGGAAACAAAGAGTAGGTGTCAATGGGAAATTTTCACAATGGAGAGAGGTGAAAAGCGGTGTGCCCCAGGGATCTGTCCTGGGACCGGTGCTTTTCAATCTGTTCATAAATGACCTGGAGACAGGGATAAGCAGTGAGGTGGCCAAGTTTGCAGATGACACAAAACTTTTCCATGTGGTAAAAACCAGAGAAGATTGTGAAGAGCTCCAGAAGGATCTCTTCAAACTGGGGGAATGGGCTACAAAATGGCAAATGCGTTTTAATATAGCAAAATGTAAAGTAATGCATATTGGGGCAAAAAATCAAAACTTTATCTATCAACTCATGGGCTCTGAGTTATCCGTGACAGATCAGGAAAGAGATCTTGTTGTGTTGGTGGACAGCTCTATGAAGGTGTCTACCCAATGTGTGGCAGCAGTGAAGAAGGCCAATTCCATGCTAGGGATTATCAAAAAGGGGATTGAAAATAAAACAGCCAACATTATAATGCCATTATACAAAACAATAGTAAGGCCGCACCTGGTGTATTGTGTACAATTCTGGTCACCGCATCTCAAGAAAGACATAGTGGAACTGGAAAAGGTGCAGAACAGAGAGACTAAAATGATTACTGGGCTGGGGCACCTCCCTTATGAGGAAAGGCTAAAACATTTGGGACTCTTTAGTCTGGAAAAAGGCGCCTGATGGGGGATATGATTGAGACGTACAAAATAATGCAGGCCATGAGTAAAGTGGATAGAGGGAGGCTCTTCTCCCTCTCACAAAATACCAGAACTAGGGGACATACACTCAAATTGAGGGCTGGGTGAGTAAGAACAGACAAAAGAAAATATATTTTCACCCAGCGCGTTGTTAGTCTATGGAACTCCCTGCCACAGGATGTGGTGATGGCATCTTCCCTGGATGCCTTCAAAAGGGGATTGGACAGATTTCTGGAGGAAAAGTCCATCACAGGTTACAAACCATGATGGAGGTGTGTAATCTCCAGGTTTAAAACCAGGGTACTTCAAGGGCCAGATGCAGGGGAGTGGTATCAGGAGACAGATATCTAGTCTCATGCGCTCCCAAACACATCTGGTGGGGCCACTGTGAGATACAGGAAGCTGGACTAGATGGGCCTTTGGCCTGATCCAGCATGGCTCTTCTTATGTTCTTATGTTCTTATGTTATTGTTCAGCACTTTGAAGAGCCTGTAGAAACTACGGGCCAAAGCCTGAAGCAGAATCACTACTTTGCAAAATTGATGTTACCAGCCTTCATGGTACGTCTCTAACAAGAGAAAAAAATATCCCAGAATCTCCTTGGCTTTAAGTGGAAAACATTCAGTTGGTGGGTTGCAATGTTGAGAAAAAGGGGGAACTAGCAATCACCAAGACAATGGGCGTGAGAATAACAAAGCTTTGAAACAGATGAGTGGGTGGGACACTAAGCTATTATTCTTCCTTTCCACTTGTGAGTACTTTCGCATGCAATAACTTCTGTTGCGTGCAAGAGAAAACCAGGGCTTTGCTGATCTTTAATAATAAGCACAAATTAAAAAGAAAGATTTGTACTTTATTGCTACGGTAATGAAGCTATAAATTAATGACACAAGGCTGACCTGGTGTAATGTAATATATTTAATAGCATACTTTTTAATATACTCATCATGGTTCTACTGCAGCCATTTAATTCACTGCAACTATCTGAGGGATGCAGAGTGTAGGTCGCAAACTCATTTCTGCAGGTGTCACCTGAAAGTGGCCTTGCCCCCATCCGCTAATCCATTCATGCCACCCCTGTTTAATTTGGAGAATCTGCCTGAAACAAGAAACTCATTTCCCCTGAAATTAGTTTGAATATGAAAATTTAAAGGCTGTCGAATCTCACCACATATTAATGTTACTTCTTAAGCAATTAATTTTTACTCAGGAGCAATCACCACAAAAGATGTACCGGTAAATCCTTGACTTCTTTAGGAAAAGGAGAGAACCAGGATTGCTCCTCCACTGCTGGATGATGAGATACTGTTTTGCCCAAGTTGTTTAGAGTTTTTACATTCAAAAGAAAGATTTTTGCACACCCTGCAAAATCATCACAGCTGCAGCTTGGTCACGCGGCTTTTGAAAAGTAGAAGCATTGGATGGGTTATGGGTGTATTTTTGATCAGTTAGCTACTCTGGACTTTTTTAACCTATGACACCTAGCAAATGTAAAAGACTGAACAGCCAATGGAAAATTTATTTATTTATTTATTTTAGAGTATTTTACCCTGCCTTTCTCCTTGGAAAAGGACCCAAGTAACACATAAAGCTCTTCTCCATAAGGACCATAATCTCCTCTAGAGACTCCAATCACTTAAGCAATAAGGAAGTTCACTGTCCATGATATAGGTCTTTGCAATCAGTTTGCAAACCATTTTAAGTACTGTAAGCGTACAAGAAGAGAAAAATCCCAGGTAGCGTAGTCATTGGTACTTTGGATTAATAATATTCTAGTATTTTCTTCCTTTGCTTCATATAACTATTTGGGAGTTTATTGTTATCAAAGAGTGTTATTCACAAAGTCCTACATAGCTTACTTCAGGGCTTTTGTGTTTGTGTGTATGAGAGATGTTGTGGATGAACACCTGCTTTCATCTTGTTTGAGTTTTGATGGCTAGGCCAAAATTAGTACCTTTGAGAGCTTTCTTTCCTCTGGCTCATTTCTGCCTTAGTCTTCTCTGTGGTGGCACAGATCCTGCTGCCTTTTGCCTTTGTCCCAATGCTAAAAGGGTCCCTGTGTACAATATTAAAAATATGAAAGATGGCATAGCCTTTCCCCCCACCATCCACAGGAAAGGTCCTTTCCGCAGAGATCTTGAAACATACAAACATCAACCGACTCAAACATAGATTGGATTAAAATGTCTCCAAAAGAGTGTAGGGTAGAGCATACACCAATTGATGTGTCCTCAAGCAGGCATAGACTATCCAGTGTGTATCACTAAAATGTGTGCGGCCTACAAATATGGCTAGACAGAGACTTAGTCTTTTGTTTTCAGGTCTTCTTCATGAAAGATTGTTCAGTATTAGACATGGGCACGACTTGGCGAAATTGTCGTTTCTGTTTTCGGATATCATTTCTGTTACGTAACGGAAACGGTAACGACAATTAAGCTGTCAGAACTCGAACTTGAACCGAAAAAAGAAAAATTGGGTCTGATTTGTCGTTGTTGTTCCTGGCATCGCGCGGCGATCGCGCGATGCCAAGCGGCACAGAAAAAAAGTTTTGAAAATAAAAAAAACCCGATTCCCGGCCAAAAAAGCAGGCGAAAATATGCCTGCCTGAGGGCACCTACCAGAGGGGTGGTTTCTGGGGGGGGGGTCCCCAGCCTTCCCCCCCTTCCTGTCCTGGGCTGCTGGTACCGGGCTGGGAGGGGGCATCCTCGGTGTCTCCATTTGCCATGCGGTGCGGGGGGATCCAAAATGGCGTCAGCAATATTTTTTTTGAAATTGTGGTCCAAAAAACCACCAAAGCACCACAGAAACATGCGAAATTTAGCTATTTTAAATGCTTGAATTTTTACAGTAGCAGCAGTGGGGTTTTTTATAGCAGTAAAAGGTCGCACTGATTTTATTTTATTTTATTTTTATTTTTATTTTTTTAAACCTGCGCAATGATGGGCTGGCCATGGGATGGGACCATGCAAATTTTTGGACCTATTCTACCAATCGCATGGCCAGGTTTTGACTGACACTTCTGGATGTGCAAGAGGGCATAAAAAGGTGAGGCACTCCCAGAAGAGTCGCAGTCCGGGCTTGGATATGGGTGGGAGAGGGCTGTGTGTAGCTGGCTGCTGTGCTAGACTAGTTTCGATTTCGCAGAGCCTTTAGATTTCAGTTAGGCAGGCAGGGAGGGAATTGATTCAATTGAATTTTTAGGAAATAATAATAATTCCTTTCATTCTCTGTCTGCTGTGGGGAATAGCAACGCAGTTTATTCTTTTTTATTCTCCTGCAGTTTGTTAGGATTTCTTTTCTGATAGTGCTTCAAAGGGGGGGGGAGGTTTGAGTGGGAGGGGAGGTGTGGATTTCTTTTAAAAATTTCATTTGCTTGGTGGCAAGCCAAAGTCCTTTCATACCCTGCCTGCAGCTCTGCTGTGGGTGCACTGCCCACTTTGTTTGCAATAAAAATTGCAATTGCTTTATTCGATGCAGTCGTGTGCAGCAAGTCAGTTTAAAGTGTTTTCCGCCTGCTCTGGGTCATTGCGGGACCCGCGCCCGCCGCCCGTGTGCCCGCCCCTCCCCCCTGCCGCTGCCGCCACTCGCCCACGCCCCCCGCCCCCCCACCCGCCGCCTAGGGCACAAAAACACCTAGCGCCGGTGGGACGCCACTCGCTGGGACGTCAAATTGCACAAAATCGCAGCGGCGGTAACGACAAACGACAGACATGACGAAACGACAATTTTTTAAACATTTTGCAAAAAACGGAAACGAGCTGAAATGGACCCATCCCAAAAAATGACAACTCGGAAAAAAAAATTTCTGCTCGTGCCCATCTCTATTCAGTACATATTCTTGAAGACTTTCACGGGCAGGATCTGATAGCTGTTGTTAGTTTTTCAGGCTGTTGGGCAGTGTTCCGGGTGTTTTTCTTCCTGACATTTCATCAGACTCATGGCCAGCACCTTAGAGTTCTCTCTGTGCTCCAGGGTGTAGAGTATAGAACCCCAGAGGACAGAGAGAACTCCTAGTTCCCTTATCTCCTTTGCCCTCTGAAGATGCCAGCCACAGAGTCTGGTGAAATATCAGGAAGAAAAACTTCCAGAACACAGCCAAACAGCCTGAAAAACTTACAATAGTTATTGTTCAATATATTGAAGATAAACCTTCAGAAAATTTAGAAGTTTGAGTCGGTTGCCTATGGCTTGAATTAGACTGTGCCATATCATGGTCTGAAAAAGGGTCTGCTTATCTACTCAGTTTTGGCATCGAGTTCCCCCAGTTCTCATTCCAAACCACCTAATGATTATCTGTATTTAACTTAACTACATGTAGCAATTAATTAATCAGTGCCATGAGGTTTACCAACAATACTTTGTGAATATTATTTTCACTTCATGTGTGCATTCATACGCACGTGCACACACACACACACACACACACACACACACACACACACACACACACACACACACACACACACACATACCAGGATAATGTTCCATTCAACTGATTAAGTGGCTAATATTCCTTAAAAGTGTAAGGCATAAAAAGGGTCCTTTAGTTAATTTGTTAGAGCAACAGTGTATTGTAGTGATTAGAATGTTGGATTGAAACTTGAAAGATCCAGGTTCAAATTCTCGTTGACCCACAAAACTTACATGACCTTGGACCAGCCATTTTCTCTCAACCTAACTCACCTTGAGAGATTCTTATAAGAATAAATAGAGCAATGCTGTTTCTGAAAAGTGTAGAGTAATTGTAAACTTTTAGAAAAGCAGTGGCCAGAATGTGTTCAAATAAGGTCTGTTTAGTGGCTAATTGCCAAGGTAACGCAGTGCATCTTGGTGATCGAATTGGGGACCCGATGGCACACAACTGAGATGGACTTTATAAATTAGCAGCAGTTAGCCTTAACATAATATCCAAACCTTGCATGAACATCAATAGGGTTCTCTTCTGTCTCATAAATTTTAAGAGTGTTGTGGTTGTCCCTTCTTTTAAAAATCTGTCTCATGGCTCTAGTATCACATAGTGCAACTGTTCTAACTTTTATATGTTCAGTATGCTGAGAGTTTGTACACAGCAGTTCAAGCATAGTATAAAACACAGAGATGCTCCCTTGTGTGTTTAACAGATCCACAACTGTTTCATAATATATCCTATAGTAATAGTGGAACAGACAACGCCGCCGCAGACATCCTGGCCCTGGCCGGCCCAGGAGCCTTCGCCACGGCAGACACCAGGAGGAGGAGGAGGAGGAAGAAGATGAAGACGAGGAGGACGGCGGCGGCGGTTTGCTGGAGTTTTCCCCCGCGATCCTAGTTTAAATGCCGCGGACCCCTTCCACGAGGGGAACCTCCCGGAGCCACGGAGTTCCAAAGAGCCGCATGCGGCTCCGGAGCCGCGGGTTGCAGACCCCCGTCATATAGTACTAGTGGAACAGACAAGCAGACTCCTAACAGACATCAACCGGCAGACGAGTTCTGACATCCTAATAGACTACTGACAGAACAACTGTCACTTCTTTGGGTTTTTTTTTCCAATCCATTCTAGCAGTTAACCCACTTAACACCTATTGGCTAACACCAGAGATATTTGATTGGTTACATAAGTTCCATTATGTCATCATGTAATATGCCAAATGATCCCCTTGATGTTGTGAGAAAGGCCACCATTGGACAGGTGGATAACAGTAGAATCTGTGAACTAAGCTAAAGCAAAAATAGTCATTTCCATATTGGCCTGGAAATATGTTCCATTTGTGTTCTGTGTGCCTCATCCTCTACTGAGTGCAGGTTATATCAGCTTTAATGTTTATAAAACTGAATCATTTTCATTTCTGAAGCAAATACACTTCTGAGTAAGGAGCAAAATTGGATTCCGGTCTGAGGAACTAATTAACAAAGAGGCAGAAACCACACATTTGACTAATCAAGTAAGGTTCTGGTGAATTAGCTAAGAAAATAGAAGACATAAATATTGGATTTCCCTCTTTTTATTTAGTTATATCAAACAGATTTCCCATTCAGCAGAAATAGACTCTTAGTTAAACAATTTGCACATTCCTAAAGTGTCATTCAGAATTAATTGAAAGCATTACTCTGTATGCATAAATCAGATCAAGAAACCGGGGGGGGGGGGAAATAAGACCCTTAGTCTTGTCAATTTTACTGCCAAAATATATTAAATATATGTCCACGTGCACATTTCTTAGTGGATTTTTAAATTGTTTTTTTATTTTTTTTAAACATACAATAAACAATACAATGAACAAAAATATCACTACAAAGTGCACCCCAACCCCCCGGGACCATCCAGTATTCCTTTATCTTCTCTTCCTTCTTCATCTTCTTTTTTTTTTCCTAGTTGTCTTCTTAGAGTCCTTTTCTCCAGAACTTTGTTGGGTTGTATGACGGTTCTATCCCTTTCCCTTTTAATAGTACATAATCTATACATTTTCCCCAAATATCATAAAATATATCCTTGCTCATTTCCCCTCGCAAAACTTTTATACTACAGGACAATTTGTCATTTAAAGCGATATCCCACACTTCCTTATACCAGTCAGCAATTTTAAAATCTGAATTCAGTTTCCAATTTTTAGCTATAATCAGTCTTGCTGCTGTCATAAAATGTGCAATTAATTCTTTTGCTTTTATATCATATTCGTTAGTAGGTGGTAGTGATAGCAGCGCAATGTCTGGCTTACATTTAATATCAGCTTGTAATATTTCTTTTATCTCACCAGAGATCTGTTGCCAAAACTTTTGAACTATTTCGCATTCCCACCAAAGATGAATATAAGTACCTATCTTTTTTTCACATTTCCAGCAAAACTTAAGAGTATCTTGAATTTATTCTATTCAGTCTGACTGGTGTCATATACCATCTTAAAATAGTTTTAAAATAATTTTCTTTTATTCTAACGGATAATGAACGTAAGATCCTCATATTCCAAATTCTTTTCCATTCATCTTTTTTTATTTCTTTACCAATGTCTTGCTTCCACCCCTTTCTTATTGTTTCTTGTTCCCTTTCCTCTAGTGAGTCCTCAATTATTTTGTATATTTTACCTACTGCTCCTTTCCCTGTGTTTCCTTTCTCTGGTTCATATGTTAACAAGAATTGTTCAAACTTTGTATATTCTCTGAGTTGTATATTTCTCCTTATCCAATCTTTCGTCCAACTTTCTAATTGGGCATAATTTAACCAAGTTAAATGCTTAGCTTGTAATATGCACTTAATATCTTGCTTTGTTCTCATCTTATTAATCCACTCTTTTACTCTTGCCACTTTCATTGTTTTAAATAATTCTCCATATTTCTTCATATTCGTGGGGAAATTTTCCTGATCTATTACCAAACTAAGAGGGGATACCTCTGGAGCCAATTTCCTTCTGTGCTTTGTCCAAGTGGTTAATAGGGACCTCAGGAGGGGTTTTTTAATTTGATATCTTTTTTAGGGAAACTAAACAAGTATTTATTTATATCCCCATTTATCTCGTCTGATTAAATTTCCCACCATATTATTTTTTCCGGTTTTATAATAATACTTAGCCCCCACTAACAACTGAGCTCCTTCCTTTTGTGCTGTATAGTAGTTTTACTTAAGGCTATTACAATATCCTATGCCTCTTGATAAGCTTTAATTTCAGCTTCTGTTTTGTGCATTCTATAGGAGGTTAATTTTAAAAGCTTTTACTTATGTGCCATGATAGGTTTAATTTTACACATAACTCCTTTAATTTGTTATAGTTCCGTTCCCTTTCTTAATCAAATCTTTATCAAATTCCTTTAAATGTAGACTTTTTATAGTTGGAAATTGGTATATTTTCTAACGGATTTTTAATTGTTTATCAAGGCATCATCCTTTTAAAAAACAAGCTGATTTTAATCTTCCCCGCCTTCCCCATACCTTTGATTCATTCATTGTCCCTTATTGCATTTGCGAGTAACTCTATTACAATGCAAAACAAAATGGTGACAAAGGACATCCTTGTCTTGTTCCTCGGCCTAAAGTAATCTGTTGTGTCATCCCATCATTGACTATAATTGACGAAATACTATCTGAGTAAAGTTGATTTATTACACCTAGGAATTTTTTTCCAAAACCCCATTTCTCTAATAAAAGTTTTAGCGCAGACCATTGAACACAATTGAAAGCTTTAAATAAATCTAAGGATAGAATACATGCCTTATCTTGCAATCTTCCCATCTCATAAAGAACATTCAAAGTTCTTCTTATAGTGTTTGACATTTGTCTACCCTTAATAAAACCAGTTTGATCCTCTTTGGTATATTTATCTATAAAGGTGTACATTCTTTTGGCTAGAATTGCTGTGAAAATCTTAGCATCTTGATTAATAAGAGATATTGGTCTATAGGAACCAACATCTGTTGGATCCTTATTAGGCTTAAGAATTAATAGTTAATGAGTGTTTCCAGGAGATTGGGGCTTGCCCTCCTTCCAATATCTCGTTATAGAGCTTCTTTAGCTTAGATATTAACATTGATTTAAATATGTTATAAAATTCTGGTCCCAATCCATTGGCTCCTGGAGTTTTAGCGTTCTTTAATTTGTTTATCACCTCCTCTATCTCCTCATCTTTAATAGATTTCTCCATTTCTAACTTGTCTTCCTCTGCTAATCTTGACTTTGGGTTTTTGGAAATATATTGTTCCATAACTACCTTGCTGTTGTTATTAGATGTATATAAGTTTTGATAAAATTCTTGGATAGCTTTTAATTTTTCTTTCATTTGTGTACAGTTATTGCCTCTTAGGTCTTTTATCCTTCCTATCATACTTTTTTCTTTTCTTTTCTGTGCTATCTTAGCTAACATCTTTGAGTTTCTATTACTATATTCAAAAAGTTTCTTTTCAAATATAGTAAATTTCTTTGAGTTTGTTGTAATTCTATGTCTTCTAATTCTCTTTTCCTAGCCTCAATCTGGATTAAGGTTTTTTGTCATTATTTTTAAAAAATTGAGATTCAAGGTCTGCTATTAAAACTTCCAAATTTCTCTTGTTTACCTCCTCTCGGTTTTTTATTATAGAATTTTCTCTTGTCATGTAGCCTCTTGCTACAGCTTTCAAAGTGTCCCAAATAACTCCTATTTCTCCACCGCCTTCTTCATTAATATTCCAAGTTTCTAACCAATCTTTTTGTATTCTTTCTACTGCATCCGGGAATTGGAAAATTCTGAGCTTTATTCTCCACCTTCTAGCTTCTCAATAACTCTTCTTGGTTTCTATTTCAACATTCATTAAAGCATGGTCGGAAATGTTTATCACCTCTATGTTTATGTTTGCAATTTTAGATAGTAAGCTTTGTGAGACAAATATAAAATCTGTTCTAGAGTAACCTTTGTGGACTGGGGAGTAGAATGTATATTTTCTTTCATCTCCCTCAATTCTCTCCATACATCCTTTAACCCTGTATTTGCAATGAATTTTTTTAAGGTTGTATGCCTAACCCTCCAGTCAACATTCTTATTGATTGTTTTGTCTTTGATTTTATCCATAACCATATTAAAATCTCCAGCCATAATTACGTGTCCCTTCTGTACCCTTTCTATCTGCTCCCAAACCTCTTTGTAGAACAGGTTTTGATTGGTATTTGGTGCATAAGCATTTATCAATGCATATTGCTCTGAACCGATTGTGCCCTGAAGAATTATGTATCTACCTTCCGTATCTTTCACAATTTTTTCAACAATACAATCATAATGCTTTGAAATTAAGATAGCTACCCCCCTTGCTTTAGATGATCCAAAACTTTTCTCATATATGTTAATATTGGGTAATTTCACTTCATTAAGTCCTTCTTTCATTTGATGTGTTTCTTGAAGGAAAACAATGTCCAATTTGTTCCTCTCGATTAATAACTCTACTCTCTTTCTCTTCAGAACAGAACCAAGACCTCTTGCATTCAATGTAGCTAATTTTAAAAATTTACCCATAGTTTCTTTCTTTTGTCCATCTGGCACGGTCCCACAGTGCCACTACTCAAACAAACACCACGCAGAATAAAAACTACAATAACCCAAACCCTACAACCTACACTTAATTTCTGTTCTCCCACCCTTCTGGCCCTCATACACATTTTGTATGCGCCCTTGCAGGGTGGGAGGGGGAAAGCACCTGTCCACATTCGATGGCTAATAAGGAATACAAAAGCTATATTAAGTCTTAACACTGTCTATCTTTGCTTTAAAATAATATTTAAAAAAGGAAATAAGAGGGGGGGAAAGTTCACTCCTTTCTTCCTTCTATTCTTCCTCCCTCCCTCTCAACCCAGAGGGGAAGAGAATAAATAATTAATTAATAAATAATAATAATAATAATAATAATAATAATAATAATAATAATAATAATAATAATAATAATAATAATAATAATAATAATAATAATAATAATAATAATAATAATAATAATAATTGTGGAATTTTTTAAAAAGGGACAAAAACCAAAAAAGAGAAAAAAACAAAAAAAAGAGAAAACAAGAGGGGGGGGGAAATAACCCCTCGTAGGACGAGTAAGAGGAAAGCAAGAGCAGGGGGGAGGAAAGAGGGAGGGAAAAAAGGATAGGAATGCAGGCAGGGATAGAACAAATTTAGGGGAGGAGGGGGAAAGCGAGAGAGAGAGAGAGAGAGAGAGAGAGAGAGAAGAAGAAGAAGGGAAGAAATGTCTTTGGTACTCTGGATCTCCTCGATTTAATCTTCAAAGTTAGTTGTCAGATGAAACTGATAAGGATCTGGCAACCAGTCCTGGAGGAGTCAGCTATTCAACTTGGATATTCCATGCCTTCAGAAGTTGTTCGCCTTCTTCCAACGAGTAAATTTTATGCAGAGTTGGGCCTTTCCATACTTTGAGAAAAATCGGGAATCCCCGTTTATATTTGATGTTATGGTTTCTCAGAGCAGTTGTCACAGGCCACATCGTTTTCCTCCATTCAAAGGTCTCTCTGGAGATATCCTGATAGACTTGCACGATTCTGTCACCTCACTTCAGCAGCTCAGGTTTTGCTCTGATGATAGACATAAGCTGTTCTTTAGTAGCATAAGAAGTGAATCTGATCAGAATTGGTTTTAAGATTCCTTTTGTTGCATTGCCTATAAAATGCATCCTTTCAATATCTCGCTCCACAAGCTGATAAGGGAGAATAGAGTTAAGCCATGCTAGAATTTCTTTTTTCATTTCACCTGACTTGAACCTCAAAATTGATTAATTTGAGGTTGGACCTTCTTGAATAATCTTCCATATAGATTAATTTCATTTGCAAAGAATCTATTTCCTCTTGGTGAGTAGTGATATCCCTCTCATTTTTGCTGGCTATTTTTTGAACTTTATTGACCTCGTCTGCTAGTTTTTTCAGCTCTGCACCATTTTTGGAAACTTCTGCTTGAACTTGCTGAATTTCCTGTGATAAATCTTTCTTTAACTCTTTGTTTTGATTAGATAGCGGATGAAAACGATCTTCAATGGTAGAGGTCATATCTTTTAAAGCTAATTTGAGCAAATTAGCAAATTCCATTCTCATATCTTTCATTGCATTTAGAAGATCTGTCTGTTGTTCTTGCGACTTGTTAGCCGCCATTGTATCTACTACAGAAGGAGTTTCTAGCCTTTCAAGAGATGCTCGCTGATACGTAGAGTCTGAAGGCTTACATGCCCAAGTTCTAAAAACGAGCTTTGAGGCCTTTTTCTTGGCTGGCATGCAGAAAAGCAGAGTAATAAATCTCTCTTTCTCTCTTTCTAGCCCCAAGAAAAACAGCCACTCTGACTGTGTCCTCTTAACAGCGTTGCCACTTCGGCAGAAAGCGAAAGTATTTTAGTGTTTCAATATTTCGTGTTTTTCTCTCTTTAAAAGCACATAGTTTTCAACCTATCCTCCCCAGTAATTTATAACCTCATTTACTCACGAGTCCAGGGGTTCTTAGAGACAGTAAATCAAGTTTATCTTGTTACGAGTCGGAGCTACGGACTCCAAGCAGCCATTGCGTACGTGGGCCGGAAGTGCCCCCCCCCTTAGTGGATTTTTTAATGTTATTGCATTGTTAGAAAGCAATCCCAACATTCTGGAATGAAATGGTGATCATCTTGATTCTGAAAGAAATCACAAATTCTACAAATGTTGATTCTTACCAGTATACTGTATGTGTATATTGTATAAAACTGATTATAAGATCTTAGTTATAATCCTGGTCACGAAACTAGAAATATCATAGCTACATTTATTGTAGAAGCAGATCAAGATGACTTTATCAAAGTCAGGAAAGAATATTACAGGAAGAATACCAGAAGAATGATTGCCATAAAATATACCATACTCATTGAGACGCTGATATTACTTGAATTCTTTGACATCCCCAGAATGTCTGACTACAAAGAATGGATCAGCTTCATACAGGCCAATATATGGTAGCCATTTTCATTCAATGTGATAATATAATAATACCTTGGTTTATCAGCATAAGTTGTTCCAGAAATATGCTTGTAAACCAAAACACTCTAATATCAAAGCAAATTTTCACATAAGAAGTCATGGAAACTCAGATGATTCATTCTGGGGGTCCCATAGAAAACATACTGTACACAAAAAAATGCCAAAACTCACAAAATGAGTTAGCTAGAGGTTCACGTCTACATCATGGTATAGGTACCTGGCTGTGGAATCTGCTCTGCTTGTGACTAAAAAGTGGATTTTACTCTGTGTTTTTAATGTGACAATAATAAAGTACAAATTGTAACCATGTACACACTTGACTAGCTGCCCCATGAGTAGTAATGGGTTGAAAAATAAGAAAGAATGCTGAAAACAAATTCAAGAAAAAAATAAATGTTTGCTTGTCTTGCAAAACGCTCTTAAACCAAGGTATTACTGTATTAGATTCAAACTCTTACCTCGATACTGGCAGTAGGATCACGTCTTCCCCCATTTCTCATGCAGCAGACTAATTTTTTAGACTAAAACTCAACTGCATCATAACTGAAAGTGAGAGGTTTGCCTCAGATGATTGTTCATCTACTGCCTGGAGTACAGGTGACCTGGAATGACTTAGCCATTAGGATCCTGTTAGAACTAGCTGCTATAAATAACTAGGCCTTCTGTAGTTTAAGGGAAGAGGTTTAGTTATGGTGGCAACACAATTTTAATCTCCTGTTTATGATTCATCCAGTCAATGCAATTTGGATACGAAAAATGTCAAAGAACCATGGGATCAAAGAAGGGCTCTCCTCCATATTCTTCCCCAACTTGTAGAAAGTGACACCATCTCACCACTGACTACCTATGCATGTTGCCGTGAGGAATGGCACATATTTTTCCATGGCAACCCCTGTGTGGGCGAAGATGGCACCTCTTTTCCCACCTTGGTTTCTTGCATTACTCCTGAAGGCCCAGACCTAACTGTGTGACAGGCACAATCCAGAGGAGCACAACCATGGAATCCAGGTAGGAAATCCGGGAAAGCTGCACACAATGCCATCCAGTATTTGCAACCTGAGAAGAAAGCTTCTTCTTGCCAGAGTTATGGTTGTCTGTCTGTCTGTCTGTCTGTCTTTCTGTCTGTCTGTCTGTCTGTCTGTCTGCTGCTGCTGCTGCTGCTGCTGTCTGCTGCTGCTGCTGCTGTTGTTGTTGTTGTTGTTGTTGTTGTTGTTGTTGTTGTATCTTATCATTTTATTCAGTTTATTTTGTTTGTGGATTGTTGGGAGGTTAGTTGTTTTGTTTCAGAATTTGTTGTATGCCACCCAGAGTTCCTGAGGGAAATTAGGTGGTTAATAAGTACATAAATAAATAAATAAATAAATAAATAAATAAATAAATAAATAAATACTGGTAGAGCCAGCTTCCTATATAGCACTGAGTAAAGCTTGCACATATAGGGGAAGCAACACTGCATTTGCTAGCTTTCATGTGCAAATAACAATTTCTGAAAGCATCTGTCCAGGAAGAAACTACTGTATGTGGATAGTTACTGCATGTACAACCATGGATTCTTTTTTTAAAAAACTATGGGGACTAGAAGAATCTAAAAAAATAAATTTCCATCCTGACACTTATTTTGCTCCTAAGATTGTCCAAAGGCCGCTTCTCTTCACTGCCAAGAATCAGCAGTAAGTCATACCTCTTAAGGCCTCTTGTTTTAGATGATATTTTACAAAGTTGATGCTGAAATGTTGCAGTTTTCAGGGCATCTGCCTTGCGTGCATGTTTCCCATCCTTGTCCTGCAGGGTGCAAGTAGTCACTAACCCTGTGTGCTTTTGTGTGCCCCCGCCATATGTGGTCAGACAACATGGAACATACTGTCTGCACCATGATGAAATCAAGCTTGCATTGTGCTAAAATTGCTCCACTCAAAAATGCAAGTGCTCTACTAGACTGACTAAATGGAGGAAAATGTCATTAAGATAAAAACCACTTATGGATGCAATGCAGAGAAGACTTCAATCTCATTTTGTTAATGACTAATCCTGCTTCCATTTAATATAGAAGTCTGTTGAAAAAGTTGAAATAAAATAACAGGAAGGAAGGAACCAAGATTTTACCTTTGTAGTGGAATCCTGAACAGTGTATCATTTTTGTTGGTCATATGTCAGTGTTGTTGATTAACAGATTTTGTCTGCTTTGTCAGGAATTTTGTTTGTTTAATTTCTATAACACCTGTGAGACCAATGGTCACTCTGGGAAGTTTATAGCAATAAGTGACATAAAAGAAGTATAGCATAATGCAAAAAAAAAAACCCTAAGCTAAATTATCATAACATCTACAATCATATTAAAATGGGCAGAAGCTTGACAGTAGTGAAACATTGTGTATGTTGGACATAAAGTAGAACCCAAATGCTTGCATGTTCCCAGGGCTGGCACTAGGTTTTTTGCTCCCCAGGCGAGGGGCGGGGGGGGGGCGGGCGGCCAGGCGGCGGGTGGTCAGGCGGTGGGGGCATGGGGGGGCGGGCAGTGTTAGCGGGGTGGGGGGCAGCACGGTGGTGGCAGCAGGGTGGGGGCAGCAGGGGCGGTGGATGACGGGGGACGGTGACGGGCGTGGGTGGCGGACAGCGACGGGCACGGGGGGGGGCGATGGGCACAGGGGGCGGAGGGCGGACAGCGACGGGCAGCAGGGGGACGGATCGCAGTGGCCAGTGGTGGGGTGGGCGGCGGGGGGTCAGCAGGCTGGCCAGCGCCCCCTCTCCATTTTGGCGCCCTAGGTAACTGCCTAGTTCGCCTTAGTGGATGTGCTGGCCCTGGATGTTCCCAATCTTGTGTGGATGGAGTCAGCAAACCTCCGAAGGAGAATCAGGCTAGACATGCAAAGTTTTGGCTCTAGACACCTTTGTATCTCTTTGTGTGTTCGTGTATATATATTAGTCCCCTACATTTGCACTGTTATTGGTCTCTGTACAAAGGAGTACTTTAGAAGCAAAAAGCTCATAAAATTGGCCTTATACAAGTCCTTCCCACCCGTCAATATCCTTAACCATCAGTCATGATGAATGGGACAACTGAGACCTGTAATCCAAAATACCTGGAGACCACTAAGTATGGGAAGGCTGCCATATTGACTCCCCAATTGCCTACGGGATGCCTGGTCTTTCAAGCACACTGTCAGTTCATTCTTATAAGCAGTGGCTGTGACATGTCTCACTTAGACTATACAAGTTTTATCCTTTGGGGTAGAATCTGCAAACCATGTGCTTCATTGCTCAGCTATGATACATATCTTTGCTTCATTACCAAACAACATTTTAAAAAAGGAATTTGTACACACTGCCATATGAAACACCCATGAAGTGAGAATTCTCAACACCATTTTTTCTTCCTAGAAAACATACATTGAAGCATTCTTGGGAGAGAGTGGTGTGCTGGATAGAGTGCCAGACTAGGTTATAGGAGACCTGGGCTGAAATCCCTAGTAAGTCATGGAAATTTGCTCTGGCTACGCAGTGGCATTTGTAAATTACTTCCTGAACATGCCATAGATCTCCAAAACCCCTATTGGGATTGCTGTTAATCAGAAGCAATTTGATCTAGCCTACCATAGCATCGGCACATTTATTCCTTACACATCACAATTTTGCAATAGATGATCAGGAATGTATCAATTTCTGTTCCCATATTATTTATGAATGTATTTGTTGATTTGTTTATTCACTGGCTGAAATCCTGTTGAACAAACTGAATACTGTAATATTTAGACACAAACTTCCGTGAGTTAATGAATTTCCATAGGCATTATCTTATATATGCCTATAATCTCCAGCAGAAATTTCTTAAACTTTGCAAGTTCACTTCCAGAAGTCACACTAATGAAAGGACAAGATCTCAACCATTTGATTATCTTATCCTAAATAAATTTTACATTGGTGAAATGTAAAAATCATATCTCAATGAATGGTTTTAAAATTCCCTCCACACGTTGACCTTTAACTGTGGTTTCTCCCACTCTCTGAACAGATATCTAGAATCATCTCCATGCTCAATGAATCCTATTCTGCTATACCAGTTATGTTTACAAATACAGCAACCTCAAAACATATATATTCTCAGACTGAATGTTAATGTATTATAACATGTACTCCCTCCCCTAAAAACAAGAATAGAAGATGGATATATGGTACAGCGAAATAAATTATCATTCATCATACCAACAGCTTTCATTCAGTGTACATGGAAGCTTTCCAGCTCAATTCTTCTTTTTATTTCCCTTGATTGTTTTATTCTTGAAAACAACATTTACTGGCTAAAGAAATGAACCATCATACATTTAGCTTCCTCCTTTTGTATTTTAAAGATGGAAAGGTATGGAAAATGCGATGCTGTGATTTCTTCTACATCCAGATCCAAGTCCTTACCTGTATCCTATTTGGAGACATGATGATGGTGATGATGATGATTCATGGATTTCAAGCAGCTTCTAATCACTTGCAAATTATATTTATGACACTTGGAGTCCTTATGCTGAGTTCTTCCAAGTTTTGGCTTCAAAGAATCTCTCAACATCAAATCCATTTACTAATTGTTTGGATCTTGAGCTGGACATGGCGGCCAACCTGATGGAGAACTCAAGAATACAGTCTTATCTGCCATTTTAATAGTAAGGTGCAATGTAAAGGGGGGAATTGGTTTAAAAAGGAAATATTAACTAACATGATTATTAGAAAAGTAACTGTTTACATGACTAGTAAAGAATTAATCAGGGAGCCCCCCTTTTTTTTTTTTTTTTTGCTCATCCGCCACTTGCCTTATGTTATCAATTTTTATTCTTGTGTTTATTTGTGTTGTTTTTTTAACATTTTATTGTTATAAGTTGGTTTATCGTCTGTTTTGTTGTGAACCACCCGGAGTTCCGTCCGGAAGATGGGCGGTATATAAGCTCTAAAAATAAATAAATAAATAAATAAAGTAAACCATGAGCTCTGGCCCTGCCATGTCTTTGGCTGTTCAGTATAAAGACCAGCAACCTGTGATAAGAGCTCTGTAACAAGCACATTGTAAGGCTTAGACTCAGATCAGCCAGAGGTACACCAAATGAATCCCTAGAGAGAAGGAAACATTTGGCACATTGGACTGAACCTGTAAATATCAAAGCTAAGTAGTTGCTCAGTCTTATACTTTAACTGAAAATTATGGTTCAACATGTGTTAATTTGACACTCTGACTTAATCAGACTAGTTCCAATTCTCATTGCCATTAGGGCAGTTTCTCTGTTTGCTATGCTTAAAATACATGGGATGGTACTGTATTTAGGATGAATGATATAGATGTTTGACTCTCTTTTCTTATGAGAAATATTGGAAGGATCTTTATTTTGAATCAGACCATTAATTTGTTTAGCTTACTGTTGTCAGCAGAGGCTCTTCAAGACCCCAGATGGGGATTACTTAGAAATTTTAATGCAGCTCTTGAATAGAAAGCATTTGCTTTACAACTGAGCTGTTGCCAATGCCCCAATACACAGGAACATAGAAATAGACTACTGATGCTCAATTTTCTGTACATCAGTTCACCAGGATTTCATTGGGGGTGCGTGTGTGTCTTCTCCAGTTGTATATAGAGATACCAAAAACTGTAACTTGGACTTTTGTCATTCAAACTATATGTTCTGCCACAAAGTATGTGATTTACCATTTCCTTTAAAGAGATGAGGTCATATGCCTATTTTTAGGAAGTATGTTCTATTGATTTTGATGGAATTAATCTTCAAGGAAGCAAGCTTACCTAGGGATGGCAGTCTTAATTTCTTGTTAGTCATTTAATTATCATAATTTATATATGGAAAATATTTTTCATCCAAGTAACCAACCAAGGGGACACTGGATGGCAAGCCATTGATTAAAGGAGTAAATGATTTGTCCCTGTCTGCTGTCTATAGAACATCTGGACACAGACTCAGTCTCAGAAGCAACCAGAACATTTAGCAGAACATCTCATAATCTTTGCCCGAAAATTTCTGATTTCAACATGTACCTACCTATATAGTCAGTCAGTGTTTAAAGTTTGCTAGCTCCCGCTTTATATTTGCTGTGTGTGAAGCCATCCCTTGAGAATAATAAGAGAAAATGTGTTTGTCTGCCAGAGCCACAGTTGCAAAAGAATGAAACCTGGCAGTGAGGAGACCCTGGAAGTTTGCATGCAGGGATTATTTAATTTTAAATACACACTAAATAACTATTTCATTGACTGGGATCCTGTTCAGCACCAACGGATGGGAAAGCTCCACCAGTTGTTGTATAACAGGCAGTACTGTACTCTTTGCCTTTGTGCAGGTGAAGACCATTTATCTGAACACATTGGGACTTTGTGCAAAGGAGGTTTTGGAGACATTCAACCCCGTGTGCTACAATTTATTTTGCGCAAAATTTGATGGAAAATTTTGATGCAAAATACTAGATGGAAAATTTCTCTCATCGGTACATAGGTTTGCTGCCAATGCTTCATAGCTGTTTAAAGAGGGAGAATCATCTGAGGTATAAAGCTAAATTATTACCATCTATTCTCTGTCATGAGACCTTTTTGTAGGCATGGAATAGACACACCTATTCTCCAAACAGTTATGGGATAGATTAGTGATGGCAAACCTTTTAGAGACCAAGTGCCTAAACTATGATTCAAAACCCACTAATTTTTTTTTTGCAAAGTGCCAATATACCAATTTAACTTGAATACAGGTGGCTGTGAAGGGGCGATGTCAGGTGCCCACAGAAAGGGCTCCTAGTGCCACCTTTGGCACCCATGCTATAGGTTCGCCAATACTGGGATAGATGATGACTGTGTGTGTGCCTTAGAATCCAAGAAACCACATTTTCACTCAGAGGAGCAGAATACATCTAACCCTGGTAGCTTGTTTAAAGGCTTTGGCATAGCAAATAGCAATCCATAAACTCATTTAACTCATGGAAAGCTAGGTTCTTTTTCCAGTGTTTAATAAAGTTATATCACATAAAATAACAAGTCATTCTGTTGTTCTCTTTCTTTTAAATGAAGCCTGCTGTTTTTTTTGTTACAACACACACCAGCCTATTAAGAGTGGGAACAGAACTGGTGCTTACTTCAGCTGTATCAACTGTTTTCTCAGACCTCAGTCCTGCTGCTACTTCCTTTCAGTGTAATAACTTTTTTTATCGCATTGATTAATTTGTCATGTATCTGACAGGTTATTTCAGAATGCCACATTCTTGCTTTGTGGATCCTACCAAATGTAGTTTTGGAATCAATAAACTTAATTAAAATGGGATTTGCCAAGCCAAGGGCTTTTCAATAAACTGCTGGAGACAGAATATAATCTTGCCCTGTATGATACATCTTGGCAAAACTGAATCTTTTTACCTTTCTGATTCTAGGCATTGTAGCTCTAGCAATTTAATTTTATGTAGCTTGGGCTTTCTGTAGCAGAAAGAAGTAATATGTAATAATTCTATATTAAAAATGAAATCAAATCATCTCTTGAACCTAGTGGCTGGAGTTCATCCTATCATATATTATTCCAAAATGCACAGTACTTCTAGCAAAGCCCAATGAAAATCCCCCAATTAAATCTTGGGAAGCTAATATCTTCTGAATGTCTCAATTTGAGTCGGTTGGAGGAGCTTGGGCCTGTTTCCGCTGTCGAGGCCTCCAGGGCTATGGCGCACTGCCGGCCGGCGTCCACTCCTTTCGACCCTTGCCCCTCCTGGCTTATTAAAGCTGCCAGTGGGACCATGGCCGAATGGGCTTCTGCCATCGCCACCGCCTCTTTCAGCGAGGGGGTTTTTCCCTCTCGCTTGAAGGAGACGGTGGTTAAGCCCATCCTCAAGAAGCCGGGCCTTGCGGCGGACGATTTAGGCAACTATCGTCCGATCGCTAACGTCCCGTTTATGGGCAAGGTCATCGAGAGGGTGGCGGCGGTCCGGCTGCAGTCGTACCTTGAGGATCGGCAGTGCCTCGATCCATGCCAGTCAGGGTTCAGGCCCCGTCGGGGGACCGAAACAGCTTTGGTCGCCCTGCAAGATGACCTGCTCCGGGCGGCCGACAGGGGTTGTTCTACCCTGTTGGTTCTCCTGGATCTGTCAGCGGCCTTTGATACCGTCGACCACGGTATCCTTACTGGATCGGCTCTCTGAGGTTGGAATCGGGGGCACTGCTTGCAGTTGGCTCCGATCCTTCCTGGAGGGCCGTCCCCAGTATGTTCAGCATGGGGGGGAGCTGTCGGCCCCGTGGGTTCTCCCTTGTGGGGTCCCGCAGGGGTCGTCGCTCTCGCCGTTGCTGTTTAACATCTACGTAAGGCCGTTGGCTGGGGTCATTAGGAGTTTTGGAGTGTGCAGTCATCAGTACGCTGATGACACGCAGCTCTATCTCTCCTTTTCCACCTCTGCAGTGGAAGCTGTGAGGATCCTCGATGGGTGCCTGGATGCCGTGCTGGCTTGGACCGGGGCGAACAGGCTTAAGCTCAACCCCGAGAAGACGGAGGTTATGTTCTTTGGGGGCTCGCCGTCTGGGTACGGTGGCCCTTTTCCCTCGCTGGGGGGAGTCTCCCTCGGCCTGTGGAAAGGGCGCGGAATCTGGGTGTGGTCCTGGACCCGGCGCTGACCATGGAGGCCCAGGTGGCGTCGGTTACCAGGGCCGCGTATTACCATCTTCGCCAGATCGCCCAGATCCGCCCGTACCTGGACGGTGACTCTCTGAGAACAGTGGTCCAGGCGCTGGTGATCTCGAGGCTGGACTACTGCAACGCCCTCTACATGGGGGTTGCCCTTGACTCTTCTCCGGCGTCTGCAGCGGGTGCAGAATGCGGCGGCCAGGCTGGTGGCTGGTGTGCGTCGTTACGACCACATCACCCCAGTCCTGGCTCGCTTGCACTGGCTGCCCGTTGCGGCCCGGATTAGATTCAAGGTCTTGGTTTTAGTTTATAAAACCCTCCATGGCTTGGGACCGGACTACCTGACAGAGCGTATCGCTCAGCGATCCACGTCGGCCCGACCTGTTCGGCAGGTGCGAGCGCACTTGCTGCGGGTTGCCTCCCTTCGAGAAGCCCGGAAGTCGGTCACCCGGAACCGGGCTTTCTCGGTGGCAGCCCCCACCCTATGGAATTCCATCCCTAGTGAAGTGCGCTCTGCAGAGTCCCTGCTGGCCTTTCGAAAAGCTGTAAAAACTCATTTATTTCGAGAGGCCTTTGGTGAGCCCTGAAATTCCTTTTTTTTTTCTTCCCCTTTCTGTTAGGTCCCGCCATCTTTAATATCCAAGCAACCATGTTAAGTGTTTTTTGTTTGTGTGTGCTTGGTTGATAGCTATTACGCTGCCGGGTTCTTGGATGCACCGGGTTTTTAATAGTTTTAGTTATTCTGTTGTATACTTGATAATTATTGTTTGTGTTTTTTTGGCGCTTGTTCGCCCGTGTAAGCCGCTTAGAGTTTCGCACGAAAGATAAGCGGGGTATAAATACAATAATAAATAAATAAATAAATAATAAATATCAGCACTAAGGATATAGCTTTTTTGGTTTCTTTTGATGGTTTCTTTTCCCTTCAAAACTCAAGAAGTGACTCTGTGTCATATATTTTTGGAACTTGTGATTCACTTGATAAACCCATTAAACAGTGGATTAAAATTCTTAAATTCAGGTTTTTGGACTAATAGTTACCTCATAATCATCAGCCCAAAAAGAGCACCTCTGAAGCAGAAGCAACAGTTTTGAGTGAAAAATTAACACACACACACACACACACACACACACACACACACACACACACACACACACACACACACACACACACACACACACACACACACACACACCATATTCCTACACCAAGGCAAATGCTTAGGAATGAAAGAAAGTTTGAGTGAGTCTTGAGCTAGATAGATGCCTGAACCTGTCAGGACTGAATGCTATTCATGAGTAGATTGACTGAAGTATTACAATTTCCAAATTTCCACCTGTAAATGTAATAGGCATAAACTGGTTTGATGCAAATCTATTTCCTATTCAGATTTCCTTTCCTACTTTTGTTGTTGTTGTTGTTGTGGTGGTGGTGGTGCATTTCCTCTAGTTTGTAGTAATTAAAGTGCTCTCTCTCAATGTATTGCCATGTAAGTCTTCTCAAAGTAGTTCCACAGACTTCACCCTTGCCAGAGCTGTAGCTTAACAGTCTTAATTTAAGATATAATGGGCAGGAGGACTCTTATGGACAGCATTCAGAAACAGTTTTCTTAAAATTATAGCCTTGGGGACAATCTAAATGCATTAAAATGTCTTTGACTCCACCAGTTTGTTAGTGTTTGCTCTATTAAGTGTCCTAAATTAAGTCCCCGCAAGGAACTCTTTGATTTTTTTTCCTGTTAGAAATTTCAACACATTAGCTTTTAACTGCCAACAGCCTGGTACACCACGAGGTAACATTTGTTTCAGAGCTAAGGAGGCACTCCACTTGTTACGAAACAATAAATGCAAACAGTTACTGGTTGAAACACTTCACATCTAGGGCTGCTTTACCTAATCTTTGGAGTACAACTGCTATGATCCCCCCCTAGTGTGGGTTTTGCTTGGAATATGGAAATATTACTTTCCTCGACACAGGGTACTGCTTGCAGTCTTCTCCACATTACTCTGCCACAGGCATCAGTCGCCACATTATATATTACATTAAAATGAATTAATTGCTCCTTTTGGATAAACGACGTGCCTGAGTCAGAAGAGCGGAAGTAGAGTAAGAGAGAAAGGAAGATCTCGATATGTGACCACCAAGGCAATGTTTATCTTATTATTCATCATTTAATATAAATTCTTGAATTTAACAGAGTGAAATGGCCCCGCACATACTATATTACAGCATGTGGGTCTGAAATTTCAACCTGACATGCATAGTATTTTAGTGCAGTGGTTCTCAAATTGGGTGTCGTGAGTGTATGGCAGGAGTGCTGCGGCAACAATATTTAATTTTCACTAGGAGCAGGAATTGGCAAACCACTCCAGTGTTCCTGCCACGAAAACTCCATGGACATAGGGTCACGAAGAGTCAGTCACTACTGTAATGACATAACACACACACTCACAAGATTTAGCAAATAACTAAACTTCCCATACACATAAAGGAAATAATGAAAAATTCATCCAAACAGTTTCATTCATCGCATTAAAGTCAACTAAGCATTAAATTTGCACTGTTTGTTCTTCTTTTCCTAAGTATTCAAACTGCTTTAAGGATAGTTGGGCTGTGAATTTTTTTTAGACCAACAAGAGTTTCGCTGTAAAAAAAGGTTGAGAACCACTGTTTTAGTGTATCTGTAGGGGTAAACAAGGAGGGGAAGATGTACCATCCTCAAATGTAGAAAAGGAGGAGATCTGTGGAACAGATTCTGCTGCCACTAAAAGATCAGTAAATGTTTGGAGGTGAGCAATTTTTCTTTGTTTTAATATAGCTTTCAGGCTTGATAAGGGTACCATGCAGCACCAGTCAAGCATTACTTGCTGAATCCAGAGAAGGTGGATCACACATATTATTGATATTACATCTAGTCTTCCCACATGTACAAGACTAAAAGAAAGGGGGTGATACTATCTCATTAAATTATAAGAATAATTAATAATAATAATAACTGTTTGGTGTCAAGTAAACTCTGAGTGATGGTGTTCCCTTTCATAGTTTTCCAGATAGAGAATTCCAGAGGTAGTTTACCATTTTATTCTTCATTTGGGGGTGGGGGTGCCCTGGAATTGTGCAATTTTCCCAAGGCCACACAGGCTGGTGGAACTCACAGTGGGGAACTGAACTCCAAACTTCGGGGTCCACAACCAGATTTCTAACTCCCTGAGCCACCCAGCCAGTTTAAAAATTATCTCAAATACATCTCATTACTTTTTCCTTTACATTTTGCCTTGACTGGGCCCTTCCAAATATCAATGGGTTGATTGGCCTGTATAAGTCTTGTGTTTTCTAGCAACCAAAGGATCTGGGCTAGCAACAATCTGGGCTATGATGTCTTTCCCCATATTAGAAGTATTTGAATATGGTAGCCAGGATGGGTAGTAGCCACGCCAACCAGAATATTCTGGTGGGCCTACACTGAGACCTCTGAAATATTTTGTTGGGCTGTCAAGTTGCATCTGACATGAGATGATCTTAAATAGTCTCCTCAAGGTATATGGCACATGGCTTTACTGGGAATATGAAATCAGGTCTCCAGAATCCTAGTCTCCACTTGAGCAGTATCTCATGTCCCTTTTGAGCTGATGTTTATTTAGAGGCGCCCTTTCCCCTCCCGAGATCACATGGGACAAAAAGCACCTCAGCAGTTCCCACGTCTGGGGCTGCAGTGACATCATGAATGAGGGAAGTGGGGGATAAGGAGGACGAGGAGGAATGGGGGGGAGGAAGGACAACAGGAGGCAAGGTAAAGGGAACCGAGCTCTCTCACACACAAACACACACACCTTTCAGCTCCCCGTTAAGAGTTACTTGAGTTTACATTTGTATTTTACTTTTCCTTAAATGACTTCAGATTCGTTTACAGGCACAGCACAGGGGCTACCGTTCCAGCAAACTTCCCACAGGGACCAAGTATGCCTTTCCCTCTGTGGCTTGAGAGGTCGGAGAGCCTGCTGGTTCTGAATGCCTGCATAATTGAAGGGGGGGAGTGTTCCTCCTCCTCCTCCTCGGCCCCCACTTCTCTCAGGCTTTCCCCCTCTAAATTCGCTTAGCTTTAAAAGGACTGACCTTCCAGGACTCTCCCCTACTTCAACGCCACTGCTTGGAAATTTCCCTCACAAACGTGACTCAAAAAAAGAACCACCCCTGGAGCTAGTACCAAGAAACTTCACTTGTCTTGCACTTTAGGGGATGTGGTCAATGTTTATTTTTGAAACAGCGCCTTGTTGTGGGAACACAAAAATTAGAGGTGCCTTTTCATGAACTAAGAAGCAGCTCAAATGTGACATGAGATAGCGCTGTTCATGCCCAATATATATACCAGTGTTCCCTTTTTTCCACTAAGGATAGGTTCCCCACCACCACATGGTGATTTCTCATGGGGGTATGTATGCTGGTTCTGTCATGTCCAAAAGAAAAATGGTTGCAACAGGCATGTGGGACAGGAAACATTCTGTATGGAGTATGTGGGGGAGAATGTGCACACCTACTGAGATGCATACCTTAAAAGGAACCTTGCCAGATGTGAAGCCCGGTTTCTAAAAGGGCACACAGGTTGGGGACCCTGCAATATATCACACTGGCTCTTATGGGGGGGAAGTCCCTCTGAAAAATCAGCCATAATTCACCCTCAGTTTGTTGGCTTACATCCATTTTTATCAGCCTTTTTTCAAGTATCTTCTCATGACCTGAGTTCAACCCTGATGGATTCAGATAGCCAGCTCAAGGTTGACTCAAATGGAAAAGAAAAGAAAAGCAGCTTGTTTACATCTGTGTTCCCCTTATAGGAATAAAATTTCAACCCACCCAGCAAATACCCAAGGTACTCTTGTTCCAAATCCAGACATACCGTCTATGATGCCATAATGATTTCAGGGTCAAATGAGTCTCTTCTTAGTGTAGCATATCTGAAACTAATTGCTGAATATATCAAATGAAAAATCATGGAGAAATTCACAAATGCATTAGATCATTTTATAACCACTTTCAGCTTTGGCAAGTCTGTTGGCCATGAGACAGTGATTTAGTGCTAATCAGTTTTCATGTTTCAAAATGCTAATTGCTTCTCTGCAGTCAAAAAGACAAATGCTCCACAATGTTGTAGAACCTGGAAAAATATTTTTTGGATTACATCTCCTAATATCTCTTTGGTCAGTGGCTGTGCTAGCTGGAAGTACTCTAGGATTTGTAGTCCAAAAACATATCTTTTCCAGGTTCTGCTATGTTGTCCCTACATTCCTTCAAGAGCTGTAAATCAAAGAAACTCTTCCATGGTTCTATCACAGACCCTCCTGCGAAATTCTGTTTACTTTGTGCCTAACTATGTATTAAGGGATGTATATCTGTTGACAATTCATGATCTTCTCTCCAATATGAGTCTCCCCTAGTGATGAATGGCATCATTTCCACCTTTACTCCAGTTCATTGGTCTTCCTTGTAGAGACATGATGATCATGATGGTGCTGTACAATGCATTTTTTTAAAAAAATCTTGGTTTGATTTCATTTCCAAATTCCTCCATAGAACATTTTTAAAGCCAAACATTGGGGAGGCATATGAGAGCGGAACAGGGGTATGGAATTAGCTACATAGCCCTTGTCATTTTTACCATGTCTTTGAATTTGCCTGAAAAAAATACATTTTACATTTTGTCTGGAAGTTGAGTCATGGGAATTAGACTTCTTTGCTTTAGAGAAAGAAACGTTTCACTATTCATTTAAGCAGCTTTGTCAGACTGACAAAATTGCTTGGATGAGTAACAAAACATTTTGTTTTCACAAGAAACTAGGATAGCACCACCATAGAAGATTGTGAAAAGCTCCAGAAGGATCTTTCCAAACTGGGGGAATGGGCTGTGAAATGGCAAATGTGCTTCAATGTAGCAAAATGTAAAGTAATGCATATTGGGGCAAAAAAATCAAAACTTTATCTATCAATTCATGGGCCCTGAGCTATCCGTGACGGATCAGGAAAGAGATCTTGGTGTGTTGTTGGACAGCTCCATGAAGGTGTCTTCCCAATTTGTGGCAGCGGTAAAGAAGGCCAATTCCATGCTAGGGATTATCAAAAAGGGGATTAAAAATAAAACAGCCAACATTATAATGCCATTATACAAAATGATAGTAAGGCCGCACCTGGAGTATTGTGTACGATTCTTGTCATCGCATCTCAAAAAAGATATAGTGGAACTGAAAAGGTGCAGAAGAGAGTGACTAAAATGATTACTGGGCTGGGGGACCTCCCTTATTAGGAAAGGCTAAAACATTTGGGGCTGTTTTGTCTGGAAAAAAAGTCTGAAGGGAGATATGATTGAGAAGTACAGAATAATGCAGGGCATGAGTAACGTGGATAGAGGGAGGCTCTTCTACCTCTCCCAAAAACCAGAACTAGGGGACATACACTCAAATTGTGGGCTGGGAGAGTAAGAACAGAAAAAAGATTTTTTTTAATCCAGCATGTTATTAGTCTGTGGAACTCCCTGCCACAGGATGTGGTGATGTCATCTGGCCTGGATGCCTTCAAAGGGGGGTTGGACAGATTCCTGGAGGAAAAGTCCATCACAGGTTACAAACCATGATGGAGATATGTAATATCCAGGCTTAAAACCGGAGTAGTTCAAGGGCCAGATGCAGGGGAGTGGTATCAAGAGACAGATATCTAGTCTCATGCGCTCCCAGACGCATCTGGTGGGGTCACTGTGAGATACAGGAAGCTGGACTAGATGGGCCTTTGTCCTGATCAAGCATGGCTCTTCTTATGTTCTTATATGTTCTTATGTTTCATCTGAATGAAGTAAAATATCTGGTACTGAACATACCTCATTATGATTAACTAAATTGATTTTTATTTTTTTTAAAAAACAAATTCTTCCTGCCATCATACTTAGGCTAGAGGATGTGCATTCTATATCTCTAAATCTTTTCAATTCATAACTTTTTTCCTTCAATAGTGTATATTGTTCCCCCATAATTACCCCACAACCCATCCACGAAATGAAGCATGCTTTGATTTTTGATCTAGCCAAGAATGTTCAGAATCTGAGTTCAGAAGCTCCTGGTGCCAATTGCAGCTTGCAAAGTCCTATATCATTGTTAAGATATAAGCTCTTATTTTTGATTTCTTAGAAAGCCAGACTAAAATTCCATTCTCTCTGGGATTATATATCTATTAATTATGAATGAAGAAAGAGTTGACCAATAAATAGCAATGAGGAAAAGCTATTCCTTTGGTGTTGTGTAGTGATTCGCCTTCAGAATGTCTGTGGAAAGATTAATTTACAAGCAGGAAGGGTAAGCACTCAACAACTGATTGGTGTAAGTGTTCTACAAGGCAAATGAATACCATGTATGAAAACAGCAGACAGATCAAACTCGCATTCTTAACCATTGCTGTCTGAGCTCCTAAAAATTTATTACTATGTAAATAGTAATAAAAATAAACTCAATGTATAGATGGACTGGTGCATACCTGATAGCTTCAGAGTAGAGATGGGCACAAAAGAAAAAATGAAATGCTGTTTTGTCATTTCGTAATGTAATGAATTACTTCATTACATAACAAAACAGTAGAACGTGTTTCATTATGAAATGAAGCAAAACACCATTTTTTTCTCTAGGAATGAAACAATTCATTCTAGAGCAGTATTGGCGAACCTATGGCACGGGTGCCAAAGGTGGAACTTGGAGCCCTTTCTGTGGTCAACCGACATCGCCCCCTTCACAGCCACTTGTATTCAGGTTAAATTGCAGTATTGGCACTTTGCAAAAAATTAGTGGGTTTTGAATAGCAGTTTGGGCAATCGGTCTCTAAAAGGTTCGCCATCACTGTTCTAGAGGAACCAAAATGGCAGGGGGACTTCCTCAAGCTCTTCCCTGTAACCCCCAGAAATTTGGAGAGGTTTTGGGTTCAGGGGGTGAGTTATTAAACTCCAAAGCAGATCCTCCTAGGAAAAAAAATCATTCTAATTGAGTTAGAAGTTCAAAGCTAAGCCGATAATAGCCCCCCATTAGTGAGCGATAATAGCCCCCCATGAGCTTCTGACTCAATTGGAAATTATTTTTTTCCTAGGGAGACTCCCTTTGGAGTTTAATAACAGCCCCCTGAACCCCAAACATCTTAAAATTTCAGATGCTCACAAGGAAGAGTCCAAAGAAGCTCCCCTGCCATTTTGATGCCTCTAGGACCCAGAGGAACATAGCATTTCATTACATAACTCCTTTTAAAAATCATTTGTAACAAAATGAAATGAAACAACTAAAGAAACAAAATGCTATATTTCCATTTCATGCCCATCTCTACTTCAGAGTGAACTTTATTATAATTCAGGAATTGTGTGTCAGAGTGGAGGCTTCTCATCAAGCCAAAGGCAAGTAGCACATTTCAAGCAGACACTGAGTTGAATTTCAGAAGCAGTAAGCAAAGGCTGAGAGGTAGGCAGCATTGCCTAGGATGGGGAAATGTCCCTGTGGAACAATAGGGGAAGTGGTGCATGAGAAGGTTAGAGCATGGGTTGGAAATCTCAGATTCCAGTTTTGCATTAGCAGAAGGTCCATCTGCTCATGGAACAGAATATCTGGATTCCACCAGGGATGTGGTTGGGTTTTTTCGCTGAGCAACTACAGATGTCGAGTTAGCATGCATTTTTGCAGCACGCACGCACGCACACACACACACACACACACACACACACACACACACACACACACACACACACACACACTAGAGATGGGCACAAAACAAAAAAATGGTGTTTCGGTTTTTCGTTTGTCGTTGAGAGGTCTGTTTCGGTTCGTTTCCGATTGTCGTGAATGTTTTGAAAAATTTCGTTACCGTTTTTTGTTTTTTCGTTTGTCGTTTCTACCCAATTTTTGTGCGATTTTTAAAGCATTTCCGTGCGCAGGCATCCCCCAACGCCCCAGACCAGAGGGAAAACACTAAAAAAAATGGATGCTGGCAGAGACACAGTATAGACTAGGTATGCAGGGGGGCTGCAAAGGCAGCGGCGGGTGTTGCCCAGGGTGCAAGGCAGCTGCAGAGTGACTGCACTGCGGGGCAAGGGAGGGTACTCACCAAGAGGTATGCAGCACATACGCACACAGGGAGGCTGCAGGACTGAAGCTAGAGTCGCAGAGACAGCAATCCCACCCTAACTCCCACCATAGACTGCAAGGAGGACGGGGGCTGCCAGAGCTTTTTATGCCCTCTGTGGCTGCCAGACCTGCCAGCCCAGTCTGCAACCTGGGCATGCTATTGGTTGAACATGATCCCATCACATGGCTTGCCTCCATTTTGTGACTGGTGCAACATCCATTTTAAAGGGAAAAGAAAAATACATCGCGATGGGAGAAGACAAAAACAAACATCTTAAGGACCCCACCCCCCTGGTAGGTATTATCAGACAATATAAATAATTATTGCTGCGTTTTTACGGATGTCCAGGGCGTTTTTTAACATTTAAAACAGCTCATTTCATTGTGCGTCGCCATTAACGGAAACGAAATGTAACGACCACAATTTTCGTGGTTCTGTTCGTTTCGTTGCATTTTCATCACAATTTTCGTTTGTCGTTTCGTTACGTAACGGAAACGACAAACGGTAACGGAAACAAAAAATGTTCATTCCGTGCCCATTTCTAACACACACACACACACACACACACACACACACACACACACACACACACAGAGAGAGAGAGAGAGAGAGAGAGAGAGAGGGGGGGGGGGAGAGAGATTCTCTTTGTACAGGATAGAAGCTAAAGGATTCTCCACAAGAAATGAACCCCTAAAGGAAACTGTGGCATATTACAAGCCAAGTTATTTTTACACAGATATAGTTCTGTCCGGTATTATAGATTCATGAATTCACATGTGGGGGGAGGGGGGAAGCAAGTTTCTCCATACTTTATCCTGCTTAGCTAGGGAAACTGGCTGATTCTTGGAAGATAAATTCACAACCCGATTCCTCAGAAGACCTTTACATAACTTGATCCAGGGATATTGTGGTATGTTATATATTCAAGGAGCAGTTTACCTTTGGCAGTCCCTTGTCTGATATTCTATGGCTGAGCAGGGATTTGAACCAAGGTTTCCTGAGTTCAAATCTATGCCACCAGTCTATGAGCTATGCTATGCGGACTCTCAGTATTTGAATTTAGGCCATTAGTAAGTGAGCAAAGTTAAACTGTCTCCTTTCCTTCAGGCAAGCTTGTTATAACAAGGCAATGTTCCTCCCTCTGGGATTGAGAACCAAGGCCATGTCAGGAAAGATATTTTGATGGTGGATTTTTTAAAAAGCCCTCTCCTTTCATTGCCTTTGTAGTATCTCACTGCCAGGAAAATATTCCATGAAGCACAATGTTCACAATAAGTGCTGGCCAACAGGGAGAGGCATTTGAGGTATTTATATGCCTCAGACTCAAATGAAAATTATCTTTTGAGGTAAAATATTGTTGAAGCAAATCCTGGGCATCTCCTGGATTGCTCCAGTTCAGTTTATCTTGTATTTAATATTTATATCGACTGTCTTTTATTGATTTATTCATTTAAATTTACCCCAAATGTAGTCTCTCTTAATGTACTGTGAAACCTTTCTCCAGCTTTTAAGAGAACAAATAGTTTAGGTTTTTTTGGTCAAAGCAATTCATATTTTAAATTCATAGTCAATGAATTTTTATTACAATGATCTGAAAAGCCTCATTTTTATGATCATAGTTGTAATCTACGTGGTATAAGTGTAATTGTATTTTTGACTGTGAATGAAAGCCACATGGGGGGGGGGGACCCTTGTTTTCAAGTGGTGGCCTACAGATGGTTAAATAGATGACACAAATCTCTCAAACCCTTTCCCCTTAAAAAGGATCAAAAATAATGTATTTGAGAACAGCACGTGTGAATTGATGTCCAATATTTAAAAGAGCTCAAATATTTCTGTAATTGGTAGAAATCGTAGTCGTTCACTTGAAAGGCCCCCAAATTTGTCAGAAAAATTAAATTCAGTCTGTACGAGAATTTAATCTAGGGTTTGGGGTAATTATCTTCACTGCTGCATGACATTACAAAGGACTTTGGGAGGTGAAAGGTGACTAGATTTTGTGTTGAATCCAGACCAAGAAATGTCTGTCTCCAATATGTAGGACAATAGAAGTACAAAATTGTTTATTCAGCTGTTTTCTTAATTTAAAAAGGATAGAGCTTTCCTTAGTTACACCATCTTGAATTTTTGTTCCTCCTTTTATTTATTAAAGGAAACATGCTTTCCTGGTGCACAGCTTCTGAGGTTTAGAGATAATTAGATACCTACATATATACTTAACTGTATATTATCCCTCATCATTACCTCTGGCTGCCTTGGTCCTTTTTCCAAGGAGAAAAGTGGCGTAAAAATACTCTAAAATAAATAAATAAATAAATAACCACAACACAAACAGGCCTGGGAGGAAGCACTAGCACTAAAGCAATACTGTGCCTCCACAGCTGATTTCAGTTCTGTCACCTTCAAGCACAACAGAAGATCCATTTTGAGGGGAAGAAAAGTGTCAGATATCAGGTTATGTGCGATGATAAATGGCGTGTAGAGTTACAAACCTGTAGAAGGATAGAATGGTATAACAAGAAGTTCTTGTTGCCATACAATGAACAGTCAGTTGTAGATCCAGGGCCTAGATATGGCTGTCAAAATTAATGTAACTCTCCAAGTAATAATAGAAAAGGTGCTTGCATATCAGGTAAAAGTAGCAGCAAAAATATTGTAAAATGAAGGAAGACAAAAATGTTATGGTACCTTAAAGACTAACTGCTATATTTGCAAGGAACTTGTTTTTCCATAGAACAGCCTTGGCTCACTGATAAAGTGTATGTTTGTATCCTAATGGTCTTACGTTCAATCCCTGCCATCTTCAGTTAAGGTTAAAAACAATCCCATCAGAAGTCCTGTGGTCTGACTTGATTCAAGGCAACTTACTATGTTTCTATTTTGTATGTAGTAATATAACTGGTTGCTTAATGATTGTGTCCTTTCTACCTTTGAGTATGGCCAGCCAAGAGCTGGGTAATGAAGTATTCCCCTGAGGCATCCACATGATAGTGAGATGTTTGGGGAATAGTTCCCCCCCCCCCTCATAATACCGATCCTTGGGGAAACAATGGTAATGGCATCTACTCAGACATCATCAAAGTGTTTTTTTTAAAGAGGAACAAAATGCCCAGAGCTAGAAAACTGAAATTTATTATGCAAATCCTACTTTTTGTGGGTGGGCTAGAGGATGCAAAAAGTCAACAGAATACTCAGAGTGAGATTAAAGATAAAAACTTTCCTTTCAGATGTTCTCCTACTGCAAAACCTGCTACACCAACAAATGAGGAGCAGCTCGAATGATCTTCTCCAGGGGCTTTGGGAAGGGCCATGTTGGACCCATCCTATATGTCTATTTCCCTAACACAGAAGTTTGAGCTAGACCAAGAAACTCAGCTGAAGATCTAAAGAATATAACCAAGGTGTTCATGCATTGTAGCTCCCAAAAACCCCAGGCAGCAGGGTTGGTGATGAAGGCTTCTGGTTCTTGGCACCTGGGTTACTGGTATAATTTTTTTTAAAAAAAAAATGTTTTTAAGGAGAGTTAAATCTGTGAGGTGGACTAGTCAATAAATAACATGTTAAGGACATTAGTAAGAACAACCAGCAGCAACAATCATATTACATGTTCTAATGATCGATTGCCTTTGTATATACTTGGAATGGAACAAAGACCATTCATTTGTTGTCTCCAGCAGCCTAGTAAAAGCCATATGGTTCAGACAATTATACTGGAGATGACAGAAGAAACATGATGTTGTAGAAGGTCACAACTGTTGGGTACTGGGAAGCTGAGCTACGACTAAAGATTTTTTGTTCAGGATTTGATGTTAAAATGATTTAAATGTTCATTGGTGCTAAAATACTCTTATTCATTTTAAAAGTTTAGTTTCCTTCCATCATAATAGTTCTGGTAGAACTTGTAGTACAGTACATTGCTTCCTGTTTCCTAACTGTGTTGTTCTTATGAGTTGGCATACTTTACTTGAACTTGAAGAGTAAGAAATAGAAATGCATTTTAATAAGCAAACAAAAAGGTGGGTGGATTACACACTGTCAGAAATCAGAGGGCGAATAGATTTATGCAAAAGTACAATCCTTCCACCATCGCCTAATTCCATATCAGCATCACTTTCCTCAATGTTTCACTCTGGTCTCAGTGGCTGAGTGACCATCTAAAGCAGGGCTGTCCAAACCTTTTGCAAGAAGGGACATGTTTTGTGAAGTGAAAATGTGTGGGGGCCAAACATTCAGTTGCATTTGGCCCCCGGGCTGGACTTTGGGCAAGCCTCTAGGACATGCAAGGAGGTGGGGAGGATGCTGCAGCAACAGAGCCGGGGGTGGGTAGGCTGGGAGGGGTGTGGGGGGGGGGGGAACAGACAGAGGCAGGGAGGCAGGCAAACCATAAAACTATAAGTTGATGTCTCCATCCAGTATGGGGAGAGGCCAGCTGGTAGGGATGCATGACAGGCAGAGCCAGTGGGGAGAAGAGGCTGCGGACCACTCAAAATTTGAAAGTGGGCTGCATTTGGCCCTTGGGCCTCACTTTGGACATGCCTGATCTAAAGGCTGGGCTGCTATTTTTTTCTTTTTTGTGTGCCCCCCCGGCCCATTTTATATTGTTTGTTTTTAATACTCTAAGCCACCTTGGATCCTCTTAAAAAAGAAAGGCAGTGTATAAATATATAGTAAAGAAAAATATATAATAATTTATTAGAGCCCAAGCTTTCCTGTGGACTGGCAGTAGGGCTCAGTGGGTTGGGTATCTGGCTGCAAAGCCAGAGCCTAAGAGTTCAGTTCCACACTGTGACTCCCAGGGGGAAAGTTAACCTGTGTGGCCTTGGAAAAGCTACACAGACCCAGGATGCCCCCAGAAAAGGGGAATGGTAAGAAAACTCTGAATACTGTATGCCCCTCAAAAATGTTGCTGTAAGTCAGAATTGAGTTGATGGGACACAATAATAATTATTAAACCTTCACAGGCCAGGCCAGAGTTCTGAATGTTATCTATGGAAAGAAACTGAATGATTTCATTCTTTCTTTCTCAGGAGCCAAGTTGCAATTATTGCTCTCATTACTCAAACCGGACATGTAATTTGTCATATTGTGAGTTATTAGCAAATTGTTTTATTGCTAACAGGCCAATTCTTATATATTTTGTACTTTTATACATTGTAAGAATGTATAAAAGTACAAAGTACATAACACCAAAGAACTTTTCCATGGTGATGTAGTATTATAAGGAGCTCATGGCGCAGTGGTTAAATGCCTGTACTGCAGCTAAAACTGTGCTCATGGCCTGGGGTTCCATCTCAGGTAGCTGGCTCATGGCAGACTTAACCTTCTATCCTTCCTGGGAGATGGCGGAGGTGGGTCAATGTGTAGCCTGCATAAAAAAATTATTAACTCCCCAGAAAGTGCTTTAAGCACCATGAGGCAAAACACTGTGCAACTGTTGTTGTTTTTTGTTGTTGTTGTTGTTGTTGTTTTACTCCTTTTCATCAAATCCATTAACTACAATGTTGAGTTTATATATATATATATATATATATATATATATATATATATATATATATATATATTATATATATTTTATATATATATATATATATATATATATATATATATATATTTTAGATTTTCACGGGTATAGGTATGCATGTTAGGGTGGATTCGGGTTTCTTCCCGTGTAGAAATCTGGTTGTTTTGGCGACGTTTCGACGAGGTCTCACTCGTCATCTTCAGGCTGGAGTTCTGGCTTCTTTCTTCTTGAAGCAAAGCGTGATCTCAGTTGAAGTCCTTCTATAAATACTGCTGGGGGTGTGTGGTTTGCTTGCTCTGTTGCTGATTGTAGGTTCGTTTGTTCTTTTGTGATCTGCTGTGTGGCTGAGGCGATCGTTAAGGGCTTAACTGCTGGTGGGTTAGATGGCTGTTTAGAGACATCATGTGTGGGTGAGGTGCTGGATGTGTGTCTATTAGCCTTTCGTTTCTTAACGACCTTGGTGATGGGTGTTCTGGCAGCATCCTGGGCTTTGGTGGAGTGGGGTCCTGTGTCTTGTGAATTCATTTTGGTCTGGCTGCGTGTCTGTGGTCTCCCAATGTTTTTTTGGCGTGTGTAAGTGTGCTCCATGTGGTGGCTGGAGTGGGGAGTAGCGGTAGATGGTGCAGTCGTGGTTTTGTTATTGGATGGTGGTTTCGTTTCATCTGTGGGAAAGGCCTTGACAGCTATCCACAACAAATACAACCCCCCCAAGCACATCCTAGATCTGACCAACCACTGCCTAACCAACACATACTTCATCCACAATGGACAAAGATACAAACAGATAGAAGGAGCACCCATGGGATCACCCCTCTCACCGGTCATCGCAAACCTATATATGGAACACTTTGAAACCAACGCGTTACAGAAGTCCGAACATAAACCCAAACTCTGGCTCAGATATGTTGACGACACCTTTGTTATCTGGCCACACGGGAAAGACAAACTGAACAACTTCCTCACACATCTCAACAGCCTACACCCCAAAATACAATTCACTATGGAAATAGAAGCCAACAACCAACTTCCCTTCCTGGACGTCCTAATCTACAAAAAACCCGACGGCTCCTTAGGACATACCATCTACCGGAAAAAAACACATACAAACCTCTACTTAAATGCACAATCACACCACCACCCTGCACAGATCAACTCCGTAGCAAAAACCCTCATCTCCAGAACCAAACACCTCGCTGACAAAGACCACCTAAAAACTGAATTACACACTCTCTCGAATGCTTTAATTGCGAACGGATTCAAAAAAAAACACCATCACCAAACTAATCCAAAAAGAAACACCCCCCAAGAACCAAGAAACAGAAGAGAACAACGGCACTGCCCTCCTCCCTTACATCAAAGGCACCACAGACAAAATAAGCAAAATTCTTCACAAACACAATATCAAGACAGCCTTTTGCACCGAACAAAAAATAGCCAACATTTTAAGAAACCCCAAAGACAAGATTGAGCTAGAAAACCAAGGAGTCTACGAAATACCATGCAAAGTCTGCCCAGCCACATACATCGGACAGACAAACAGGAGAATAAGCGCACGCATCGCAGAACACAAGAACGCAGTCAAAAAAGAAGAAAAATCTTCCTCTCTCTTCCAGCACATAAAAACAACAGGTCATGAAATTGATTTTAAAAGAACCAAACTCATCTCCAAAACTGAACACTTCAACAGTCGAATAATCATGGAAGCCATTGAAATAGAGAAACACCCAAACAACATGAATAAACGTGATGACACCTCCCGCTTGCCTGACATCTGGAAACTAGCCCTGGTCAACAGACGAGCCTCTGTCACAAAGACTGACACCAGGTCCAAAAGGACACAAGATGCCACCACCTTCCATCCACACCAAACACAAACCCAGACCCTTCCCACAGATGAAACGAAACCACCATCCAATAACAAAACCACGACTGCACCATCTACCGCTACTCCCCACTCCAGCCACCACATGGAGCACACTTACACACGCCAAAAAAACATTGGGAGACCACAGACACGCAGCCAGACCAAAATGAATTCACAAGACACAGGACCCCACTCCACCAAAGCCCAGGATGCTGCCAGAACACCCATCACCAAGGTCGTTAAGAAACAAAAGGCTAATAGACACACATCCAGCACCTCACCCACACATGATGTCTCTAAACAGCCATCTAACCCACCAGCAGTTAAGCCCTTAACGATCGCCTCAGCCACACAGCAGATCACAAAAGAACAAACGAACCTACAATCAGCAACAGAGCAAGCAAACCACACACCCCCAGCAGTATTTATAGAAGGACTTCAACTGAGATCACGCTTTGCTTCAAGAAGAAAGAAGCCAGAACTCCAGCCTGAAGATGACGAGTGAGACCTCGTCGAAACGTCGCCAAAACAACCAGATTTCTACACGGGAAGAAACCCGAATCCACCCTAACATGCATATATATATATATATATATATATATAAACAGAGAATGAAAAATGACGTGCAATTTTATCATTTCGTTACATAACAAATTACTTCATTATAAAATAAAACTAAAACCATTTTGATCCAAACCAAACCAAACTGCTTTTGGGGAGGTTTGGAAACCAAACCGGGGGAGCTTCCTTAGACTCTTCCCTGGAAGCCCCCCAAATTTGGAGCAGTTTGGTGTTCAGGGGGCCTAGTTATTAAGTTCCAAAGTGGGTCCCCCTAACAGTAATTTTAAAAGTGGTTTTTAAAAGAGATTTCAGTTAGACTGGTATGGCAGAATGGTGGCACAGACGAAGCAATTACTCACTTTGGTTGAACCGGCAGGGAATTAATTGCTTCCTTCTGTGCTTGATAACTTTACTAGTACTTCCGTCACTGTAATATACTTTTCAGGTTGAAGTTCAGCCCGGAGAGTATGACATGGTGAAAGCACTTGGCACAGGAAGCTATTAATTCTAATAGGAAAGAATTAATTTCCCTGCCATCCCAGTCCAATCGAAACCTCTAAAGAAAAAACTTGTAAAATTACTGCTGAGGGAACCCACTTTGGAGCTTAATAACTCAGCCCCCTGAAAACCAAACTGCTCCAAATTTGGGGAGTTTCCAGGGAAAAGTTCAATGAAGCTCCCCAGTTTGAAACTGTTTTGTTTTGTTTTGTTTCCAAAAAATCACTAGTAACAAAATGAAATTAAACTACTAAAGCAGTGGTTCTCAACCAGTGGGTCCCCAGAGGTTCCTGGACTGCAACTCCCAGAAATCCTGGCCAGCTCAGCTAGTGATGAAGACTTCTGGGAGTTGCAGTCCAGGAACATCTAGGGACCCACAGGTTGAGAACCACTGTACTAAAGAAACAGAATGAAATGAAACAAAATGCTATTTTGCTTTCATTTCATGCCCATCTCTATGTTCATTATTTACACACATATGGAGCTCCAGCTGCAGATGCTTTCACAGTGATCAGGCAAGTTGCTGGCCCCATGTGATCAATCATATCGTAGGTTGAATGCCATAGCAGCTTTCGTAGTGAACTCAACATGAATATTATTGAATGGGATACTAGCCTGTTTTCTTCTTTTTCTAACATGCGAGGTGACGTTTTGTTGCATAAATTACCCTGGCATAAGGAACTTTTTAATTTGTGACTCACCCCACTGATTGCTTCTCTCATTAACAAAGAAGTAGTAAGAGATTGCCATTAAATACTGAGTTCCGACGCACAGGACTCAAACACAATAAGACTGTGTGTGCGTTGTGTGAGTGCCAGGATCATAGCAGGAACTCTTTAATTACTGGCAGTCTGCTACTGTTGACGATGTCTTATCCATTATGCTGACCAATGTATGTAACATTCACAAAAGCATGGAATAAGTACGAAAGAGAGACATTCTTATTGTGTCCTTCACAATATGACTTTAGATTGAAGGCAGGGGCTGAAATATTATTAGCGCTAATTCCCAGACTTGAATTCCCAGACTTTAGTTCTTTTCTTCTGTCACTTTTCTGAGGACTCTTGGTGCTCTGGAAATGCAGGCTTGGGTGAGACCGAAAGATAAATAATTAAAATATTTCTAGTTGTCTGATGAATATTTTACCTTGTAGAGTACGTGTTTCATGAGCAACATTAATGCGGAACTGAGAACTAGGCGCAATGCCTAGATCTACAATCCCTGGTTGCTAGGTGTCAGCATTGAGAAACACAATATTTAATGAATAAAAGCATGCATTTGTAACATTAGTTGGATGGATTGTTTGTTTAGGAATGGGCATGGGAAGGTTGTGACTGGAGCAGAAGAGGTCACCTCTCCAGGTGAGGCACCTGCTCTCAGTTCAAAAGCTACCTTAGGTGTGATGACAATTCAAGTGAAAATTATATACAGCCAGGACCATATTGTAGCAGTTGGGCTAGCTGCTGTAAATCAAAATGGTGACATTTAATGGTGAAAAATTATTCTGTAACAGTGAATAAAATGATACTAAAGGAGGCTGAAGATTGGTAGAGACAAGTAAGAATCAAAGAAGGAACAGGCACACAACTCTGGACCACATCACTTGCATGTTTTTTTTACCTATAAGTTATTTTGCTCATAATAGAATTCCTCAGTTTAGCTGCAGATATTTCTAATTCCTTCTGAAGTCAGAATTTTGATATTGGCATGTGCGTCTTTTCACACACAAAAAGTGAGTAAATCATGAAATATGGTGTACTTCACTTTAAGAGATAAGAGTCAGGTTATTTTGCACAAGAATTTGCAAAGGTTGAATAGCTCATCCATCACTGCATGTGCCCAGCCTACTTCAGAAGGAAATGGAAACACATGAACACATGCTTGCACATGTCCTTCCACATCTGCACTGTTCAGGCTGGTCTGGGGACTCTGTGCAGCAGCAGATCTCATTCCCATCAACACCTTTGTCTAATGATGTCTGATGCTTGACTCTGGAGGTAGTAGTCCAGAACTACTACCTCCAAACTTCATATCTTCACACTGTGTATAAGAAGCCTTATGGAAGATGCCATACATGGTGGATGAGCTGCATTTCTGTATCACCCAACAACCCCATATGCATCCCAAAACTCTGAAAAGATCTCAAAAATGGGGGCAAAGACAATTTTACCTTAAGTTTAAGGAGGCTCGTAGCACACTTACCCACAAAAATAATTTTTCAGTGTAAAAAAAGTGTACACTGATGAGTGTGAGGAGTCACTTTCAATAACTTTTCAATAAATTTTGTAAGAAATGCTTCCCTTTTAATACAGTAGAATTCTTTTGTGAATTTTGTCCCGCATAAAGAGTGGTTTGTCCTGAAATACCTGACACATGGAAATATTGTGTGGCTTGGATATATATATTTTTTAAAAAAATATAATCTCAGGATGTCCATTAAAAGAAAACCTTGCATTCTCTTTCCCAACTGCAATGTCCCCCAAGAGTCTTCTGAATAACATGGAAGTGGGCCTGTGAGGACTGCTCAAGAAGGCATTGTTTTCAAGACCTTAAGTTAACTTCTCTTGGGGGGGGGGGCAACCCACAGACTAATTGTGGGCCAAACAAAGAGGTACTTCCTGACCCAACCCCACCTCAGTTTTGGATAAGCTGTCCCTCTGCTTGGTCCAGGAATCATTCCTGCCCTGATACAACTTTAAGTTAAGCTGATTCTGTCCTTCCCCAGAAGATGCCCACTTCTGTCTCTGAAATCAGTTTGCTGCCGGGATGCCGCAAAATAGTCTTTTTAGAGGGCCAAATGGGGATTTTAAAAAAACTGTGTCTTGAGAATGTCCACAAACTGAATTATAATCCAAGCTTTTATCATTCCTTGTGAATTATTTTCTGGAATATCAATTATCTATCCAGCTCTTTAAGGCTGGTATCCAGTTTTTCTAGAACCAATGCGGTGTAGCATGATAGACTAGGACTCAGGAAACCTTAGTCTGAATCTTTACTTAGTCATGGAAACTAACTGGGGTTGGAGGTTTGGAAAGTATCACTAATAAACCTACTCCTTACCTTGAAAATCTCTCTTAACTGGGAAACCATATTAGGATTGTCATAGTTCTGAGGTGACTTCATAACATGGAGCACTTCATGTTGATTACAGTAATGTCGTTCATATAACCCATTCCAGCAACGCACTACAAAATGAAGGAGGGAGCTGGAGTCGGGGAAGAAGATGATATTTCTCCAGCCATATAAACCCCACACTGAGATATCATCATGAACAAAGCTTTTTGCATTGCTGTAAAAGAAAAGATCCCTTTACCATGAATTAAGAAACACAAACATTATGTTATTTTCTTGAATGTAAAATTACCAAACTCATTTCAATCAATAGATATAAAGCAGTCTCTTTTCCAGAGGTTGAGGTAGTGCTTGTCACTATTATATTTTTAGTAATAAAAACAATTGTTCATTTTGTCTTTGTGGGCAAGAAGGGAAACATATTTCTTCTCTCATCGCATGACTCGTCCTGCCATTGCTGTCATGCTCGAGAGAAACAATAGAGAAATTCTTGAAATTGTTTCAATATTTCTGCCATAAGAGAAGTAGAATGGAAGTACTTCAGAGTGTTCTTCCTTCCTCCATTCTGGAAAACAGCCACAGAGCTTTATTTTGACATTATTTTTATATGGCTCTCAAAAAGAAATAAAAAAGAAATGGCATTATGCCTCCCTTTTTTACACACTGCATTTTTGTGCAATGCAATATAAGCTCTATTCAGGCATTTTAAAGGTGGGAGTAGGGATGGAGTTCTAATATCATGTCCCCTGCCTCTCTCTGTCTCCATGAGGCGAAATGTCTATAGAGGAAGTGTTGCTCCTATAGGTGGAATCCTTCCACACAGCCAAAGAGCTTGAAAAAAACCAGGGTTCCCTATGAAGGGAACCCTTTGCCTTATTTCCAGGCCGTTCTTTATATGGAGACAGTTTGAGGGCTTAGAACTCTCTCCTTGCTCACACTTTTAAATTAATCTTTTAAAAAACATCTGAATAAGAACATAAGAAGAGCCATGCTAGATCAGGCCAAAGGCCCATCTAGTTCAGCTTCTTGTATCTCATAGTGGCCCCACCAAATGTGTCCGGGAGCGCACGAGACTAGATATCTGTCTCTTGATACTAGAGATGGGCACGACTTGAAAAAAATTTTTTTCGAGTTGTCGTTAGTCGGGCCGGTTCCGTTTCGGCTCGTTTCCGTTTTTCGTGAAAATTTGCAAAAATTAGTCGGTTCGTTTTTTCGTTTTTTCGTTGTCGTTAGTACTGGTTTGGGGAGGGGGTAGCGGGCTCCTGGAGGGAGCTGCAGGAGTCAGCCAGAGCCACAAGTGACGGACTGGCAGACTCTTTGCACCCGCTGTGTCTCACGTACTTGCATGTAGTGCAATGCAAGTAGATCTGGCTTAGGGTTAAGACGGCTTAGCGCAACGGCTAGGGTTAGGCTAGTTACGGGTGAGGTTACGGTGAGTATTGGGGTGCATCTGGGTGCCTCTCTGACCCACTTAGAAGGACAGTGTACTGGCGTATGGGTTAGGCTTAGGGTTCGGGCTTGGGCTACGATTAGTGGGCTGTTTATGCCCGATTGGCACATCCCAGAAGTCTCTGTGGTCAACCTGGCCAAGTGGCCATGCGATTGGTGGAAAATTTGCATGGTCTACTCCCATGGGAGAGCCCATCATTGCGAATGCGCAGGTGTAAAAAAATAAAATAAAATAAAATAAAATAAAATCAACGGAGACTTTTTTTGCAAGAAAAACCCACTGCTGCTACTGTAAAAATTCAAGCATTTAAAATAGCTAATTTCCGCATGTTTCTGTGGTGCTTTGGTGGGGTTTTGGGCAACAATTTCAAAAAAAATATTGCGGTCGCCATTTTGGATCCCCCCCACCGCATGGCAAATGGATGCGCCCTCCCAGCCTGGTACAGTCAGCAAAACCTGGCCATGCGATTGGTGGAATGGCTCCAAAACTTTGCATGGTCCACTCCCATGGGCGAGCCCATCATTGCAAATGTGCAGGTGTAAAAAAATATAAAATAAAATAAAATAAAATAAAATCAACGGAGACTTTTTTTTGCAAGAAAAACCCACTGCTGCTACTGTAAAAATTCAAGCATTTAAAATAGCTAATTTTCGCATGTTTCTGTGGTGCTTTGGTGGGGTTTTGGGCAACGATTTCAAAAAAAATATTGCGGTCGCCATTTTGGATCCCCCGCACTGCATGGCAAATGGATGCGCCCTCCCAGCCTGGTACCAGCAGCGCAGCAGTAGCAATAGCCAAGGAGAGGGAGGGGGGCGGGGAACACCCCCCCCCAAATAAAACACCCTTCTGGCCTGGTAGGTGCCCTCAGACAGTTTTCGCCTACTTTTAGGGCCGGGAATCGGGGGTTTTTTTTAACTTTTAAAAACTTTTTTTCTGTGCTGCTTGGCATTGCGCGATGCAAGTAACGAGCACGACAAATCAGACCAAATTGTTCGTTCGTCGGTTCGAGCTCGAAGTCTGGGGCAGTGATTCCCGTTACCGTTTCCGTAGAGTAACGGAAACGAGTAACGGAAACGGAAACGGGAATACCGCTAAGTCGTGCCCATCTCTACTTGATACCACTCCCCTGCATCTGGGTCCTTGAAGTGCCCTGGTTTTAAGCCTGGAGATTACACATCTCCATCATGGTTTGTAACCTGTGATTAACTGTAGCATTCAAATGGGGGGGGGGGATGGACTCCATTCTCCACCATCATTGGCCCACAGCATGAGCGTGTGGACTTCAGTTTGGGCTAATATTACATATGGCATATCACATATACTGTAACTTCCAGTTTGACCATGAAGCAGTGAGATATGCTTCTGTGGCATTTGGTATAATTGTGCATGACCAACCGTTGTGTGAAAACAGGTCTTTCAAGAGCCCATCCTGTTGGGGGGCCATCCATACAATCCAAAAGATTACCGAAGGCAAATAACCATGTATATTTCCCGACAAGATGCAAATGGTGCTTCTGAATAATAATAGGTGCCGCTTTAAAAATTACTGTATTGGTCCTTGCACAAATAATAGGCCCCACTTTGCAATGCCCTGTCAATGATGACGCAATGTAACATATCAAAGGACATCTGACTGTTGTTGGCATCGCAGAAGGTCCAGCTGTATTCTCCACTCTACTCTGAAAATTATTAGGTCACATCTTCAGGTGTATACACTTCTCCAGCTGCAAATGGTGCAGTGAAATGGAAGGGAAGCTGCACAGTGCACACACAGCAATTTGTCATCACACATATTGATCTCTGGAAGCTCAGCTGTCTCTAAAACTAGCAAAGGATTTCATGACATTATCTTGGAGAGGGAGAAACATGGATTGCATGACCATAGCTTGAAGCAGAAGGTGGGACCAGAGTGTCTGCTTCTAGTGTTCATTCAGTTCAAAATAAGATATTGTCAACCTATTCTACAAACTTGTACCAATACAAATGTATAAGTCTTGATCCTAAGGCTTATACTTTCATTTAGATATAGGATGCTGAAATATAGCCTGCTGTTTGTTTATAATAATAATACTGTTCATGAAGAAGAAGAAGAAGAAGAAGAAGAAGAAGAAGAAGAAGAAGAAGAAGAAGAAGAAGAAGAAGAAGAAGAAGAAGAAATACGGTAACTGTGTGATTCTGACTTATGGTGACCTTTTCCAGGATTTTCTAGGTAAAAAATACATAGGAGGGGCTTACCATTCTCTGCTTTGGGGGTGCCGTGGGACTGTGCAGCTTTCCCAAGGCCACACAGGTTGGCTCTTCTCCCAGGAAGCACAGAGAAAAATTGAACACCCAACCTCTGGCTCCTCCTAGGATTACATTTTAAACCCATTTCAGGGAATTACAGGTTTTTTTTGGGGCTACAAGCAGTAGCCAAAGAGATCTTTCCGCATGTTGAAAAACTAAAGAAGGAAAATTGGATTGCTGGGGCATAATATAAAGGACAAATGATGAAGCACCTTGAAAACTAACACATTTCTTTTGCGTATGAGCTTTCTTAGATCACAATCTACTTCTTCAGACACTGAGAATGTGGATTTCGATCCACATAAGCTGAAACAAATATACCCCAAAAATTGGCCTTTTTTTCCCCCATCTCTCAATCTTTTGATCCCCTCCTTTAGTTTTATCAATATTTAAGGAATTGCAGTGAGCACGAATCCAAGGAAAGAGAGCATTGAACTTGGAAAAGTTACTTTTTGGACTATTGTTCCCAGACTTAGTACAGGTCAGGATGGCTTGGGAATTCTGGGAGTTTCAGTCTAAAAAAGAGAGGGGGTTCAATTTTTGAGAGTAAATTAATATCACTACATTAAGTCTATGAAGTGTACATGCACAGAGGACATTAACAAAAACAATTCTTTCATCCTCCTATAAACCATGTAATGCTTCATCTTCTGGACCCCAAGTTCCTTTTTTCTTTTTAGACTGTAGTCCCAGATCGCTACAAGTTGCAGAGCAAAAGAAATAACTTTTCTAAGCTCTGGTTGGGACTTGTCAAAATGATAAATCTCTGAAGAACCTTCTAGCCTACGTATTGCTTATTGTGGACAGCTGTTTCTTCACAATAAATTTCCCCATGCAGCTTGCTTCTGGGAATCAGGGCCCATTTACAATGCTGAATATCTGTACCTGGCTTTAATTAGCAGTCAGAAGGAGATTTCTTTGCTTTCAGCTCAACTGCCAGAAGAAATGGGTTGTCAGAGACACATTCTCAGAGATGCTAAATGATAAGAAGATTAATGAACTCTCCTGAAAAAGTTTACTAAGTCCAATGTTTAGCTGTGTAACAACTGGTTTTCCTTTGTGTGATTCAAATCTTAATCTTTTACCATCCAGGATTGCATGGTGAAAGTGCACACTTAGAAGATACTTTCATCTGAGTGTCACTCTCTGCATGAGGAAAATGACATTGGAGGAGTCCAGGAATATAGTACACCCCTCTCTTCCTGTGCTTACTTAAACTAACTGCAACACCCCAACAGGGCACATTGCTTTGGCTCATACCACAGGCATAATGGTAACAATTTGGTGCACATTTCATTCTGGTATGCAGCCCTAACCTCTGCATTTCTCCATTGAATTTCATATATGTACAGAGCCAGGAAAAGTTACTTTTTAAAGATAAATGCTCCCAGAGTTCCTCTCCAGCATTATCACTGGGCAGAGTAGCTGAGGAATTCAGCGATTCACAGGCCAAAAAGTAGCTTTTCCAAACTCAATGGATGCCAAGTCTCCACCTGAGCACTAAGGTTCCATGGAATGCATCACCTGACAGGTCACAAACTGCAACACCTGAGCAATACTTCAGAAACTGTTACAGTATTTCTAACAATTATTTAGCCCTCTTGGATGTTAAATGAATGGAAGACAGATAACTTCAGAGAACATGAATGGAGGTTATTGAAGGAACATAGAGGAGTCTTCAGCAGTGGAGTGAATAAAGGATGGCAATACCAGACAAGATAATTGTATTGCTATACTTTGCAGTACGAATGGGGCAAAAATCCTTGGGTGATATGAAAATCTGGTAGTTTGTTTTTTAGCTATTTTTTAGGCCTCCTCACTCTTAGGGAGCGGTCTCAAGGCACCTCAAAAAGTTAAAACAAGTCACATTAAAAACACAATAAATTGCAAGGTTAAAAACCATTTAAAATAATAATAATTGAAAATAAGTTAATTAGTTATACAAAAATAACTAAAAGGCTTTTCAAAATCTTTAAATGACACTTTGAAGGTGGGAGGGACCCTAGCATCCGGCATCTTGGTTACACAAGCAAATTTATTTATATCAGGTAAAATACTAGAGAGCATAGGTTTGTTACCAAGAGGACAGTGGACTTGCTTCTAATCACATGGGCAAAAAAAAGATAGAAAGAAAAAAAACACTATGAAGTTTTAAGTTACACAAATTGCAGTCCAGCACCCATGCAAAAGAGAGATGGATTTCAAAGGACCCAATAACACGGTCTTAGTTCTATTCTTTGCAAGGTATGTGCCTATGAAATGCAGAGCACCAAACCATTCTGGAGAACCCCAGATCAGCAGTACTCACTGTCCATTAAGGCTCACAACCCAGTAGGAAATCATTGCTGGTATTTGAAACCCTAGGCAGTGGTCCCTTTTCTCCTTACTGTGTTTCCATTTCAATACTTTGGCCAAAATGGTGTCAAGCCTCCAGTTTTCATATTGATAAACAGTGGACTGGCAACTGAGTTATAGAATCACAGATTCACATAACCATAAAGTTAGAAGGGGACTATAAGGCCAATGATCCAACTACCTGCTCAGTGCAGGAGTCCAAATCACAGTATATATGACAGATGGTTCTCTAATGTTTTCTTAAATGCTTCAAGCCTTGGAGTGCTCACTACCTCCTGAGATATTAGGTTTCATTGCTATACTGCTCTAACAGTTAAGATTTTTTTTCTGATATTCATCCTAAGTTAAGTTAAGGATTCCCTTAACTTAAGCCCATTACTGTATTACATGTCATGCATTTTGGAATGACTGAGAACAGCTCTTCATTTGAACAGTGCTATCATATCTCCTTTAAGCCTTTTTTCCTCTAGGCTAAACATACCAAGTTCCTTCAGTCTGTACTCATCTTGGTGTCCTGTAGAGATGGGCACGAAACAAAACTTTTAGTTCATTTTGTTATTCGTTATTCGTTTCCTTACATAATGAAATCAATAATGAACCCCAGAGTGAATTTAGAACAAAACGAACCAAACAAACAAAAGTTGGTTCAGTTCGGTTCGTTTCATTAATGGCGCCGCCAGAGATGTATCCTACCTGGTGCTGATCCTTCCTGGTTGGAGATCTGGTCTTCCTGGCTGCAGGAGGGGTGACCAGGGGAAAAAAGCCGACCAGCCCCCACTACAGCTGTAGCGTGGGCCATGTGATCGGCAGTAAAAAAATAATAATTAAAAATACAATAACAATTAAAAATTAAAAAATTAAAAAGGAGTGCCGACCCAGCCCCAGAGATGGCCGGGTTGGTGCCCTAAAATAAAGAAAAATATAAAAAATAAAACCAGCACCGGACATGGCCCACAGGCCACAGAACCAACCACAGCTGGCAAAAAAAATAAAAAATAAAAATAAAAATAAAACACCCAATCTGGTGCGCAGGCCCAGTACTAGCCCATGAGTACTGGCCCCGGCCTGCAGGCTGAAAAACCGGCAGGGCCATGTGGTTGGCAGTAAAAAAGTAAAATAAAATAAACATAAACATAAACATAAAAAATAATAAAAAAGGAGCGCTGGCCCCAAGCGGCGCCCCAAGCCAGCGCCACAGGGGCCAGGATTGCTCGCTGCTACTGCTGCTGCCGCTGCCACCACTGCCACCACTGCCAGTAAGGATGATGTGTTGTTGATTGAAGATGAGGATGTGGATGTGGATGATGAGGATGCTGCCAGTCTAGTTTGTGCAGTTGTTAACATCTGTGTTTTTTTAAAAAAAAATTGAATGTTTTTCCCGCCCACACTGTCAAATGGATTAAATTGCACCAGGCAGGAAAAAATGAATAACAAACCAACAAACCAACAAAATAATTTTTTTTTAAAAAAATCATTAAAAACGAAACAAAATGAACCAAACCCTAAAATGAAACGAACCAAAATGAATCACCATTTTTTATTGGTTCGTGCCTATCTCTAGTGTCCCGTGATTACCTGTGTTGCCCTCCTCTGAATTTGTTCCAGTTTGTTGGCATTCTTCTGTGGTGCCCAGAACTCAACACTATACTCAAGATGAAGCATGACTAATGCTGACTAGAGATAAACTAGTACCTCAAAACTCCTGCCAACCTAGCAATTCAAAAAGCATGTGAATGCAAGTAGATAAATAGGTACCACTGTAAAAAGCAGGAAGCTAAACAGTGTTCTGTGCAGCCATGCTGGCCACATGGCCACAGACTTGCACAACACTGGCTCTTTGGCTTGATAATGGACACGACTAGCACACGTGTGTGGGGAACATTTACTTTTACCTTAGTACCTCAAAAGACCTGGAAACTGTGCCTTTGTTAATGGATCCCAAAATAGCACTGGCCTTTTTTAAAGCTACATCACTCTGTTGGTTCATATTCAGCTTATTATCTACAAGAATTCCAGGATCCTTTTCATTTGTAATGTTAATGAAACAAGAATCCCCATCTCGTAACTGTTCATTTTGGTTTCCCACCCCCAGATGCTGAACTTTGTACTTATCCCTGTTAAATACCATCCTGTTGTTTTTAGCCCAGTCCTTAAGCCTATTGAGATATTTCTGAATTTTGTTTCTATTTTCCAGGGTATTGGCTATTCTGTCCAATTTTGTGTCATCTGTAAATCTGATTAGCATTCCTTGCACTTCCTCATCCAAGTCATTAATAAAAATATTGAAGAGTACTGGGCCCAGGGCAGAGGCTTGGAGTACTCATTACTTCCTTCCAGTTTGAGAAAGAACCATTGATAAGCACTCTCTGAGTATGATCACATAACCAACTGTGTACCCATCTAAGAGTTGGTCTATCCAGCCCACATCTTGTGATCTTGTGGCACTTTGTCACAGGGTTTGCTGAAGTCAAGATATATTACATCTACAACATTCCCACCATCTATCATGGAAGTTACCTGATCAAAAATCGAAAATAGTCTGGCAGGATTTGTTCATAACACATCCATGTTGGTTTCTAGTTATTACACTGTTTTCAATATGATTGAAGAGTGACCATTTTATAATCTGCTCCATAATTTCCCATGGGACTGATGTCATGCTGACTGGTCTGTAGTTTCCTGGTACCTCCTTTTTGCCCTTTTTGAAGATGGGAACAATGTTAGCCAATCAACTGGTATTCTTACCTCAGTACTGTCAGTGAAACATCCTCATCTACCATACATAAGGAAATTTGGTTTGTTTAAAGTATGCAGAGGGAACAGTGGAAGGAGCATGCTGTTGCCACCCCCAGCATACTTGAGGCATTTGCCTCACACTGCCTAATGGAAGGCTGGCTCAGTGCAGCTACCTGTTTCCTTCCCTTCTCTGGGTAGAGAAGCAAGGTAGAGAATGCAGGGTAGAGAAGCAGGAGGAACAACATGCATCTAATTTATATTACTCCATACCTTTGAGTGTAGTGCAGATCAGCAGAGAGATAGAGTACAGTCAAAGGGGCCATAGTGTCAAATGGGCATGGAAGAGCAGGGACTGTGGAGAAGACCTGAAATGAGCACCGGCTATCCCTCTCATTACCCTTCAGTTTCCTCCTTTTCAGCTGAACCAGGAGGATTTCCTGAATGCTGAAAAGCCTTACTTTTGAACTCCAAATCTCAGAATCCCCCAGCCAGCATCATGATGACTGGGGGACTCGGGGATATGTAGTCTCCCAAATTTCTGTTTTTGTTTTTGCTTTTTCCCTCCAAGGTTTTAACATGACTGGAGGTGACTGGGGGTCGGGGGTGGAACCCCAGGATCCTCATGCCTCCTAATGACTTAGTAAAATATTGAAGAGAAAAACATGGCACTGTTATCCTTTTCGTCCCCAGTGTTTTGGCTCCCATGGGGAAAGACGATGCTCATGCTGTCACATCCGTGGAACCGCTCAGCAACAGAAGATATATAAAAGCTTGACAGCCAAGGTCAGGCTGAATAGAAGGATCTTACCATGGATTTGAAAGGTTTTGGGGATTCAGCAAATTTCCATGATGGTGGGAGCTTCAGCAGATGCTACTTAAATTTTGGCCTTGAAACTCTTCTCTGTTTTTGAAAAGCAAATGCCAGGCAGTACGCAATGCAGTTCCTTGAAACACACACACACACACACACACACACACACACACACACACACACACAGACGGGGGGGGGGGGCTTTTAGAGGAAATGAGTTTTAATAGTAAGACAAATTAATTGTCATGCTCACTATTTCCAGAGACTCTCTTTGCTTTGCTTTTCTTTCTGCAAGTTAAACACTTTCTAGACTTTAAGAGTGCGAAATAAATAAATAAATAAACTTTAGGCGAGCAGGGAGCTGGTGAAATGTTACAAAGCCAAAGAGGGCTCATTAAGAGTGCCAGTATTCCAGAAGGTAAAACTTCGGTGGCTGTAATGCTCTTCCCTTCCCTGTAACTAGCAAAGACAGAATAAATAATTCAAAATCGACAAACGGAGACAGGTTTCGAGCATGGATCAAATAGTGCAGCTTCTCTCAGCACAGACTTAGGGATACTTGGTACTGGGTTTTTATTCAGAGCACACAGAGATCTGAGAATAGATTGTCCTCCCCATTTCCTCCTCCCAGCACCAGTTGGAGAGGAACTACAGTACAATCAGTTGCAGGAAGGTAGCTGGGTGAATCGGTTCAGCAAAGAGGATAGTCTATGTATCATGTAGGCAAAGAAGCCAGGAAAAGTTGAGGCCAGCAGGAAAAAATGGAGAACAGAAAAATGAGGTAGGGAGACTGAATTAACAAGACCCAGAGAGAACCGTTAATAATAAGACACGGTAGTGTGTCCGATAGGGTCACTGAATATTAGAATCAGCTTAATAGTGCACAGCAACAGCATATGTGATGTACCAGCGTCACAATTGGTAGATTTGACCAGACCAATGAAATACTGGAAGAAATCAAGCTTTTGAATGATGCAGGATATTTCATCTAACTAGTCACCACAGAGTTTAGGAGACAATAGGCACAGGGAAGTCCAAACACCTTCCTGGCTGGGTATTATAGCTTCATAATCTGACATTACATTTCAGAAATTAATGTTGCAAATGTGTAGATTCAACTTCAATTGTGGTGGTACCAAGAGATGTGGAACCAATTGTTTTAGTGGATACTTATGCATGGAGCTCCAGGGTTGGTGCTTACAGGGTGTCACACATTGGCCAAAAACCAAAACAAATGAGATAGAATCATACCTAGAAAATGTGTCTTGTGGCAGGTTCTCAGTTCTAGGAACTTGGCAGATTGACTTTTTGGGGGAGGGACTTCATTCTTCTTGCGGGGGGGGGGGATTACAGAGTCAGAGTGAGAGCCCGAGATGTACTCCTTAATACAGCTGGAAGCCCAGATATCCTCATTGGTATGCAACACATTTGCCCAAATTTGGTTGCTGTGCCACTTATCAGAGCTGTAACTGGGGCAGGGTAACCAGTGCTTTGACCTACTGTATGGTGCTAAAATCTGGAGGGGAGGGAAAATGCTACTGGAAAAAAACACAAACCCACCCACTGAGATTTGTTGCTGTAAGGATGCAAACATGTCAATCCTGAGTAGGCACACTGCCTCCGGCAACTCTTCCCTGGGCAGAAGCCGACAAAAAACAGCCAAGGCAGAGGAAGCCTATTTAGTTCTTGCGGTTGAAACAATACATTCTTGCCTAAGAATGCAGCATGAGACTCCCAGCCCTTTCTCCACTTTGGCTAGGTATAGCCAAGGGGTGGCTGCCAATTTGCCTAGATGGCAAGGGAGAGAAGGTGCATAAGCAGGCCCGTTTTCAGGATACAACATCCCCTGCCAAGCAGGAGGGTGCTGCTGCCACCCCTCCAGGCACAGCATGGCTGTGTTTGAAAAAAACAAAAACAAAATGTACAGAGATCAGTCATGGATCACCTGCTTCAGATCTCCTCCAGTGTATGTGATTTGGCTGTGAAAATAGAGAACAGATTGCTACGGACTGGCCCCATGCCAACCCTGATTCTAATTGTAGAGAAATGTTGGTGCAAGGCAGAAGCAATTAGAGTCACATGCATTGTCCGGGAGCCAAATCCCCCACACACACACATAAACAGAGGGAGGGAGGGAGGGAGAACAATACAACATGCCCAAAGTAAAAAGGGGTTTAACAATTCACAAATGGTATTCCTCCAGCAATCCACTTTTGAAATTTAGGAGAATTTCCAACTGTGGTACCATATGTAAGGCTTCCCTTTCAGTGAGCTAAAAAAAAAATCAAAACTTTACTCCATGGTTGGGGGATGCCTAAATACTATACTTGAATTCACTAAAATAGTTCTTTCAGTTACAGAGTTATACTTAAGTACATTTTATGTAATTCTTGCAAGTCAACAAAGCCTCAAAAAACGATCTGGTGAATTCCTGTGCAAACATGCCAGTGATTCACTGGCTTGAAAAATTTTGCTATATGAAGTTTACTGAAAAGAGAGCCTTTTGCTCCTGTGTTTTTGTCCAATTTCTTTGGGAGTTTTAACAATTCCCCTCCTCCAGATGGGAATGAGCAGACAAATATCTCTAGATGTTCAAAATCATTCAGATGTCTCAAAATTATTTATGAAGAAGTCAAGAAACCGGTGAGACATTTGCGTAGTTGACTCTAGATCTGTGAATTCATAGTGCACCAAAATCTTATTGATACAAATGGTATTGATTGATGCTTCAACTCTTTTCCCCTCCAGACAAATGAAGACGATAATGACCTTGATCGTGATGAAGAAGGACAAGTGAACAGTGAAGATGATAACTATATGATAATGATGAATCTAGAATCCCACTGTAAGTTCACCGCATGTAAATTTCCAATACTTTCCCCCTATAACCTCCCCCTCTCTCACACACACATATGCATTTTGTTAATATAAAAACAAAACAAAAACAGATCCCCTATGGGGAGAAAGGTGGCATAATAATCTTAGAACAGGGGTGCCCAAACTTTTTGTAAGGAGGGCCAGATTTGGTGGCTGAGAATGTGTCAGGGGCCGGTTGCTCCCAACCCTGCCACCCCACTGCAAGCCCCACCCACTGACCTCTTGCAACCCCACCTGCAGGAAGGAAGGCGGGGACCAAGGGAGGGAGGGCGGGAGGTGGAAACCAAGAGAGGAAGGTGGGAAACAAGGGAGGGAGGAAAGAAGGAAGGTGGGGACCAAAGGAAGCACAGGGAGCCGTGGGCACCGCAGGGGAATGTGTGGGTGAAGGAGGGGGAGGGAGGGGCAGGCCAGCCAGCCGCGGGCCACTCAGAATGGCCTGACGGGCCGGATTTGGTCCCCGGGCCGGACTTTGGGCAGGCCTGTCTTAGAACAACAAAGCCAGAAGGAAAACTATAAATCATGAAGTCCAGCCAGTGTTGAGAGACACAATGGGGAACTGAACTCCTGACTTCTGCCTCAAGAGCCAGGACCCCAAACCACTAAGCTATCATCCAGCATATAGTATAAATAATAATTTTTTTAAAAAATAAGCATCCTGATGCCACCTCTGGCAAGTAGCCAGGACTTCCATGTCCTAAATATATGTCTGGTAGATTTTCTTAACACAGATGAATTCTCAGTCTCCATCTTCCTAATGACCACACCCTATGTGGCTGTACAATTGCCCGTGGTTTTGCAATTAGGGATGGGCACAAAATGGAAAAACTGTGTTGGTTTCGTTCTGTTTCGCGCCCCCCCCGCTTTTCATTTTGTTCCGTTTCATATGAATATTTGCCAAAAAAATCATACAAAATTGAACAATAACAAAAAGTTTTGTTCCTCTACCTAAGCTGAACTCTCCTCCTCCTCCTCCTGTTCCTGCTCCTCCTCCTCCTCCTCTTCCTCCTCCTCCTCCTGTGCTCCGGCGGTGGCGGCGGAGGGCCAGACCAGTCTGCCAGACTTGTTCTGCAGGCTGGCAGGGCTCCAGTGGCAGCAGTGGTGGCCCTGGGCCCAGGCCAACCTGCTAGGCTCACTCGCCCTCTCCAGATGACTGGTAGTGCTGCAGTGGTGGTGGCGGCAGCCACGGGGCCTCCCAGCGGCTTCACTCACCCTTCTCAGCCAGGGTCCTTGGCGGCAATTGTGGCAGCAGCAGCTGAGGGGGCTCCCGGCAGCCTTGCTCACCCTTCCTGGCCAGGGTCCTCAGTGGCAGTGGCTGCAGCCTCATTCGCCCTTCCCATCGTCATTGGTGATGGTGAGGATGGCCACGGGGCCTTCCTGCAGCCTCGCTCACCCTTCTCGTTGGCAGCAGCAGTGGCTGTGGTGGCTGCAGGGCTTCCTGGCAGCCTCACTCACCCTTCCCAGCCAGGATCCTCAGTGGCATCGGCAGTGGAAGTGGCCATGGGGCCTCCCAATGGCCTCGCTCACCCTTCCTGGCTGCAGCAGCGACACTTCAGTGGTGGCAGCTGTGGCGGCGGAGGTGACAGGGCCTTCGAGCCCAGCAGGTAAGGGAGCCATTTTACAGAGAAACGAAATGGTTCATTTTAATGAAAAAAAATGACCATTTCATTTCATCTGTAACAAAATGTTGCTTCCTCATTTTGTTTCGTTTCGTTTCACTTCGACAAACAGCATTTTGTTTTTCATTTTGTGCCCATCTCTATTTGCAATTGTTGGTCATTTAAGCCACTTTGTTTAAACAGAATCAGTACTTAGACTGAGTTCCAGAATTTCTGAATACTTGGCAGCAGCTTCAGTTGTGGCCAGACAAATATCAATGGATTAACAGTGGTTCTCAACCTTCCAAATGCCATGAGCCTTTAATACAGTCCCTCATGTTGTGGTGAGCCCTTGCCCTGGCTTGGAAGAGGCCACAAGTCCCCTTTGGCAGGCCACTGCCTCAGGTACCATAGAGAACTTCCCTCTACAGCCACCCTCAGCCAATCGCAGCCTCCGGTGCCATTGACTGACATCCCCTCCAACCTATTAAGCTGTAACTTACTTTTCTCCCCCTCCTCTCCCTCCTCCTCCAGACCCAAGCTATTTGTGCCTTTTTCTTCACTGGCTCAAGGCAACCCCTGTGAACTGGTCATTTGACCCCCAAAGGGGTCCCAACCCCCAGGTTGGGAACCACTGGATTAGAACAACTGCAAAAAAAAAAAAACCTAAAGGCCTGAGGTGGATCAGTGGCAAACCAGGAAAACCATGCAATTGTAAAGAAGCAGTGTGCATGTAAGATCTCTCTTTCCTTATTTTACCCTTAAAAATTTGCCCTATATGTTTATATTTTGTGAGACAGCAGGACCTCATGCAACCCATAAATTGCAGTCTTTGCAGTAACTCAACCTCCTCCTGCCAGCAGCAGTATTTATTCCATGTGAAAAGAATGTCAAATGACAAGCCAGTAGGCCATAGTCTATTAAAAATAAAGCAATGCAGCTGCATACGTTATGGCTTGCTCTGCTCACTCTTTGGTGCTGCGTTGCATTTATATTTGGATGCTCTAAACTGGGAGGAGATTATTGTGAGTTAGAGAAGAAGCATGGCACTATATTGTGTCTGTCACTTAGATAAAGCCATTATCACATGCATGAGTACAACATGTCGCAAAGTTGCAGAAACTAACCAAAGCCTCCACTCTTCATTTGAATAAATGTTTTAGATTTTTTTCCATGGCAGTTATTGATGTGTCTGCTTTCCACAATATTGGTTCATGAAAGTTTTATTAGCAATGCTGCTTCTGCTTCTGTGGATGTCTGGAAAATATGAAAATACTTCCACATGGTGTGTTTTAAAAGAAATACATTTTCTTTCCCCAACATTAACAGGTAGGCCATGCCCAACTGAAAAGCCTGGAGCCAGTCAGAAAACTGAAATGAAGGAAGGCACGAACAGTGAAGTAGAGCTGAAAGACCATGAACCGACAAGAGTGTTAGCAAAAGACACAGATGCAGTAGAATGAGGAAATACATTACTGGCAAATTCACGTTCCTTAGATGAGAGCCGTGAGCCATTGTATGACATCATAGAGGAGGCTTCTGAAGCAAGTGACAGAAATGCCAGCTATGCTGAGAGGTCACCTTTACCACCTCGAACTAAACCTGCCATCACAAATCAGCAACAGCTTCTCTACTTATCTCCAGGTGTGGACTTATGATAGAAAACAAGTTCTCCCAAAGGGTTTAGAGCAGGATCCAATTTGTATGTGTGCCCCATTGGGATAACTTTCAAAATTAAGGCTGCCATCCTATAGGCTGAAATTCTGTTGTACAGTGCAGTGAAACATTTCTCTCTCACAAAAAAAGAAGTCCAGTTGCCATGACTCAACTTCCAGATAGTTGTACAGTGTAGTATGTTGCTCTAGATTAGACCCAATGAATCAGTGGGGATTTGATGAGTCAAGTCCTCTGTAAGGTCCATTGATTCAAACTGATCTATTGCAGTTTCTATTTACTATGCTACATAAAACACATCACAATTGGAGTAGACCCATAGGCGAGAATGCATACAAAATGTGTGTCCTTTTAAAAACAAATTGATGTAGAAATTGTTTGGGGAAAATATATTGGCATGCATACCGACAAAACTGCCATGATGGAGAAATACACTGATTTCAAACCCACTAGCCCCCTCCACCTTGTGTAGGGACCAGGAATGCTTAACATTAAAGATTGACACAGACCTTCAGTTCAGCATAAGAACATAAGAAGAGCCATGCTGGATCAGGCCAAAGGCCCATCTAGTCCAGCTTCCTGTATCTCACAGTGGCCCCACCAAATGTGTCTGGGAGCACATCAGACTAGATATCTGTCTCCTGATACCACTCCCCTGTATTTGGCCCTTGAAGTACCCTGGTTTTAATCCTGGAGATTACACATCTACTTCATGGTGTGTGACCTGTGATGGACTTTTCCTCCAGGAATCTGTCCAATCCCCCTTTGAAGGCATTCAGGCTAGATGCCATCACCTCATCCTGTGGCAGGGAGTTCCACAGACTAACTACCCACTGGGTAATCTTTTTTTCCCTTTTGTCTGATCTCACTCTCCCAACCCTCAGTTTGAGTGTATGTCCCCTATTTCTAGTATTTTGTGAGAGGGAGAAGAGCATCCCTCTATCCACTTTACTCATGTCCTGCATTATTTTGTACATCTCAATCATATCCCCCCTCAGGTGCCTTTTTTCCAGACTAAAAAGCCCGAAATGTTTTAGCCTTTCCTCATAAGAGAGGTCCCCCAGCCCAGTAATCATTTTAGTCTATTTGTGTTGATTTGTTTAGCAGCCAAACAGGTGTTTGGTACTTCAAAGCTCCACCTCTTCGAGTGGGCACCTAGACTCAGTGGCCAGAGGAGGCAGGGAAAGGAAGCTAGGGTGCTGCCTCTGAGTGGGCACTCACCAGAAGAGACATGGCTGTGAAGCACCAAACATCTGTTCAGCCACTAAATGAGGCCTCAGGAACTCTTGAATTGGCAGTTTGTGCCCATCTCTATTCCACATCTTCATCTAATTACAACTCTCAAGATGTTGGCAGAGGAAATCATGGCCACTGACCCAACCTGACATTGTTATATTAGAAATCCTCTGAGTTTTCAGGCTTCCGGTTTAATGGCCGACTGCATAAGACGCTAGGGGAATTCCTCCGTGGGATCCCCAGAGCGCACGGGGGGTTTAAAGAGTCTCGTGAAGGCTCCACGGACTCTAGAAACCTCAGGGGGGTGCCCTGAGGGGTTGGGTATCGGCTGCGTCCCTTGCGGCTCTCCTCTCCCCCCGATCCGGAGGGGTTGGGGAGAAGGATTGAGCCGCGGGCGCTCTTGCGATCGCTACCCCTGTGTTTGCGAAGTCTCGTAGTCTTAGCAGGAAGCCATTAGCCTCCAAGAACTCTATAAAACTGTTTCTATCGGAGGAAGAATCAACAGAGGCTGTTAAACGGTTAACTTGAAGATAAGGACTATACCCGAAGAAACGTGTGTTGGTTTGTTTACATCGGAATCTGTCCGGAGCGTGGTGGGAAAACAAGCCGTAACTCTCCTTCGTGATACAAATTGGAGCCGTGCGGTGAGGTGGAGAGATATCCCTTCATTTGCGAAGTGAGTTATAACTATTATTATTTATATTGAAGTGGAAAGAAATATGGGACTTGGGGAGTCTTGATCGAAGTCTGCAACTCAGAACTGGCATTTGGAGTCACCCCCCCTCTCTTTGTGAAAGGACTGAGTGAATAAAGAAGAACGTGGGGGGTAAGGGGGGCAGCTCCTTTTTTGAATACATTTCAAAGGACATTGACGCTTGGAGTTATTCCCCCCCTAAGGAGGAGAGCCTGTATTATTTGATTTTACACTTCCAAAGACCTCGGAGAATTGACTTTTGGAGTAACTCCCCCCCCTCTTCTTTTTGTGAAAGGATTGAATATTTAAGAAGAATCTGAGGGACAGACAAGGAAGAGAGTCTGCCTGGTTTTACATTTCAAAAGACTTTACTAGAGCTGGTATTTGGAGTTACCCCCCCCCCCTCTTTTTTTTGAGGGGGAGCTACCTTCATTACTTTGGATTTCTCAGTGCTTTGTTTTCTATTTTTGGGGGTGTTTTTGATGAGCAACTTTGGAGTTATTGCTATCTGGATTCTGAATTTGTAAGAACTCTCCCTTCTGAGGCTTTCGTGAGCAGGGAACTTCATTTTCTCCTATCTGAGAGCTGTGTGGATTAAGCTTTTAGAAGAAAGCTGAAGACGTTCTCTTAATTTTTCCTTTTAATTTTTAATTATTAAGGGTTTTTGTGGGTCTCTCCTTTTGCATTTGGCTGCAGCGGAATTGAAACTAAGTCATTATCTGTTGTTTTCTGAGGTTCTCTGAAGCTGGAAGGTCGAACTGTAGCCAAAACAGGACTTGCTGCAGCTGTGAAGGCGACTGGAAACTTCATTTTTTAGGTTGGAGTGCCATCTGGTGGATTTTAAAAATTATTGCATTTGAAATTGGTTAAGAAATTCATTTTTTATGTTGGAGCGCCATCTGGTGGATTTGGAAGATTATTGCATTTAAAATTCAATTTGAACGCTGTTTGGGGTGGGAGAGTGCTTGATTATATAGAAAAATTCACAAAATTTGATAAATTGTTATTAATTTGATATGTGGATAATTTAAAGTCAGAAAGGACAAAAAGGAAGTTTGAATAAGTAAATTGAATATCATTGATGGTAAATAGGTGATTATTAATTATTGGAGTATTAATTGGTTAATTTGACTGGTTGAGGTTTATTATTATTTATTGATTGAATCAATTTGAATCAATTCCAATTTGTGATTAAATTTGTGATTAAATTGTGCTCCATTGGAATAGAAGTTAATTAAAGTTAATTAAAACTGAGATGGCAGAGAAGAAGAAGGTGACACCCTTAACACAGAGAAGAGACTCCAGACAAGAGGAGGGCAAAGAATGGGAAGGATTAATGATACACATAAGGAGAGAATTTGAAAAAAGCGAAGAAAGTATGGACAAGAAGTTATCAGAACTAAAGGAAGATATGCAGAAACAAATTAAAGAGGCAGTTGGAGAACTATCAACTCAAGTGAAGGATTTAACGGTGAAAACAAAGAGTATAGAAGTTAAAGTGAAGAAAGTGCAGACAGAGGTTAAACAATGCAGAGAAGAAACAGAGAGGAATAGAATAGGAGTGACAGAAGTAAAGACTACACAAATGAAATTGGCTGAGGAGCTTGCTTTTCTTGAAATGAGGCAACGGCAACAGAATCTTCGTTTTCGCCTGATACCATGGGAGGAAGGAGAAGATATTAAGGCCAAAGTAATAACTGAACTTGCGAAGTGGCTCGGGTGGCAAGAAGAAGAAGTAACTGGTGCAATCTCCCAAGTGTTTAGGATAGCAGTTAGACCAAAGAAGTTGAGAGCGAAGAAGACACCAGGTGATGTTATTGTGTCAATGACATCTATGGACGTGAGAGATAGAATTCTGAAACATAGTTATGACAACAGATTTGTGATTGAAGGACAACAGATCCTGATATATAAGGAGATCCCTCTTTATTTTTTGAGAAGAAGAGGAAGTTATAAACCTCTGGCAGAAACATTGAGAAGAAATGGTCTGAGATTTCGCTGGGAGTTTCCGGAAGGCCTATCCTTTATTTACAAAATGAAGAGGTTTAAAGTAACATCTGAGTCGGAGATAGGCAAATTTCTGAGAAAATATGGAGAAGAGCCTGGGTATAGGAAACCATTGAAAGAGGGGGATAGATTACCTGAGGAAAAGGAGGACCAAGGTTCAAGAAGAGGTGAGGGTGAAGAAGTAGAAGAGGAAGAAGAAGAGGAGTTAGAACTCTCGGATGAGGAGGAAGGCAAAGCTGACTTAGCTATGGCCAATATTTGAATAGAGACGGATAAAAATATATTTAATTTGAAATTTGCAATGGTGTTGAGAGTATTAACATGGAATGTTAATGGTCTGAACGAAAAGACCAAGAGAAACAGGATTACGCATCTACTGAAGAAAGAAAACTTAGACCTGATTTGTCTGCAAGAAACACATGTTGCAATGAAACACATGAAGATTCTAAAAAACAAAATTTTGGGACAAGAATTTGTATCGTCTGATAAACTGAAGAAAAGAGGAGTCGTGATATATGCAAAACATAAATTAGAACCTAAGTTGATAATGAAAGATGAAGAGGGAAGATTTTTGATGGTGCAAATTACTTGGCAATCTGAAAAAATTTTCATTGTAGGAATTTATGCGCCAAATGAAAGGAAATCAGAATTTTACAGAGATTTAGAACAAAGACTGCTAGATTATATGGACGAAAAACTCTTTTTGATGGGAGACTGTAATGGAGTAATGATGCCGGATCTGGATAGATCCCAGAAAAAGAAAGGCTCAGAAGGGAAATTACCAAAATCTTTTTTTGACTTAGTTGAAAATTTTGGATGGACTGACATTTGGAGATTGAGACACCCAATGGAGAAACAGTTTACCTTTTTTTCTGAACCAAATCGGAGTTGGGGAAGAATTGATTACATATTTGTTCCTAACGATATTTCACATAGAGTGACGAAAGTGGAAATTTTACCTAAAACGATCTCAGATCATAATGCAATTGTGATGGAAGTTAAAACAAAATTGCAAGGATTATACCGCTGGAGATTGAATGAAAGTTTATTGGATGAGACAGAGACTTTGCAAATAGCGAAAGAAACTTTTAGAGATTATTTGGAAAATAATTGGAGAAGAAAAACACCAACAAATTCTGTATGGGATGCGAGCAAAGCTGTTATGCGAGGTCTCTTTATTCAGAGAAATTCGTATCAGAAGAAACAGAAAGAAAAAAAGAAATATGAGATCTTAAAAGAAATGGTGGAGACAGAGAAGAAATTGGTGGAAAAGCCAAAGGAACAGAAATGGACTCAAAAATTAAAGATGCTCCAAACCCAGTTGTCAATGGTTATCAATCGAGAAATTGAGTGGAAGGTTAAGATGATGAGACAAAGAAACTTTGAATCGGCAAACAAAGTAGGGAAACTGTTGGCTTGGCAGCTTAAATGGAAGCAAAAAAAAAGTTTGTGAACAAATTAGTAGTAGATAAGAAATTAGTGGAAGATCCAAGAGAAATTGTAAAGGTGTTTCGGAATTTTTACAGAGATTTATATATGAAGAAAAAAGAGGATCCGGAACAGATTGATAGATATTTAAGAGAGAATGGATTGAAAAAAATTTCAACAAGCCAACTGTCGATATTGAGTGAGAAAATTACCCCACATGAAGTACAAAGTGCAATAGAGAGGGCAAAATCTGGAAAATCACCGGGTCCAGATGGCCTGACTGCAAAATATTATAAAAAATTGTCAGAAGAAATGTTACCAATAATGGTGGAGGTGATGAATGAAGTTCTAGAAAAAGGAGTTATACCTAATACCTGGAAGGAGGCGTATATAACACTGATCCCAAAGGAGAATTCGGATGTGACAGATGTCAAAAACTATAGGCCCATTTCCCTTTTGAATGGAGATTATAAATTATTTGCCGATGTTTTGGCCAATAGATTAAAAAGGGTTCTAAATGAATTGCTACATAAAGATCAAGCGGGGTTTCTCCTCCTGGCAGACAGATGAAAGACAATGTGAGAAATATAATTGATATAATAGAATATCTAGAAGTCAGGAAGGAGAAACAAGCTGCTTTGATATTTATTGATGCTGAAAAAGCCTTTGATAATGTTTCTTGGCAATTCATGAAGAAGAATTTGGAATATATGGGAGTGGGAACAAAGTTTTGGAATGGTGTTAATGCAATATATAAGGAACAGAAAGCAAGTTTATTGGTTAATAATGTGATAACAGAAAGTTTCCCGATTGGGAAAGGTACAAGACAAGGGTGTCCACTGTCTCCATTGTTATTTATTACTGTATTGGAAGTATTGTTAGTCAAACTGAGAGATATGGGGATAATTAAAGGTATAAGTGTGGGGGATAAGGAATATAAACTAAAAGCATTTGCTGATGACTTGGTTTTGACATTAGAGAATCCTAAAGAAAGTATTATTGAGGTGATGAAGGTAATCGAAGAATTTGGTAATTTAGCCGGCTTTAAACTGATAAGAATAAGACAAAGGTCTTATTGAAAAATGTAACTAAGAAAGATTGTGAAGAATTTGAAAAACTGTCTGCTCTCTCAGTTGTGAAAAAAGTTAAATATTTGGGAATTAATTTATCTCTTACGAACTTGAATCTCTTTGAGGATAACTATACTATGGTTTGGAATTCGATTAAGAGAGATTTGGAAACATGGAATAGATTGAATCTGTCATTGATGGGAAGAATTTCGGTGATAAAGATGAACGTGTTACCAAGGTTGTTATTCTTATTTCAAATGATCCCAATAATCAAAGGGATAGGTCATTTTAAGGAATGGCAGAAAACATTGTCTAAATTTGTCTGGCAAGGTAAAAGACCTAGAATAAGGTTTAAATTATTAACAGATGCCAAGGAAAGGGGAGGATTTGCCATGCCAGACTTGAGATTGTATTATGAAGTGGCCTGTCTCGGTTGGATAAAAGATTGGATTACTTTAGTTGATGGGGATCTTTTGGACTTAGAAGGTCATGATAATAGATTTGGTTGGCACGCTTATCTTTGGTATGATAAAGTGAAAGTACATAAAAGTTTTATGAATGATGTAATTAGAAAGTCACTACTTCAGGTCTGGGAACGGTTGAAACCTTTATTAGAGAGACACACCCCGAGGTGGTTATCCCCGATTGAAGCATCGGCGATCAAGAGAAAAGATACAGAAGGAGTGGGGATCACTTATGGGGATGTGTTATTTTTCTCAGAAAAAGGTCCTAGACTAAAATCTTATGAACTGTTAAAAGAGAAGTTAACAGTTTGGTTCCAGTACCATCAGTTACATGACATTTTTCAGAAGGACAGAAGGATGTCTGGGTTTGGAGAGAAGGAATCTAAGTTTCAAACCATAATCATGGGCCCAAAAAAAGAAATTGTTGACTAGATTATATAATTTCTTGTTGGAGTTGAACTTAAAAGATGAACAAGTTAAAGAATGTATGATAAAATGGGCTATGGATCTGGGTCACAATATTGAGTTAGATGTGTGGGAAAGATTGTGGAAAAAGAACATGAAGTTTACTGCATGTACTTTGATAAAAGAAAATCTGTTGAAAATGATGTATAGATGGTATATTACTCCAACGAAATTAGCAAAGATGTATAGGATGAAAGATGATTATTGTTGGAAATGTAAAGAGAAACAAGGTGACTTTTACCATATGTGGTGGACCTGTGGGAAAGTGAAAGAGTATTGGGCACTGATATATGATGAACTCAAAAAGATGTTAAAGTGTACATTCCCAAAACGACCTGAACTTTTTCTGTTAGGGTTGGTGGACAATGAAATTAAAGGAGCAGATAGGACCCTATTTTTATATGCAACAGCAGCGGCATGAATGCTCCTAGCGCAGAACTGGAAGACAACGTATATACCGTCTTTGGATGAATGGAGGGCGAAACTATTGGACTTTGCAGAGATGGCCAGACTGACGTGCAGACTGAGGGATCAAGACAACCAGAGGTTCCAAAAAGACTGGCAAAAATTTAAGAACTATATGGAGACTTATTGTAAGGAATTAAAGACTCTTACCGGATTAGGGTAGAACTCGAAGGATTACTACTTATTTCTAGAATCTCTCTTTTATGAGTATATAAAAGGGGTTCGTTAGTAAGGAAGGCTAGGAGATGAATAACGTTAAAACCGTGCGAAGAACAGAGGGAAGCCTAACCTTAGTGATAGATTGTTTCAATATTGTTAACGTTTTGAACTTATTTTTCTTCTGTATACCAAAACTTTCTAATAAAAATGTTTTAAAAAAAAAGAAATCCTCTGAGTTTTGCAATAAAAATAGTGACCATATTACCTGTCAATTTTTTTAAAAAAAAGGTTTTAATACTCATATAACAAGCTTTATATTATTGTACTTCCAGCTGCAGCATGTCTGAATGCAAAAGTGCAACCACCCGTTTTGTGGCTGGAACCTTTGCATGACGGCTGTGTTTCTACAGGAAGCATTATGCCAGCAAAGGGAAAGGATCAAGAGATTTGTTAGAAAGCATTTGGAATAGCTTACTGGGTTGCCACGTGGACACATGGCAATGCCACACATGAATAATTCTACCACATCATGAGCTTGTCTGCAACCAGGGAATATGTGCCTCCTTCCCAACTCCAGGCAATGCTAGTTAATATCCGAGGGATGAAGCAGAATCTCTCTGAAACACTTTTTGGTATGAATGTTTCAGTATAATTGCACTGTGTTTCCATGAAGCATTAGGTTGGTTTCTTCATTGGGAGGGAACGGTAGTCTCTTTTCAAAGAGAAACTGTAATGAGTCATCCCTCCACAGTCTTTAGAGAGCAGTTTACCACAGGTACTGCAGAAGGAGTTCTAAAAAGCCATCTGCCTCTAACTTCCCTCCCCTTCAGGAGAAAATTTCTTTTCAATAGCATGAATGCCTCCTGTGTAAGTTCAGAGATCAGTTGCTTTTATCTAACATGGGAGATTATTTTTAAAAGCAGGTTTGTCTATGAAGATTCTCATTCATCCAGGTGAGTTTATCTGGAAGTTGAGTCATGGCTACTGGACTTCTTTTTCTTGAGAGACAGAAAAGAAGTCCAGTAGCCATGACTCAACTTCCAGTTAAAGGCAGGTTGTTTCTAAAGCTGTGTTAATTCCAAAGGTGGCACCCTACTTCCTTTGGCCATTCCACCAAGCCTACCACCATGGCAGTAGCAGCAGCAGCCTCTAAAACAGTGGTTCTCAACCTGTGGGTCCCCAGATGTTCCTGGACTGCAAGTCCCAGAAGCCTCTACCACTCGCTGTGCTGGAAGGGGTTTTTGGGAGTTGCAGTCCAGGAACATCTGGGGACCCACAGGTTGAGAACTACTGCTCTAAAATTTCCTTTTAAGCCAAGTCACATTTCCAGGAGGCTTTTGAGAAATTATCAGGCATGCAGTTGGGTTGGAAAATAAAGCATGCACATCACATTTACCATAAGAGGAAATGCAGCCCCAAAGGCAGTAGGGCAGCCAATATCTTACACATTTAAAAAAAACAGATATAGATTAGCAGAAAATTGCATAAATGCCATGAGTACAGCATGAGAAACTTTTTAAAGAATTTAAACAGAAACAGTGATCCAGTAACCGGGGGTGGGAGGGGAGGAGAAATCAGTGTCCTGGTAGGACAAATTCAAGGTCTCTGTGGTGTGACTACTGGGGGGGGGACCTGGTCTACTTCAAAGTTTTTCAGAAAAGGTCCCAGCTGGTTTCATTTTAGTCATCCACATCAATGTAGTCAAGTATTGTTTTGCAGAAATTCAAAGGGGCAGAGGCAGGAAGCTATAATTGTGGGGGGAAAAGATATATTTGCTGAAATTGACTTTTGTTTTTAACAATGACCACCCTTCCCTTCATTCCCTTTTTTATTTTATTTTTTCTGACATGACAAAGTGCTTATCTGGCATAACTCTACTTTTAGGAAGCATCGTTTAAAATGATAAATTGTTTGGAGGCAGGGAGACAATAGGCACTCAGTGGAGAGGGGATGGCTGTAATAGAGCATCCATTGATCCACAGCCATCCTGGCTCAAGCGATCACACAAATACCAGAAAGTGACGAAAGGCAATTCCAGACAACTCAGAATAAAATTTCCCAGCCCCTAGCAAAAACAGATGACTCCATAATTAAACACATCTGCCTATCCCATGCTTAGCTTCACATCCTGTAACAACCAGTTTTTACTTTGATTTTATCCATGCCAAACCTGATGCCAAAATTGGGTCACCAATGTAATCACAGCCTTCAAAATGGATAATACTTTCAACAGGAGGATTGTTTTCTGGTGCCCCTTTTAAAAGAAGGAACTTCCACCTAGATGCAGGAAGTTGGATGCTGCTCCTCTTACCTAGCACAATTAAACTGCTTTAAATAATAAGGGTGAATGGGTGTGATATAAGCATTGCAAGCTTTGATAGTCAGGTACCTGGTGGAAACATGAATACTTGCTGTCTTCCTTTTGTAAACAGATGTACTTCTTGATTTGGACCTGTACAGGTAAGTAATATTTTCATTCCAGTGGTTGTTTTTCTCCCCATGTAACCAGTTCAGAAAAAAATTCTCCATAACAGGACAAAACAAAGTTCAAAATATTACAAGTGGGGAATTCATCTTAGACACTGTGACTCTTGCAGCCATTTTTGAAGGGAGCATTTCACTTACTCAGTAGGAATGCAGGATGCTACTCCACAACCACGTGACTTAGAATTAAAACATGACATATTGTGGGTTTTTTGAGAAATCTAGACAGGACATGAGTCAGTTGAATTTGTGCATTCCTATTCACAAGACATCAGCAATCCAGAAATAAACATTTGGACTGTCATTCTGTGATGGGACATCATTGTCAGCTTTGGCCTAAATGCAATTCCCAGTTGAACTTATGGGTAGGGGAAAACATATAATTAAAGTGTTTGTTAATTCATTTATATTAATTAATTCAAGAAGGTTAAATTAAAATTTTATTTAAAAATCACAAGAAATAGCCAGTATTAAAGTAATGAGAAATAGCAATAGTTATCCTGAAATAGCATAGTTGGCATTTACCTATGAAAACACATATGTTTTTAAAAGCTCTCTCACCATATATTGGGGGAGGGGGGGAAGCATTGACAGTAAACATGGTGGTATAAGTCAAAATAAGCTCTGAATATCAGAAAAAAAGCAAAATACGATGCAAGAAAAATACAAGCGCATTCAAGAAAACAAGACTTCATTTCTCAATCTGATGTTTCTAGTCCTACTCCTGTCAGAGTTTTCAAATGCTAAAAAGCTGATAGTACACTGTATGCTAATATCATAAAGAACCACAGTTCACAATTTGAGTACCCAGGGCAAATTGCACCATCTCCTGCTCACTTAGTGGAGTGGCATAGATGCAAACCCTCCACAAATACGGAAGAGGAGAATGTCCCCCAAAAGAAAGAGAAATGTTATTTTATGTGGGGAGGGAAGGGAAATGAATAGATTTTGGAAGTTTTGCTGTTGATCGTTCCTAACATAGGCCAGTAGATTTTGATACCTTTTAAATTTTGTACCCTGGAACTAAGCCCTAGACACTCTACCTTTACAGCTCTATCTGTCAGTCTTTTGGCAAAATTCTTCCAGAAAAAGATTCTTGTATCGGAGGGAGATTTAGTCAATTGAACTGAGAAACGATTCTGCCAGTTTCTGCTCTGGCAATTATAAGAAATAACAACCAGTGTCAGCATAACCCGCCATCCTCAAAAGATTACCAGGCATCTTCACATGCAATCTGAGAGCTTTTGCATAAAATATACATTGGTTGTCTTTTCCTGGTGTTTTCACATCCATTGTTGAGAAGAGTTGGCAAGTCCTTTATTATAAACCAGCCGCCAGCACCTACGCCTTGTACTTTCTGTGCCCTTGTGAAAGAGAAGAGCAGGCCTTACATAGCACAAGGTAATGTCTCTCCAAGGCCTTCTGCATTTCTGCTCAGAATATATATCATGCCCTCAAACCTATATACTTTCTTGATTCTTATTTTGTAATATATTTCTTGAACATGTGGATTCAGACCATGAAGAACAAATAATTTTATGGTACATAAGAAATCATAGGGACAGTGAATCAATTGAGTTAGTGTGTATGTGTTTATACATACTCATATGTGCATGTGATCACAAACATACACATGGAAATCGTAAGGCTATGCTTGGATTCGCAGTTCAGCTGGGAAGCCTATCCAGGTCTTTGAAATGTATGCTGATTTAGTCTGGGATGAGCCGCCCACTGATTTGTGTAAGAAACTCATGCAATGAATAGGTGATATAAACCATGTAAGTAGTAGATAAAATGATGCAATTGGGCACCTGTGTTTGAATCCTCTCTCAGCCATGACAACATACTGGGGATGTGGAAATAGTAAAGCCTTTCCTTAAAATATCTTAGTGTAAAAGCGTGGAGTTTAGTGATTTCAGCAAGTGATTTCAGCACTGTGACATAGTAGGCTGGAGACAGCTTCTATTGTAACAACTCTTTATTCAAGGAGGGAACAAGACTGGGAACTGGGGAGAGGGAGCTACATTTATAGGAACGAGGACAGGCTAGGAAAAGATACATTTTGGAAGGAACAATTACAAGCAATCACAAAGCTGCCTTTTGGCGGAAACCAACAGGATTGAGGATCCAAATGCAGCAACTAGAAATAACCAATAGGCCTGTTCCCTTTGGAACAGGAAGGCAGTTACTTCTACATAAGCAATTACAGATAATAGGAATACAGATCAATACACAACACTTAGTTACCTTGAAAGCCCTATTATGGATGCTACAAATCAGTTCCAACTTGCCAACTTGCCAACATGCATTTCAGTCTGAAACCTCCCTGCATTATGTGGTGTCAGGAGATATTCTGGGTTTTCTAAGAAGTTCAGCCATCACTCACCTTCTTCTTTTGCACCAGGAGCTCAGACTACTAATCACATGTCTACATTTGATCTCTGCTTTCTTCATTCAAATAACTCTGCTTCTTTGAATACTTTTTAATCCCAAAAATTTTGGGTGGAGCACAAAGGATCTGTGGTTAGACCATTGTGCTCCAGACTGACTAGAAGTCCTTTGCTCTACCTCATTGTCATTCCCACATTTAAAAAAAGGATGTCCCTGATCTGGTTTGTATTTTGCACCCTTTTTTTTTTGAAGGCAGGGCAGATCAGTAATAGATATGAAAGATTCAATGACTCCTGAATTATGAAGTAAGTTGAGGAAATCAAGATATTAAATGATGTGTGGACATTTGTGACAGAGCTCAGAGAGATGACTTGTTTCTTATCTCTCTTAGCTCTCTCTTGCTTCATGTTTGGAGCAGAAAATCCCAGATTCAACTAGAGTTTGGAAACTTTCATTTAAAAAGTGACTCATTCTTGTTACTTAATGGAGCGTTCCAATATTCATTAGCATTACTTGTTAGGATGTCTTTGTTTTTGTTTTTTCAAAAAAACAATATCCTTGTGTTGCTTGTTACATTACTCATGACTTGTTGCTGTTTCATTACCTTGCTTAGGAAAGGGGAAAAGCAATCTCAAAATTCATAAGAGAATGCATCAACTGGAACTAAACATGACCTTACAAGTCACTAGGAAGCATTACTCATTACCCCAAAAAGTAAAACTATTCTAACTTTTGTTGCTTTTGAAGTGTAATTTGGTCATGCAATCATTGCTAAAATAAAGGTAACTTGCTGGATGTTAGAGGGTTACTTGAAATTAATGTTTTCCATGATCTGGGTTCAGTTGGGTATGTCTTGATTTTGATCAGATTCTAAGGCTTACTACAAATATAGGGTCTGAATCTGGCACAGGGCAATATGGTTGAGAAGGCCATGGTATATGATGTGATCAGTGACAATCCACTGGTTACTATCAAGTGGGGAAGAGGTAGGGCCAGGGGATCTGCACAGCTTCATGCTGAGACCAGTTGTTCAGTGTGGAAGGAAGCCTAGAGGAATTTTTAGAGCAGGGGTCCTCAAACTTTAAACAGGGGGCCGGTTCACTGTCCCTCAGACACTGTTGCGGGCTGGACCCTGCAGCTCCCTGGCAAGGCTCCGAGGGCGGAGAGGGAAGGCCTGACCTGCCTCCCCCCCCCCAGCCCAACGCCACTCACCTTGCCTGCTGGCCCGCACAGCAACCCTGCTTCTCATGAGGCTTCAAGAGGGTAGGGGAAGGCCTGTCTTGCTCACACACACACACACCAAGACACTATGGGAAATGGCAGGCTTTGCCCTCATGTTGGTGGCTGAGGCCGCGGCAGCTGCTGCTGCTGTGTAGTGAGTTTTTGGCTCAAGTGGCAGTGCAATGGGGGGGTTGCAATGGCCAGTGGGCTGGATTCAGGACCCTGGCAGGTCAGATCCAGCCTGCAGGCTGTAGTTTGAGGACCCTTGTTTCAGAGTAATAAAAGCTTCCATTGGCTATTATATGTACAAAACTACAGTGGAACCTTGTATAAAGGAATTAATTCGTTCCAAAGGAAATTATGTTAAGCAAATTTTCCTTTATACAAATTTCCCATAGGAATGCATTGAAAGCGGAGTAATCCCACTTTTATGTTGTGCGGATTTGCCCCATAGGCAATTCTGTTAAGCAAATTTCCCCTATCTTCAGAATTTTTTAAGTTGCACAGATTTTATGTTATACAAACCGTTTGTTATACAAGGGTCCACTGTACCTTGCTGAGAATAGAGCTCTCCCTCCCTCTCCTTCCCCCCTCTCATGCCCACATGCACACATGATCATGCACACAAACACACACACAGAGAGAGTACCTTTTCGAGGGAGATTTACATTTAGAGGGTGAACACATTGCTAAATAATTCTGACACTCCAAGTAAACAGCTGGGCTTCTCCTGCCCACCCACTCCCACCAGTTCCTGCACAATTCATACCCAAGTAAATATTCCACGAAACAGGGATGCTTCCCCCAGGTAGAGTTGCCCAGCGGTGCCAAGTGGATCTGTATCCAGATGGTGTGTACTCTCGAGTGCTCCTTTCCCATTCCCTTGCTTTTTAATATGCCTCACCTGGTTCGATCAGTCCACTTCCAATGACACCATGCCAGAAGAACTGCTAAATGAATGCACAAGCTAACTTGGCTGCCTCACACATAGCAACAGGGGTCTGCATGCTGGTTGCTGGCACAGGATCATATTCACCTTAGAAAACTGAAGTTAGCACAGTTTAACCACCGACAGGTGCAGTTTTGCTCATAGTGATCTGCTGTGTAGCTCAGCTGTGATCTTTGAAGATTGCCTTGGGCCTGAGGGGCATATTTCAGTCTCGGTGCTTTGTGACGCACTGGCATCCCTAGCTAAAACTGCCAGTGAGGAGGAAGCCTGCCAACTGCAATGAGTGCTTTTGCATTTTTGTTCGATTCACCCGCTCTCTACCGGAGAGTCTCCAGGAGTTAAGATGACTTAACAGTCAGTCCTGTTGCTTGGGACTGAAGAGGCTTGTTTATTCAGAACTGACCAAAATACAGAAAGCGAACTGGGGCATCAAGGCAAGCAGTGATTGGCACCAGTTGGAGTTCCAGCCATAAGAACATAAGAACATAAGAAGAGCCATGCTGGATCAGGCCAAAGGCCCATCTAGTCCAGCTTCCTGTATCTCACAATGGCCTCTGGGAGCACACAAGACTAGATATCTGTCTCCTGGTACCACTCCCCTGTATCTGGCCCTTGAAGTACCCTGGTTTTAAGACTGGAGATTACACATCTCCCTCATGGTTTGTAACCTGTGATGGACTTTTCCTCCAGGAATCTGTCCAATGCCCTTTTGAAGGCATCCAGGCCAGCTGCTATCACCACATCCTGTGGCAGGGAGGTTCACAAACCAACAACGCGCTGGGTGAAAAAATATTTTCTTTTGTCTGTTCTTACTCTCCCAGCCCTCAATTTGAGTGGATGTCCCCTAGTTCTGGTATTTTGTGAGAGGGAGAAGAGCATCCCTCTATCCACTTTACTCATGCCTCTACTCTACTCTACTCTACTATTGCCTCTACTCATACTCTAGGTAGAGAAACAAATATCTGGGTAAGCAGTGCAGTAGGAATCCAAGGTCTGGTTTTCTATGTTTTTTTTTTCTTTTTGCCTGTGCATAGTTGCTTAAATGCCTTAATATGTATCTCCATTCTATTACCAGTAACCACCAAGGCTCACAGGCTCAGCCTGAAGATGTTTGCATATGTGGAGTGCATACAGTTTCCACAAGCAGAGAAAGCATGCACAGAATTCATCTCATACTTGCTCGTACAAGATGGCATCTTTCACATGCCAAACTCCAGCTCGAAACATAGTACACAACAATGTAATTTCTTGTGCACAAGATTTGGATCTCTGGAAAAACAAGAGTTTGGTTAAAAGAAAAAAAATCAATCTATCATTTTACTGAGATTAAAGCACTACTTGAAAAATAATAGCCACCATTTGAATCAACAGAATTTATACAGGAGTTGACTCACCACATCCTCATTGATTCAGAGGGCCTACTAGTTGCTACTTACTATGTTGAGCAACAAGTTTTCAGTATATGAATATGTAGGCTTTGTCTTATTCTCAATAAAAATGCCAAATCTCCCAGTAGTAAACTCCACTTGTGACTGGGCCTTGGGTGGGTCAAATAAAGAAGAAAAATTGATTTTAAATGGAGACCCTTTAAAGCTTGTGGTTGAAATCCTACATAGAAAACCTGTGCATATGCAATATGCATTTCCCCATTCCAGCAGGTATCTCATGAGACTGACCTCACAGTTAGTATGGGACCAGATATGCAAAGAGAAAGAGCTGGGGAGAGGACACTTATGCGATTTTCATTAAGCTCTATGTTAGAGATGGACATGAAACGAACTTTTTTCGTTTCTGTTATTCGTTATTCATTTTGTTAAATAACAAAACGAATTACGAACATTGTGATGAAATTGGAACAAACTGAACAGAACCACAAAAATTAGGTTTGTTACGTTTCATTTTTCATTAATGGCGACGCACAATGAAATGAGCTGTTTTAAATGTTAAAAAACGCCCTGGACATCCATAAAAACATAGCAATAATTATTTATACTGTCTGATAATACCTACCAGGGAGGGTTGGGGTCCTTAAAACGTTAGTTTTTGTCTTCTCCCATCACGATGTATTTTTCTTCTCCCTTTAAGGATGACAAAATGGATGTCGCCAGCCACAAAATGGAGGCAAGCCATGTGATGGGATCATGTAAATTCTTGGACAACTTCAACCAATAGCATGCCCAGGTTGCAGACTGGGCAGGTCTGGCAGCCACAGAGGGCATAAAAAGCTCTGGCAGCCCCCGTCCTCCTTGCAATCTCCGGTGGAAGTTAGGGTGGGATTGCTGTCTCTGCGACTCGTTATTTTCACTTTAGGCCAGCCAGGCAGGTGTGTGTCTCTGTGTTCCTGCCGGCTGCAGCCTGGCTTTTAGGGGAGAGAAAGAAGAGATTTCTCTCTAGCTTCAGTCCTGCTGCCTCCCTGTGTGCGTGCATGCGTACCTTTGGTGAGTACCCTCCCCTGCCCCGCAGTGCAGCCTCTATGCGTACCTAGTCTATACTCTGCCAGCATCAATTTTTTTTAGTGTTTTCCCTCTGGTCTGGGGCGTTGCTGGACACCCGCACATGGAAATGCTTTAAAAATCATGCAAAAAGCGGGTAAAAATGAAAAACAAAAAATGAATAAACGAAAACAAATTTTTTCAAAAATTCACAAAAAACAAAAATGAACAGAAACGGACCCCTCAACGAAAAACGAAAAACAAAAACGCCATTTTTTTGTGCCCATATCTACTCTATGTTCCCTCAAGAGGGATCAAATTCATATTTTCAATACTTTACTGTAACATACCACATGGAATACCAACCATACATGTATGAGAATATTTAATAATATCTATTAGAGATGGGCACGACTTAGCGGTATTTCCGTTTCCATTTCCGTTACTCGGTTCCGTTACTCTACGGAAACGGTAACGGGAATTACTCCCCCAGACTTCGAGCTCGAACCGATGAACGAACAATTTTGGTCTGATTTGTCGTGCTCGTTCCTTGCATCGCGAGATCGCGCGATGCCACACGCGGCACAGAAAAAAAGTTTTTAAAAGTTAAAAAAAACCCGGTTCCCGGCCAAAAAGCAGGCGGGAAAATGCCTGCCGTGCCTCAGGGCACCTACCAGAGGGGTTGTTTCTGGAGGTCCCCGGCCTCCCCCCTCATCCCCCGTCCTGGGCTGCTCTGGTGGGACTCGCCGCAGGCTCGCAGCCAGCAAAAAGCCCAGTCTCGCCGCCGGCCGCCGCAATTAAAGCGCAAGCAAGCGGCACGGACGGCACAGGAAAAAACTTTTAAACTCTCCCCCCACCCATTCCCGGGCCAAAAAAGCAGGCGGAAAAATGCCTGCTTGACTAAGGGCGCAGGGCACCTACCGGAGGGGTGGTTTCTGGAGGGGGGTCCCGCCTCCCCCCCGTCCTGGGCAGCCGGACTCGCGAGTCGCCATCGCCATGCCATGCGGTGCGGGCGGGGGATCCAAAATGGGGCGGCAAACGCAATATTGTTTTTGAAATCGTGGTCCAAAAACACACAAGCACAACAGAAACACGCGAAAATTTATAAACTGCCAGATTTTTCACAGTAGCAGTGGGTTTTTTCTTGCAACAAAATGTCTCTCCTCTCCTCCTCTGTCCTCCATTGATTTTATTTTATTTTATTTTATTTACACCTGCGCAATGATGGGCTGGCCAAGTGGCCAGCCATGTGGGAGTGGACAACCATGCAAATTTTTGGAGCCATCCCACCAGTCGCATGGCCACTTGGCCATGGAGACTTCTGGGATGTGCCAAAAAGCCCCCTAAAAACCTGCCCTAGCCCTAACCCTAACCCTTGACTCCGTACCCATACGTCACAGACTGTCTTCTTAGTGGGTCAGAGAGGCACCCAGAGGTGCAACCCACTAGCCCACCGTAACCTTACCCGTCACTAGCCTAACCCTAGCTCTTGCACTAAGCCACCTTAAAGCCAGATCTACTTGCTTGCATTGCACTACACGCAGCAAGTACAATTCCCTTCTGTGTGAGACATGGTGGTGCCAGAGCCTTGTGAAGGGCGGGCATGACCCTATCACTCTCACACTGGTCTCACGTCTGCACATTATGTTATGCAATATCCATATGGCTATTGCATAGCATTTTGCAGCAGCAGCAGGTGAGGAAGGGAGACCCCCATGTAGAGGGGTCTCTTGGAGCCTGCTTCCCCTTCCTAGTGGCAGGAGGCACCCACGGGTACCTCCAGGAGCCCACTTTCCCTTTATAGCGGGCCAGAGGAGGCACCCACCCCACAGAGGTGCCTCCAGGAGCCCGCTCCCCCCCCAAAAAAACCAGTACTAACGACAACGAAAAAATGAAAAAACGAAACCGACTAATTTTTGCGAATTTTCGCGAAAACCGGAAACGACCCGAAATGGGACTGGCCCGACTAACGACAACTCGAAAATTTTTTTTTCAAGTCGTGCCCATCTCTAATATCTATTGAGCTAAAAAGAGAGGAAACAGGTTATATCATCCATATGGTTTATTAGTAAGATTCTCTTCCCCTACTCCAGCAGATTTAACAAACCAGGCACAGTGATGAGTTTTCAAATCTGAAAAACCTTGAAGTCCAGCTCCCACTGCCCTGATTTATATACATTTTCTTATCCAAAGAATATCTCCAACAAGCCCCCAGTTGCTGCATTTCTCTTCACAGGAGAGGACCTTAAAATTATTACTTCCTAAAAATAATAAACCTCTGTCTAACCTAGGAGTAACCTTGAGAAAACCAATAGGTACAAGGAGGTAATTTGCCGTATATGCCCTTATTTTAATAGGGCAAATATTTGCAGAAGAAAACGAGAAGCAAAAACAAGCAAGAAGAATGTGAAAAATATCGATGTAGCTTTTCTTCTTACAAAGGAGCAGAAAGGAACCCAAGCAACAGGAATTTGCATAAGATATAATGCATTAACAATTTTTAGGCAAACTGTGAATTTTCCGTATGAAAAGTTGTTGTTTTCGGAACAATATCAAAGTAATTGAAAAACAACTAGAACGGGAGGGGGAATGTCCCACTTTATCATGTTTGACCTACTTAGAAAACAGTGATTTGGTGGTCTAGATATCCTATCTTAGAAGTAAAAAAAAAAAGCAGGGAGACTTGTAGCCATTACAAAACGCAAAACCAAGACTAGGCTAGGTGATACCTTTATAGACTACTGGTAAGTTAACCCCCCTCCCCCCCCAAACAAAAAAACAAACATTGTGAGCTTTTGAACACATGCCCTCTTTTTCAAAGCATGTACCAAAACTTTGATGGCTAAAATTAAGCAATACACAGCATCACTGTGGTATGTGAGATTCAAGGGGCAAACTTGACATATTTGAAAGATTGAGGCCAATGTGTGTGAACCTGTTATGGACAATTAAACTTTCTGTTTTTCAATCAGGCATGTATATACATTGCACAGCAGTTTCTCAGGAGAGAATTAAAGCCATGTGTTGGGCTCACATACTGTGGCACATTGTTGCACTTTGGCCTTGTGAATTTCCTAGCTTGTTAACAACTGTAGAAACCACAAAATGTTTCTTCATTATTTTTTCCTGAAATACGGAGGTGTCCATGCGCCTGCTTTATTGCTCTGTAGTGTCTTCCAGTCCAAAAAAAGTGAATAATTTATTTTCTCTTACCTCATCCACAGTGTTTGTTGCCAGCTGAATTCATTTGCAGCAACACACTGAATTTAAAGTGGCCCCAGCAATTTGGCTTTGAACAGCTGGAGAACTAGTTCCATTTTTGTGATTGCTTCAATATTGCAAAAAGTCAGCAGAAAACCCCTGTCTGTCAATTAAGTATTTCTAATCAGGGATATTGTCCTGGATATAAACAATTTTATTTTCTGAAGTCACCTATTGGATTTAGAATTAAATCCAATCCACAATCTGAAATTTTCCCTATTTTGTGAATAACACTGTGACCATGCCATAACCTATGGACACTATATGTTGCCTCTCACAGGCAGCATTTTACATGGAGAAAAGATTTCAATATTGAGTCAAACAAGACATTAAGAAGGTGTATTCCTTACCCCTACCCCATTCACTACCCACAGTGGGATTTCTTCAGAGATAGTGCTTCCATGTTTACACTAACATATTAAGACCATGCTTACCTTCCCATAAGCAATAACATAGGAACGCACACTAAAGTGGGGGGGATCATGTGCTATGCTAATGCCCTTCCCTACTTGGGGGAGCACCTCTTCTAAAAATGTGCTAGACAGATATGCTAGGTTTGACCCACTGTAGCAAAAGTCTTATACTAGCAGTGGACAAGGGAACTATAAACCATGAGAGTGCACTTTTTATAACCAGATAGTAATGTCTCACTTCCCACATGAACAGCATAAAATTCTTCAAGAAAGACAGAGCAAGCTTCCTGTGTCAAGGGAAGCAGTTACAGACCAGAGAGGTTCAGCTGAGATACCCATCCCAACTTCCCAGTCACAGTACTCATTGAGTCTTAAAACCAATCAGCACTTAAGAGGGTGAACGGAAAAAGAGGGTGTCTAACAATGATTTTAGATTTCAGACAGAACAGGTAGGCTTTCCCTTAATGACCGTCGGTCTGAGAGGGTTTCTAAATAGACTGTTGTGCTTTGTTGTTTTAAATGTGTTTTAGTTCTGGTTTTATTAATTGTTTTGTTAGGAGCCCCATGGTGCAGTGGTTAAATGCCTGTACTGCAGGCAAAACTGTGCCCACGACCTGGAGTTCAATCCCAGGTAGCAGGTTCATGCTTGACTCAGCCTTCCATCCTTCCGAGGTCAGTAAAACGAGTACCCAGCTTGCTGCTGGAGGTAGGGGCAATGAGTAGCCTGCATTACATATTAAACTGAAAACCACCCAGAGACCACTTGAAGTGGTATGGGGCGGTATATAAGCAGAACACTTTGCTTTTGCTTTTTGCTTTTTAAATATAATTGTGGAGGTCAGCCTTTCAGAGTGTGGCTGAGGTACCACACTCCCTTCACAAGAGAGTAGTAAAAAAGCACACGTTCACACTAGCACAGGCCCCCAGTCATCTCACGGACCATTGACCTATATCAATTTAGTCTTGGATATCACTGCCACCAGTCAGGGTACCCCAGTTCAATCTCGGAGTCCCAGACAAGATGTAACATGGAAAAAAATTAAAATGAATGTTTATTGAATACAATAAGATGTTAAATACAGATCACTTGTGTTCAGTTACATAAAGTTTCTCAAAGCAGTTCACTCAAATACTGTTCTAATTCTCTCACTCAAACTTGACAGTTCTCTAACTGTCCTGTCTCTTCTTCAATCTCTGTCAGTTTCCCTGTCTTAGCCCTCTCTGACTTTAATTACCTCAGGTGGAGCTATTTAAGCACTAACACTCCGCCTCCACATTCCATATTTGAGCATAAACATTAACCCATTATTCCCCATCCTGTACAGTCACATACTGTACACTACAATAATGATTTTTAAATATATTCATACTGTTTTTAGCTTGTAAATACAGTATTGTCTTTTTAATTATGTAAACCACCATGGGTCATTTTTAAGAAAAAGGACAGGATAAAAATATTTCAAATAAATAAGTTTAGCCATTCCAAAGCACTACCAGTCCACCTGGTGAAAGATGTTTCTTTTTCAAAGGGTCCACACATTTTTTACAAGGCAGTGGAGTGCTGAAGGGTAATAATTGTGTTTCTGGCCATTTTGTTGTCGTGATAGGTTTCCTAATTTGCTACTCACTGTAGTTTTTCAGAAAAAAGAGAACAGAAATGCTGGTAACGAGAAGCTACCATGTGCTGTCAGAAAAACAGGTAAGCGAATTGCTCAACCATATCAACCATCATCCTCACTCCTTTAAGAAAGAGAGAGAAGGGCTACCAAGACTGTTTAATGGCAGTATGATGAGTCATTTTTGGACTTTGCCATCTTTGTGTTTGAATCAGAATTTAATCAGTGGCACAATTGTCTGCAAACCTGTCCAGAAAGCTCTAAAATAAATAAAGGAAGCATGGAAGCACTGTCAGGTGAGTTCAGCCTTGCCAGCCACTGGATTTCCCCTCCTCTTGATTCTAGGGTGCCATATCATCTTGTTAGCTGCCAGTTGCCTTCACATACCTCATGCCCCTTTTCAACATCTGCGGGCCCAGACATGGTTCTGGACTGCTCTAAATCCTCCCTGACAACATCTATCATATCAAAAGGGCCTTTCTCCTGGCTTCAGGTTTTGGTCCAAATATACTGTATTGCCGCTTCCAACTCAATGATTCTGATTCTATGATTCTTAGTCAAGGGGATGTTGTTGACAGGGAAATCCTGATCTGGTACAATCAATCAATGCTATATTGAAATTTCAGGTGCAAGAGCTCCTGTTTTGTGTGTTCCCTGTCAACAACCCTGCTATAATTCAGTAAAATCAAGCACAGAAACTTCATGCTGCATAATAAACTAGTCTAGAACCTGTATTCCAGATTAGCTCTCTATCTTCAGGGTGTGGAATTGTATAAATGGAAGCCTCTCTCTCTCTCTCTCTCTCTCTCTCTCTCTCTCTCTCTCTCTCTCTCTCTCTCTCTCTCTCTCTCTCTCTCTCTCTCTCTCTCTCTCTCTCTTATATATATATATATAAGTTTACTGCTTCTATTTTAGCATGATACAGTGACCTATTAAGTCTTAAATTAGTAATTTAGATGCTTCAAATTAACGTAGCCTAGTTTTAATAACTTGAACTTCTTTTGCTTCTTTAATAGTGCTAGAAGAACTGGTGATCCTGATTTTGCAGGCATGTTGAATCCTATCTGGGTTTTAATCCAGACTTTACAGGAGGTACCCTAGCTGGTGGTCCTCAAAACAGGTTCAGTGCTTTGGGTAATGCCTTTAAAGATTAGATACCTGGAATAGATTCACACACACACTGTGAACTCTGAGCCGCTCGTCTCAATTTGCAGGGCACTTTAGAATGACAACTCCAGTTCTTTGCACCATCATCAAGCCAGAAGGTGCCTGGACTCCCAAGATTCCCAGCAGTGACTTCTTCATTATTGACTTTTATAATTATAGATATTTAATTCCGAAATAAAAAATATCCCCCTACACAAAATAAAAAACCAACTGCAGTACAGTAATTTTAAACAACATGGCAGCAAGCTAGCATTGACTTAACTGTGCCCATTTAAAACGTGGCTTGAAAACAAGTGTGTCCTTATTATTCCACTAGTGAACAGCCTGTCTTGGGAAGAGGTGGGACATTACATAACTTGCGCCAAATACATAAAACCATTAATATGCTTTGGTTCACACTCGTGAACTTCTTGCTTTACAGTATACCTTACTAGGCAACAATTTTCCCATATGATGATACATCACTTGTGAACTGTCCTTACATATGCTGAGTATAAAGTGGGACTCAAACCTAACAGTGCTTTTCTTTGGGTAAGTGTGATGTACACATTTTTAAAAGTTGCTATGAGACACTATCTGAACTACTCCATGCTTCCTGTCTTTATTTTGGTGAAACAAAATGCCTGGCTTTAATGTAAAAATCTGTTTTTTTCATAATTAGGTAACGGTTCAGTGCTAGCTCACAATAGAAATGCCAGGGACAACTAAATTTAATGGAGGGTGAATTAATCAGGTGAATGGCCATGAATCTGAATGTTTTGTCTACCTTGATATTCCCCTCCCCTCCCCTCTCCTCACAGACACACACAGACACACAGACACAGACACAGACACAGACACAGACACAGACACAGACACACACACACACACACACACACACACACACACACACACACACACACACACACAAGATATTGGCTTCGTACTCTGCTGCACAGGCATCCATCCATGTCATTATATTAACAACAATAGAAAACCAGTTCAGGAAGTTAAAGCTTCCTGTCATCCCATCTGAAAGCCAGATAGACCCTGCTATAAAGACAAAGAGAAGGAAGGACTATTGGAAAAGTGTGACACATCACTTATTGCCTTGTTGGGAGGGATGCAGAACTCTGGTGTACTTATACGTCCTGTTTGAAACCAGGGTTGGCTCAAGGCGTGTTGCATCCTGAGGCAGAGCAGCAAATGATGCTCTCAACCAGTCAAGCTACATATATCATATGAACAGACAGCCAAATTAATTTATTCCCTTCCCTGTCTCTGATACTTTTTAAAAAGGAAGGAATCAAGATGTTCCATGTACTGCTCTTTCATCCACAGAGGGTCATGTCTCCAGTTTCACTGAAGCAGTGAGCAGATTGAGTCCAGAGTAGAGATGGGCACGAAATGAACAATTTTTTGTTTCCATTTTTGTTTTTTCGTTTCATTACGTAACGAAACGACAAACAATTTTTTTCTCTAAAATGAAACGAAATGAACAGAAACACCGGAAATTTTGTTGTGCGTTTCGTTTCCATTACTGCAATATGAGTGAATTGCTTGAAATCCTAAAAAAAATCACAAAAATTGAAATAAATGGTAACGAAATGGTAACGAAACCAATGAAAACAAAAACGAATTTTTTTGCAAAAATTTGTGAAAAATGGAAACAAACCGAAACAGACCCTCCAAACGACAAACGACAAACGAAATGCAATTTTTTAGATTCGTGCCCATCTCTAGTCCAGAGTTTACAGGAACTATCCAAGGTACTGAACAACATTCCCAAAATAAGCTCCAACACCCTGGAACGACTGTGTCACTTAAAAGGCAGAATGGAGCATCAATTCACACACACACACACACACACACACACACACACACACACACACACACACACACACACACACACACACACACACAAAGACAGAGAGAGATTGTTGCCAGTTTCTCCAAAGTAGACTACTTTATTTTTGCTAGCTTGACACTTTTTAGGTTAACCATCTTCAGTTGGGTGGTTTCCAAATATGTTGGACTAGAAGTATCTCTGTGACAGTTGGGGATGGTGTCTGCTCCCCACAGATCTGGGGGGTAGCAAGTTAGAAAGGGCTGACAGAGACAAATTGGAACAGGTTTAAGAGATGATAAAGTGATATGGAGACGACACATATGGCAAGGCTGAAAGAAGAACTATATTACACCAACAGTTGGTGGAGATGATAATTGGATGAATACCTGGAAGGTTGTCACATATAAGATTAAGGTTTTCATGTCAGTGAAGAATAGATTTCAACTGATCACCAGCAGAAGCATCTCTTTGACTCACTGGGCATCCTCAAGCAGAGGCTGGACAGAAATCTGCTGTGGATTCTCCAGTTCTCAATTTCTTCCACTGAATAAGGCATGGTCTTGGTGGCCAACATGATTCCTCTCAAGTCTATTCTTTGCTTATTTCATCAATATCCCTTTCTTTGTGTTTAAGTGACATCTAGCTTTATCCTCACAACAACGTGTGAAGCAGTCAAGGTTAAGAAATAGTAATTGGATGAGGATGGCAATGTAGGTTGGATCCAGGGCACATATGCAGCAGGGCCTATTGATTAGGGGGACAATGTCACCATCTTCCAATCCTGGAAGGGTCACTGCAGTCCTCATAGCAAGCAAGCAAGAAGTTGATTTCCAAGCAACTATGTGTGTGTGTTGTGTCATTACAGTCGTGACCGACTCTTCGTGACCCCATGTCCATGGAGTTTTCTTGGCAGGAATACTGGAGTGGCTTGCCAGTTCCTACTCCAGGCACCTACAGCACCTGGTATTCCCTGGTGGTCTCCCATCCAAGTACTAACCAGGGCCGATCCTGCTTAGCTTCCGAAATCAGGCGAGATCAGATGTAGATGTTTCAGAATGTTTCTGATTATAATGCAATATATTTTGGAGTCTCTTTGTCTTGAGTAGCCAGTTTAGGACTTATAAGTTTTGCAGAATACAAGCTTATCATGTAGATGAAACCCACCAGAACTGATTTGTTAAGAGAACTGCACTGTCCAGGTTCTCTTTGGGGATGATGCTATGAATTATTTGTCTTCATAGCTGATCACCATACCTTGTCTTGTGAGCTTTAAGTTTGAATAAAGATTTGTACCCATTTGTGCCATGTCCCCCTTAGCCTGATGTGCTGAGCATTACTTTGTACTTCACCATTTCTACATCTGACTGATCAATGGGATAAATGAGATAGGAAAGGATTGTCACATAATTCTTCATGGGATCACCCCATTTTGTGCCCATTTTTTGAGTTCCAGGACCAGTGTCTTGCCATTGTCCTAATCTTTGAATCTTCTCCTTGCAGGCAGAATGTATGGTGACAGGACTACATATGCTACTATCAAGCTGTACATACCGCCAGGGCAAGAAGAACTAATCTTATTTCAGGAGCAGGTGAAAAGGGGGACGCTTTCTATGGATGAAGCTGTGGAGAAATCCAAACAATGGCAGAATCTTAGAAGTGTGTGACAGCAAGCCACTCAGCAAGTAGAAATCTTATGGATTTTGTTCATGTGTTAAGCACCAATCTTGATTTTCAAATGATTACATCAAAGGTTTGGAAACCCATTTTAAACCTGGTTTGTAGCTCTTGCATCAAACTTCAGTTATATAGGCATGTGTTAGTAACAAAGATAATTAGTATGATGTTGGATCATTATCTGATTCAGACGTCATATTATTGGAACAGGAACTAACTATATGCTTATACTTCTTTTCTGCTCCTCCTCTTGCATGCCTGATTTCAAGGGGAGGGGAATTTGTTTTGTGATGTCCAAAATGTGATTTAAGAAAGTGATTCACATATTTTAGTAATTCGTGTCCCCGCAAATGTTTCTGTCAAAGAATCTTGTTTCCAAGAAAGATGAGTATCCTTTTTATATTTACCATTTGTGAAAAATTGGTGCCCACTGGGAACAGGATATTAGGAAAAACACTCAGTATTCTATGTTACTGCTCGAGGTCATAAGCTCACAATTTTCAAATATTTTTTATAAAAACCCCATGTCCCACCTAGACAAGCTCTAGTCGTACCATTGGTGGAGAACCACTGATTTTAAAAAGGTTTTCTCCGGGCCTGGGTATGAGACTACTATAACTAGATCCTCATTTCAGATATTGGTCTGGCCCTTTAAAGACAGTCTCCCTGTTTGTATGCCATGAAGACATTAAACCAAGTACATATTAAAAGACAGGATGTTTTAGGTTTAATTGATAAATTGAAGATCATCAAGTCATGGGGCCCAGATGGCATCCACCCAAAGGTTATTAAGGAACTGAAAATGAAATTGCATATCTCATAACAGTAATATGCAACTTGTCTCTTAAAATGGCCACAGTGCTGGAGGACTGGAGGATAGCAGATGTCACACCAATTTTTTAAAAGGAAGGGGCCCCCAGGAAACTATAGGCTGATTAGCCATACATCTGTCACAAGGAAGATTGTGGAAAGCCTCATCCAAGAGAAAATCTCAAAACACATAGAAGAACAAGCCTTGCTGAGGGAAAATAAGCATGGCTTTTTCTTTGAAAAGATCAACAGGCATGTGGATTTGGGTAAACCAGTGGATATTGTCTATCTTGATTTTCAGAAGGCTTTTGACACAGTCCGTCACCAAATGCTGCTGAGAAAATTGCACAATCAGGGGATAAGAAGGCAGGTCCTCTTATGGACTGAGAATTGGTTAACATCCAGGAAACATATTACTAATTTATATAATACAGGACGTAGTAGCACTTATACCAAGTGGAGCAATTTGATCACCTGAAAGTCTTTGGAGAATCCACCAGCCATCTTTCATTTATAGACTAATATAGCCACAGACTGCCATTTGCTTACATAAAATTTGCTTTAGAAAGACTATATTTTGATACTTTTTTGTTTTTAGTTTACTTTTGTTTTGTTTTGCTTTGCTTTGCTTTGCCAAAAGGTACTTTATTTTTCATGGGTCTACTCTACTTGTGTAGCCGTTGATAAAATGAGTACCCAGCCCACTGAAGGGGGTGACAATGTGTAGCCTGCATAAATAAATTGTCAACTGCCCAGAGAGTGCTTTAAGTGCTAGGGGGTGGCATATAAGCTGAACACTTTGCTTTTGCTTCATGTGAGGAGAGTCTGAGGAACCTGCCTTTTTGGACTACAAGCCCCAGATTCTACCAGTCAGCATAGCAAGCGACTGACAATAGGATTTTGAGAATTTGACTTCTGCTGTTCCAGGCTGTTCATGTCAGTCAACGGTATAAATATGATTAGGGAGCACAAATCAAGTAGGCCGAACAGAATCTCCCTGCTTGCCCGTTATGGTTATAAAAGACTGTCTTCTGATTGAGGCAGGGAGGATCAAAGTGGTTCTGTGTACAGATTATAATAATTGTCTTTCTGGCCTTGAGGAGTGGGTGGCTGTGACAGCGATATTGAATGTAGTGTTGTAGATAATTTTCCACAGATCCCTCAGTATCAAATGCTGAAACACAAGGAGTTTCCTATGAAATAAGAGAGGTTTTTTCCCCTCCCCGTATGTTTTAAAAATCGTTTCCTTGACGAAGAAGCTTAAGTATGCAGAATATTAAAAAGCTTCTCTCCTGCAGCAACTTGTTTATTATTTTTTAACAATCAACTCCAGCCATTTTTGTTGATTTTTGTTGTCTGTGTGTTTGTTTCTCACTTAAGGGGAAAATATGCCAGCTCAGAGACTCTGTTATTGAAGAAAGGCCAGAGGAGGAAAGCACATTTGGTAAATTACATTTTACTTGGATTTCAGTTGGTTAGGAAGGGAACTGTAGAATAAGAAACGGCCTGCGCCAGAGCTTGGCAAAAACCCATAGAAAGACTTCTGTAGTTTGCCCATCATCATCTTATGGGTATTTTTCAAAGCTAAAAGCATGTTTTTCAAAGCTAAAATGGCTCGTTTTGAGAGAAAAAAATCTGCATCCACCAGTAAAGTCGGCCAGAAGGGTAATTTTTTACAGCCCACACAGTCTTTTCCGCTGTCCCCCAAAAAAAAACAGGTGAAAACAAATGTTTGTTTCCATAATGATGCCTATTGCAGTTCCTGGGAGACTCAAAGAGCAGTGATTTTATGTTATAGAGATTGCAAGTAAATGTCCCCCCCCCAGTCCTACCCACAACAACAACAAAGTCAACAGATGAAATACCAGACCAGGAACTTTCTGTTTATTCTCCCCACCCTCCTCTACATTCTGGGGCCATTTTTGTTTCTGGGTCTGGCACTGTCTAGGTTTGAAAAGCCAACCCCCAACCCACCACAAATCCCTGCCCTTCATACAAACATCCCTTCACAGTCCCTTGGCCCATATTGTGTAAAGCAGGAAGGCATATTTGGGATGCAAATCCATTGGCTCTAGATAGCAAGCCAATGGTGAGGGATTGTGAAGGTTTATGTCTGTTATATTTGTTATATTTTTGTTATATTGGTGTGTGTTTTGATTAACATTTCCTTTCCTTTATGATATTTTGTTGTTTTATCTGGGGGTTTTTTTTTTTGGTATTGTAGTTTCATAATATTTAATAAAAACTTTTTTTTAAAAAAAAGGAATACAACATTGTGAAAGCTGTAAACTATCCGAACCTGAATAAATGTCCTCAAGATTTTGTAATCTATACTTCCGTGTTGATTGATTTTTCTCTCTGTTAAATAGTAATCTCAGTACCTACAGCTAAGCACCAGTCTGGTCTAAAACAATTTTTAAAAAAAACCTTGTATTCATGTGCTTCAATAGTTTCGGATGGTGAACAGAGGAAAAAACAATCTGAATGCTGAAGGTGTTCTATATACCAGTCCATTTAGAAAATAGGTATGTATACACATTTTTGTTTTTTGTTGCACTGGTTTTGGAACACTGCCCTTCTGGAATTATCTTGTTTAATTAACTACAGTGGACCCTCATATAACAAACGGTTTGTATAACATAAAATATGTATTACATAAAAATTCCGGAGATCGGGGAAATTTGCTTAACAGAATTGTCTGTGGGGCGAATCCGTACAACATAAAAATGGTCGCGATTAGGGATTACTGTTTTCAATGCATTCCTATGGGAAATTGTATAAAATAAAATTTGCTTAACAGAATTTCATTTGGAATGAATTAATTCCTTTATACAAGGTACCACTGTACTATGGAATAAGTAGTTGCTTTCTTGGACTATAACTCCTACATTTCCTAATGCACTGGAAATAAGCATTGATTCCACCAATTAAGAACCCATTGAAAAATCTGATCCTAGTGCCAGAACTCAAAAGCATGTATTCGTAGGGTTCCCTGCCCCCTGCTTGCACACTCTCTATCTTTTCAGAATGCTTTTCATGGCACCCTTTCTACATAGTCATAAGCTACTGCCAAAGAAGGAAAACAGTTGTTTTAACAGTAATAATAACCGTTGAACTGCAGAACCTTTTTCACAGAGAACCTATGGGTCATCACGTCCAGCTCTTCTCAAGGAGGCCCAAGCAGAGGATTGAATTTCTAACATCTAGCTCCACATATATTCAGGGAGCATTTACTGTTTCAGAAGAAACTTTTATGCATTGAGTGAATTGATGTGAGTGTTCCTCAGGCCATTTCTTTTGGCCCAAAGCCTTTAGAAAGAACTAGCAAAGACTCTCGTGTATTTAAGGAAACCTATGGTATGAGGATTTTTTCTTGTGCATTCAGGAAGCCTGATTTACTATTGTTCCCGAATATGGGCACAGAACACTTTGTGCATGGTTGCAGTTATTTCTCAAGTTCCAATTAATGTCAGCAGGCTTGTAACTCAGATGGAAAAACTGGGGCTTTGACATAGGATACTCAAATGTATAGGACTCCAACATCAAGAATGTTAGGGAAATAAATGGCAACACCTTCTGTCCCCATTCACTTTCCTTTTTCTTTTTGATATAATAAGCATTACTTTTCTTTTCTGAAGAGACACCATATTCTCCTCCTCCTTCCTCCTTGCCCATTACGAGTCTACCATTCATTTCTTTCTCTCTCTCTTTTTAACTTACAGCCCTGGATGCTTACCTACAGACATCTGTATTTCACTTCTATAGACTGTCTTAGTCCTCCCACATTGCATAGCATTCTAGTCCTCATTCCCAGACTGTATAAAATGTGCCTTCCAAAGCATTCCATTCCCTGGAAACACTGCAGCAAGAAAGAAAATTAATACCCTCTGTAGGTTTTCAAGACTAGGATCTATGTTTCTACAGTCTGAGAGCAACTGAAATCTGTAATTTAGACTAGTCTTAAGATCACTATGCGGGGTGTACAAAAGTAATGATATATGTGGCTCCGGTCCATTCTATTTTATTAATGTACAATACAAAGTTGAAGTGCTGATTACATAAAAGCAAATCTGGATTGTATAAACAGGACTTCCAAGGGATGCTGATGGAGGCTTATGACAATAAATGTATCTGGTCTTAAATAAATGTGTCCCTAAATACCTCCCTGCCTGCAAACTGCCTTCTCAGCTCTGTCCAAAAGCCATTCAGGATAGCACTGAATCCCTTTGAAAAATTGCTAATTTAACGATTACAAGCACTATCCTAATTGCTTGGCTGCAGATCCTTAGATTTTCACTTCCTGGCTAGCATCTTGTTTTCATTCCATTTTGGCAGCTTGCTCATTAGTCACCTGCAGAGTCTACCATGATAAGAAGGGGCATTTCTCTTTAGATGTGTAAAAAGGAGAGTTGACATTTTGTCCTGGCAGGTCTTCTGTATATTTTGAACAGCTGCAGGATGGGTAGAAGATCAACAGGAAGAGCTTTCAGAATCACCATGACTCCATCATGGGAAAATCTGGACTGTTGACTTTCTACCCTTCTCTACAGTAATGAAGGACCTGAAAGCCATGGCACAGAGGGGGCAGAGTTAAAGAGAAACGTAATTTCTGCTTCTCAGAACCAGATGAGTTCCAAAAAGAAGGTGCACCACTGAGAAGGGACACTTGCAAGATGTTGCCTGGCCAAATGCACAAACATTGGAAGAAAAAATAAGGCTTCCACTGAAGATGTCAGTGGCCAGTGGGGCATATAGAGAAGGTGGCAAACACTGCTCACTCTCCTAATTCTGAGGAGCAGCAATGCTTTGACTATGTCTTGGTAGCTAACAAGCAGTCAGTGAATTTATTCAGCACAGATTAAACATGTGCGTTTCTTGATGCTTTACTAAGCATTCTGAATGTTGTGTTCTGTACTGTAGCTTCCAAACCAGACTCAAGGGCAGCCCAAGCAAGAGTCGTCTGCTACATATGTGAACAAGCCCTCGATGATGATGGTGGTGGTGGTGGTGGTGGTGGTGGTGGTGGTGGATGATGATGATGATGATGGCTTCCTTGTTATATAGATTCAGGAATATCCCCATGATTCAGAAATAAAAGCTGAAGATGAGAGTTAGTGCCTTACCCAATTTCATGCAATGTGGTGAAATATTGTCCTAGAACAGTGATGGTGAACCTTTGGCGCTCCAGATGTATTAGACCACTGTTCCCAGAATTCCAAGCCTGTATTGCCAATGACAAAGGACTGTGGGAGTTGTGGTCCAAAACATCTGGAGTGCCAAAGGTTTGCCACCATTGTGCTACAACATTATAATGTTCTGACTTTGCCCTGTTAGGGGCAAGCCATGTGTTAATCTCAGAGGTCATGTAAGAAATATTATCTGATTCAGTTCCCAGCATATCAAAAGTAGATTGACAGCACATAACAATAATCAGATAATATGCTGTGAAATCCGGAGCACAATATATGACAGTGCATAATAACATTGTTCCATTTTAAGAAAACAGCCCTATATAGTCCAAGCCAAAAGGGATTGCTTGTTCCTTTTAGACAACAGGTTCCCACAAATATGTTTGTCTTTTTGTATGACTTTCTTTCCAGTCCAACAGCTGGATGACTGGGACCACTATTCAGAATTTCAGGATATGAATGTGTTCAGAACACTAGAAACATTAATTGGCTGTCAGATCAGTACAAAATTAATTAAGCTGCATTTATAAACCAAGCCTACAGATCTTTACTATCAATATCTTCACCTAGAAGAAAACTTGCCAGCAATTTTATTAATGAGTATGACTTTCCCACTTGGGTCATCTCATTATTCCCTTCTATGAGAATTTTACCTACTTTTTCAATTAGCTAGCTGATGTCTCCACCAACCCTCTCTGTACATTGTGTCAAAGAGTTGTAGTTTTAAATTGTTAAACTACTACCTTTTCTAATTATTTCTTTTTGGCCTTCATTATGAAATGGAGTAAAAACCCAAAAAGAGGCAAGTGTTTAAACTCACTGACTGAGTGGGAGTGCATATATGTATGTGTACCAACACAAACACAAACACATACACATGTACATACACATACATGTTTAGAAGTTGCATGCCTCTCTTTTTCTGCAGATCTCTTTTTCCGATGTACAAATTTAGAGCTGAGCAGTTATTTCCTTCTTTCTGAATTGCAAATAGCTTACTGATCTATCCAGATTAATGTACAGTAGTACTACATATGTGCTTGAATTGGAAAAGCACAGGCATAAGACACACAGGGTGGGCAACATATGTATGTGCTGACATTTAATAGACCTTTTACTTTATATCCATGTGCCAACATAGCACAAGCTGGTCAGGTGATATACATCTTCCATTCTTCCTTGCAGTACACCTTTCAGTACAGGATGCAAATCTCTACTGAATCCTAGATAATATATTTAGCAATCCGCATTACCATGGGAAAATTATCCATACTCATAGCTTCAGACTAGTCAGTTGGACCAAGTAAAGCCACAAATACTATAAAAAGCAAAATTCCCATCTAATGGGCATTTCCTCTATTGTTTCTTTCAGAAGATTGATTATAAATTGAAGCAACATCTTCACAGCGAGCATGTGAGCATCCGCAGACATAAACACACACACAATCTGCTGGTTTTCTTGAAGTCTTGCTTTGAAGATTGGCAGCAAGCTTTTGAAAAATAGTAGAATTTTACTCTATCATCCACTAAATTCAGGGTCCATTCATTTCGATTAGATTAGATTAGATTATCTTTTCACACTTCAGATTACCTTTATTGCCTCTTATTACATCCTACCAGCTTTTGGAGTTTCTTTGAAAATTCAAGTCATATTACTGACATTCAGACGTATGACACTGCAAACTGGCAAGGTCATATTGTACCTCCACAGCAGAGGTGGAGGCAACATGTAGCTTTCTGTCTCCTTCTGAATCACAGCTTCCATCTCCTTTCACTACAGACTGTGCACATTAGAGTTGATGAGAGCTGCTGTTCTGACGAGTCACACAAGCCAACGGTGTTTTCGAGCAAGAAAAAAAAGATGTGTATTAGTAAATTTGACAGTCCTACCATGTTCTTATTGTTTATTTATACACAGTGGACCCTTGTATAACAAACGGTTTGTATAACATAAAATCTGTACAACATAAAAAATTCCAGAGATCGGGGAAATTTGCTTAACAGCATTGCCTGTGGGGCGAATCCGTACAACATAAAAATGATTGTTTTCAATGCATTCCTATGGGGAATTTCTATAAAGGAAAATCTGCTTAACATAATTTCATTTGGAACAAATTAACTCTTTTATTATTTATTTATTTATTTATTTATTTATTTATTTATTTATTTATTTATTTATTATTTATACAACACAACAAAATACAAAACAGAAAAGTAAATAGTAACTAATTAATAAAAGCAATAAAATAAAATAAAATAAAATAAAATACAAGCTACCACTGTATTTTGGTTTTTTAAAATGATGTTTACATATTGCTGGAAGCTGCTTGTTTTAATTAAGAAGCAGTTGGAGGGTTTAAAGGTGTTTCAGTGTTTCTGGGGAAGGGAGGAAGGAAGGAAGGAAGGAAGGAAGGAAGGAAGGAAGGAAGGAAGGAAGGACGGAAGGAAGGACGGACGGACGGACGGAGGACGGACGGACGGACGGACTGTGCATGTGCACCCTTTGGGACTTCTACCCACAGAATTCATACAACACACCCATTGGGGTGGGGAGAAACAGTCCTTACCACTTCTTTGGTTGTAGTAGCAATTCATTATATCTCTGTTTCACCAGACCTCATTTACATCTATGGGGCTTTCTCAAAGTTAGATATCACATTGACTGACTGACTGATTGACTGACTGACTTACATATTGAGGTCAAACAGGCAACGGGAAATGATCAACCTCTGTAGGACACGACATTATAGTAACCAAGGGACAAAACAGCTTCCCCAAGCTGGACTCTCTGGCAGCAGCTGTCCAGGAAAGAAAGAATGCTAGGCCTCCAATCCCTAGTCCTGACATGGTGTCCAGGAGAATACTGTGGTTGACAGTTTTAAAAAAAGGCAGATCCAGGAGGACCAACAGGGCTACATTCCACCAATGATAGTTATTCAAGTCATCAGTTAATGTTGTTTTTTGCACACACCCTCCTGCTCCCCAGAATAAAGAGACAGACACAGTGAAGGCGTTAATTAGGTGCACATTTTATTAATTCTTATTTTTAACCTCCCTCATCCCACAGAGGGGCCTGAATGTACTGTGGACCCAGGGGTATCTTTTACCCCTTTCCTGTCCCCAAACAAGTGCGTGCCAAGCCCCAGAGTTTTTCTCTAGACATCTCATACCCAGCCAGCTAAACTGGGGAACCTTCCCCATCATCCCACCATCCAATCCTCTTGAACATAAGTGGAGAGCATCCAGGGCTGCCCCCCCCTCCACCTCATGCACCACTCATACCAGCAACTGAATGTAGGAATTCTAGTCGCCAAGACACCAGGCACAGTAACGCCCTTATGACTCTTGGAAACTCACCAATACTCACTTTCCATTTCATACTATACACTAGTGTGACATAGTAAAACATGGCACCACTTACAGACCTGCATTGTCCTATGGATAAAGCAGTGTAGGATAGGTGAAAATACACATATTGACCTTTTCAAGCTAATCATGTAAGATGGGCCCCAAATTCCTATCTGGCCCCGAACTGACCACAACAGCCACACTAGACCCAGGGTAGGTGGGTGGGTTTTACAAATGAAGAAGGGCTGGCTTGGTGCAAGCTGGGCCTACAAAGGCCCTTAGGTCTTGCCTCCAGCCAGATTTATAGTTAACACCTATTGGTGTCCACAATTGTCCATCTCCCACTGAGAGAGGAGGGCAAAGAATCCCCACCAAAGCATTATTGTGACAGTTGAGGTCTATGGAGGAAAATCTATGAAAATTGTTGTTGGTGTCTAGTGTGTGTGGTATACCACGGAGCTGCCTTGCAGTTATCACTTAGGTGATGTTCTGTGCATCTTTCTATAAGAACATAAGAACAGCCATGCTGGATCAACCCAAAGGACCATCTAGTCCAGCTTTCTGTATCTCACAGTGGCCCCACCAAATGTGTCCGGGAGCGCACGAGACTAGATATCTGTCTCCTGATACCACTCCCCTGCATCTGGTCCTTGAAGTACCCTGGTTTTAAGCCTGGAGATTACACATCTCCATCATGGTTTGCAACCTGTGATGGACTTTTCCTCCAGGAATCTGTCCAATCCCCTTTTGAAGGCATCCAGGCTAGATGCCATCACCATATCCTGTGGCAGGGAGTTCCACAGACTAACAACACACTGGGTTAAAAAATATTTCCTTTTTTCTGTTCTCACTCTCCCAGCCATCAATTTGAGTGTATGTCCCCTACTCGATGTATTTTGTGAGAGGGAGAAGAGTGTCCCTCTATCCACTTGACTCATGCCCTGCATTATTTTGTACGCCTCAATCATATCCCCCTTCAGGTGCTTTTTTTTCAGACTAAAGAACCCCAAATGTTTTAACCTTTCCTCATAAGGGAGGTCTCCCAGCCCAGTAATAGTTTTAGTCGCTCTCTTCTGCACGTTTTCCAGTTCCACTATGTCTTTTTTGAGATAACGGTGACCAGAATTGTACACAATACTCCGGGTGTAGTCTTACTATCGTTTTGTACAATGGCATTATAATGTTGGCTGTTTTATTTTCAATCCTCTTTTTGATAATATAAAAATGCAGTACTTCATCCAGATGTCCACACCTCTCCCAATTTGCAAAAAACTTCTCTACATTGTAAACTGCCCAAAGAGTGTTTTAAGGTCTATATAAGCAGCACATTTTGCTTTATTGTTTTAACTAACATTTTGCAAAATTTGGACCACCAATGTTTTGTAACTGCAAATCCTTGTGACACCAAAACCTTATAAATATCAAGAGTCTACATCTCCAGAATATTGTCACTCTAAAATCCTGAAATGCTAGCCTATTGTGAACTCAAAAAAATTACCATAACTGAAAGAATGCACTTAAAAACTTAGAAATGTTTCTTCATGTTCACATCATATTAAAAAAACCATTTCATGATGACATAAACAAGTTCATTATAACATAAAAGTTTCAGCTGACATGATTTTTTTCTTCAGTGTAGCTACTTGTTTTGAAATGAGTGTAGTAAACTGTTATTCAAGCCTCAATGCTTAAAAGCACTTTTGGTTTCAGGTCTTTTTCTTCCTTATCTCCACAATTACAAAAACATAAAATCAAACCTTGACACAGCCATCTGCCATCCCAATCTGCACTTTCAAAGGTTTCCCTTCTCCGGTAGTACTTTGTCTGTTCAATTATCTGGCAACCTTCCACCTGAAAAATTGCAGCTCCTGAAAGCACATGGCAAGAATGAAGACCCTTGCAGCTGCCTACATCCACATCTTCCAAGAATCTTCTTCTCATGTATTTAGTCATTCCAGTTCTGGGTATCTTTCTGTCTAAAATTAGGGACCTATGAAGAGATAGTTGTTTATTCAAAATGATAATTAATGGCTTGTTACAGGAATATCTCTTGTTCACCAAGAGGAATGATTATGTTCTAATTTTAGCTATTACTCCCCCTAAGAATCATCCAACTGTATCACTGTACACTGCATTTGCATGTAAATCAGCACTAATTATCAACATCTATTACCATGATTACCAAATACAGTGTTTACATACAGTATTTGAATTTCTCTGTTTGGTTAATAGGATTCCCAGGATAAATGATAAACACAGTGATAAATTCTACATAAACTTGCAGCCCTGATGCTATTAATATTTACTCAGAATGACACTACATTAGGTTTGTCTTGTATTGAGTAATCCTTGTTCCCATCTAAGGATGCCTGAGATTTTAGCCTTGGTTAATGTATAACTGAAAACCTCTTGGTTAGCATAGTATGTCATACTAGAGTAAGTCCATTGAATTAATGGGAATGTGGTAAGTAAACTCCTCCATAAGTTCCATTGATTCAAATGAATTTATTCCACTTGCCACTTACCTTAGCATAGTAAATCACAATAAGAGTATTAAATTAATAGAATTAAGGGAAATTATGCAGCAAAGAGGTTGGTTTACTAAATCATCAGCTATCCAATGGACCCAATGTACTAGTTGGCTACTGCAAACAAATAGAAGAAAACAAAAGAAGGGGAAATAAGATATCTCTCAGAAGATCCTAGAAATGAAAAAGAAATTTGAACCTAGATTAGGAATGCTGAAGGCCAGCGGGGAAATGCATAATCTGATCAAGTTTAAGTAAAGAGAAGCTGGAAACAGTACACTGAAGAACTAGAAAGAAGAAGATTGAGACTTGGAAGGGAAATAATGGAGGGGCAAGGAAAAATGATCAAGTGTAAAGATGTGTCACCTGAGACTAAGTGCAAGAAAATCCACACTATTGTATTCCTTACTCCTACATATGGATGTAAAAGCTGAACAGTGAAAAGAGATTTATTTGAAATATGTCACTGGAAGAGTTTTCCAGATACAGTCACCCCCCCCAATTGCGGGGGTTAGGGACCCACCCCACCCGCGATGCATGAAAATCCACGATATGTGGAAGCGGGTGGGGTGGGGCCAGGGAGTGCGGGGCGATCACGCACTTGTCCAAGTCTTCTTGGAGCAGCATGAGGGGGCGGCGCGGAGCAACCCGATCGCCCCCCGCCGCCCCTCACCCGGCTCCGAGGCTTCTCAGAGGAGCACGGGGATGGCACAAAGCGACCCGTTTGCCCCCCCTGCCCCCATGTGGCTCCAAGGCTTCTCTGAGGAGCATGGGGGTGGGGCGGAGCAACCCGATCGCCCCCCCCCCGCAGCTCTGAGGCTTCTCGGAGGAGCGCGGGGGCGGCACGGAGTGACCCAATCACCCCCCCACCGCTGCCCCACGGCTCCGAGGCTTCTCAGATGAGCACGGGGGAGCACGGGGACGGCACAAAGCGACCCGTTTGCCCCCCCCCTGCCCCCATGTGGCTCCAAGGCTTCTCTAAGGAGCATGGGGGTGGTGCAGAGCAACCCAATCACCCCCCGCCCCCCACGCGGCCCCGAGGCTTCTCGGAGGAGCGTGGGGGCGGTGCGGAGCAACCCAATTGCCCCCTGCCGCCCCCTCCACGTGGCTCCGAGGTGCAGGTACTGCGATCCCACGATGTAGTGGGACCGCAGTATCTGAACCGTGAAATGGTGGGGGGTGACTGTACCCTGGTCTGCCAGAAAGACAAATAAGCTGTATGCATTTTGTGCTGTTACATCGGAATTGATTTATTGCAACCCTAATAAAGCTTTCGAGCTAAGTAAGATTTCAAGGACTGGTTTGACCAGTTCCACCTCCCCAGTCAGTTTCCAAAGCTGAAGAAGGGTAGGCTTCCAACAAAGACAGGCACTCAAAACAATTCCATCACTGATTACATCGCAGAACATACCCACTGATGAACATTTGTGTAGAACAGTAGAAACTTTGTGCCTTGATTCATTGTGACCCACAGTTTTCTGTAGCCGTCCTGATGACAATAATTGTATTATTGAGTCAGCAGGGGCACTGGCAGAGAAAGCTGTTCCTTGGTGTGGAGTTCTAACTGCAAAACCTGCCTTTCATCTGATGACGTACTAATTTACCATTCTTTAAATTTATTTTTCCAAACTGACCTGGTGATGACCTGTTGCAGTACTCATTTGAAAGCCTTAGAAAAAAGAAACACAGTTGAGGTGACAGATGCATTCGCTGAGGGAATAATCCGTCTAATGGTGGCCCATGAAGCTGTAAGCCTTGAAAACTTTTTCTTTCTTTCTTTCTTTCTTTCTTTCTTTCTTTCTTTCTTTCTTTCTTTCTTTCTTTCTTTCTTTCTTTCTTTCTTTCTTTCTTTCTTTCTTTCTTTTATATTCAAAACAAATAACAAAGAAAAACATACATACATTAATAAGACAAATATTATACAAACTAAAAAGAAAACAAACACTACAAGAACTTACTAACATTGTGCACCCTTCACCTTTGGGGCTGTTCTTTGTTGAAAATCAAATTATTATTGAGCCTCGTGGTGCAGTGGTTAAATGCTTCTACTGCAGGTAAAACTGTGCTCACTGCCTGGGGTTGAATCCCAGGTTGCAGGCTGATGGTTGACTCAGCCTTCCACCCTTCTGAGGTCAGTAAAATGAGTACCCAGCTTGCTGGTGGGGCACTGTAGCCTGCATACTGTAATTAAAAATCTGTAAACCGCCCAGAGACTATTTGAAGTAGTATGGGGTAGTATATACGCAGTTCGCTTTGTTTTGCTTTGCTTTATTTCTTCGTTGATTAACATCCTTCTTAATGCTGCCCCCATTCTTTCCAGAAATAAATTGAAATTCTTGGTAGTATATCCTTTTCCTTTCTCAAATACATATGTCAAAAATGGGCTCCAGATATCTTTAAAATCATTAGTATGGGATACCTGTTTACTATTTTTCAAATCCAAAGTTAATTTATTATTGATAACCATATTCCACACTTTTATACTTTCAATTTTAAATTCTCTACTAGCTCACCAGATTTTTTTAAATCCAGGTTAGCTTTGCTACAGTTACCATACTACTTACTAAATCTGTTTCTACTTTTTAAAATTAGAGTGGTACCTTGACTTACGAACAGCTCGACTTACTAAAAATTCAACTTACAAATACAAATCCACAGGGATATGAAAATTTTGAATTATGAAAAAAATCTGTTTTTTCGAGTCATGAAAGGAAAAAGGAAAGGAATGATTTCTTTTCAAAATAGCGCCTGCTTGTTTGCAACAACAATACTGCCATCTTGTGGCCACCCAACTCCAGTGTTGCAATTAGGAAGAAGAAGGAGCCATTTTGAACAGAAATGCTGAGAACCAGGGCTTCTGGTTTTTTAATAACCTTTTCAAACTGCCCATTTTGGATATATTTGGCAACATTTTGGGGACTTCTTTGGTGGATTTCTTGTGGCCACCAGGCTCCAGTGATGCAATTAGGATGAGGAGGGAGCCATTTAGACCAGGAAAGCTGAGAACAGGGGCTTCTTTTTTTAAAATCACCTTTTCAAGCTGCTCATAGTTTGGGGAAAATTTTGGAACTTTTGGTGGATTTCTCAAGCTGTTGAAAGGTAGGGAGCTGAGCTTTTGTCATTTGTGTGCCTGTTAATGTGTGTGTGTGTTTCTTCCATTCTGGGGGTGAGTTCCCACTTGGAGCAGATTAATCCATTTCCAATGCATTTCTATGGGAAATGCTGTTTTGACTTAAGAAAATTTCAACTTAAGAAAATGCATTTGGAATGGCATTGGTACCTCGTAGCAAGAGGTACCACTGTATTTCTTATCAACTATGTTCAACAACGCAGTCTTATCAGATATGTGCACCTCCATTCCCAATATATTCTTTATTTCCTGAAAGACTCAAATCCATTCTTCTTTTTACAGAGCCACCACATGTGTAAATAGGTCTCTTTTTCTGTTTTACATTTCCAGCAAGAAGATGAAATTGATCTATTTATTAAATTCATTCTCACTGGCATGAAATACCATCTCCATGATACTTTATAACAAATCTTGGGCCTTATTGACATATTTTTCATTATCCTTTTATTCTACATAGACTTTCGTTCTTCCTCTGTTGCTAACTTCTCTTGTCATACTTTCTTTTTGTTTTTCTTTAAGCCCTGTTGCGAGGAGATAATACTTCATTGTAGAAGCACAGATTGTCTCTTCACTTTATGAGAGCGCCTACCAAATAGAGGGTTCCTGGCAACCCAAAGATGAACTGAGATAAACTGTAATCTAGAAACACATATTAATTTAAAAGCAATTTCACAACTGCATAGCTGATTGAACTGTTACCCACAAGCTATAGCATTCTTTGTTTTGGAAAAATTGCACTGCTGCACTTTCAGACAAAAAAAGGTTTCAAAGGAAACCATGATGTTTCTTTCCCGACTTTCTCACCAACTAGTGTTTTTCAGATTTAAAAAAATAGCTTTTCATTAGGCTGGAAGAGGCCTCTGAGTTGTTTACATGCTGTTACTAGAGATAATTCAATCAACAGTTCAATATTTTGTATCTTGAGATTCAAGTCCTGTTGTTAGTTTACTAAATGCTGTGGTATGTTTTCTATTCCTTGATTAGACAACAAATACAAGTACCTTCTAGGTGACACACATGGATCAATAGGTATCTTTTTACATGAATAAAAATTCACAATTCTCCCTCACTCAGCTCAAAGTGAACTCCTGACATTACTGAGTTTTCTAGTCACCCATTCTCCTCTGATATTTTTAAAAGAAATGTTCTGCAATTCAATGCCAAGTAAGACAAGGGAAGATCTTTGTTTTATTCTGCTTAAGAAGCTGATAATATGCATTTTACTTAGGGCAATGACATTTAATTGATCAATCAATTAGATTAATTTGTTAAACTCTTTTTTAAAAAAAATTGGCAAAAAGAAATGCTAATTACTTCAAAGAAGTGACAGTAGAGAACACAGAAGAGGTGTCATCTTTCTATTTCCAGTGCCCCTTCTGAAATAAAGTATGCAGTGCCTGTAATCAACAGAGGAAGATACACTATTTCTTGACTTGTTAATTAGTGCCTTGTTATGTTAAAAGTGTAAACAAATAATGGTGGGTGTTTTAGAGGGTTCCCATCCTGATCTCAGTTGTTTAACCAAGTTCACGAGCAGACATGTGACTGAGATGGATCTCAGCACCAATCAATTGACACAATCAATGACAACAATTTATGCAAATCTCTCATGAACACCAATAGGATTCTGGTCACTGTGTTGTGTAAGCTTCAGTCTGCAAATCTATCCCAATCAATTGTGAGAGGTAGATGCTTCGTAGAATCGTAGCATATCTTCTCTGCCTTTCTGTGTCTCCAGAGAGATAAATCAAACAGCCCTCACTTGGTGATTTTTACTGGTTTTTACTGTGGTATTTGCTTAATACTTTGAAAATATTTGTACAGTAATACCTTGGTTTACAAGCATAATCCATTCCAGATTCATACTTGTAAACCAAAACATTCTTATATCAAAGCAAATTTCCCCATAAGAAATAATGGATATGCAGATGATTCATTTTGGGACCCAATAGAATACTTACTGTACATACAAAATGCCAAAATTCAAAAAGAAGTTGGCTAGAAGTCCATGTTCACACCATGGTTTAGGTTAGGGATGGGCACAAAATGGAAAAACTTTAGATCCCTAACTGGGAGTTGAGTCATGGCTACTTGACTTCTTTTTTGAGAGATAGACCTCTCTCTCTGTCTGGGTGAGTTCCCTGTTTGAGAGGTTCTTCACCCATTTGTCCTTTACATCTCCTGTCATGGCAGGAGAACCTCTCAAACAGGGAACTCACCCAGACAGAGAGAGAGGTCCTATCCAAAGGCCTAAATTTTGCCATCACACCCAAACAGATTCCTGTTGTGGATTTCATCACAGCAACAGAATCAGCCATTCACAGCAACAATCTGCCAGCAGCAGAAGCAGAACTACTCAGGATAAAAGTCTCTGCTGCACTGTCCAGTGCTCAACCACCACCATCCAACCTCACCAGCCAAGAGAGAAGTGCTGTGACATCCCTCAGCAGGGATGAGAGCATCACAATTCTTCCTGCGGACAAAGGAAGGTGCACTGTCGTCCTCAATACTGTGGACTACCACGAGAACGTTATCACACTTTTAGATGATCAAAACACATATGAAAAACTAAGAAGAGACCCCACCAGCAATTACAGGAAGAAAGTAATAGAATGCTTAAAACTCTTGGAGCAGGAAAACGCAATTGACAGGGTGACCTACCACCAGTTATATCCCGGAGAGACAGTCCCCTGCTTTTATGGACTTCCCAAGATCCACAAGCAAGGAATCCCCCTCAGACCTATTGTCAGCAGTATAAATTCAGTGACTTACAACATCGCAAAATACCTGGCAACTATCCTAGCCCCACTGGTTGGACACACGGACCACCACGTACACAACTCAGAAGAGTTTGTTTCTAAAGTCAGGGAGCTCAAACTGGATACAGAGGAAACCATGGTATCCTTTGATGTTACATCACTCTTTACCAGCATACCCACCACTGATGCGCTAATAATGGTAAAGAGAAGATTAAGAGAAGACAGCACCCTCACCTCCAGAAGCCGCCTCAACCCAGACCAGATAGACCTGCTCCTGGACCTGTGTCTGAACACCACATATTTCATGTACAGAGGGGACTTCTACAGACAGAAGCATGGCTGTGCCATGGGTTCCCCAGTGTCACCAATTGTAGCAAACCTATACATGGAAGAAGTGGAGAAGAAGGCACTCAACACCTTCCCAGGGACAACACCATCCCACTGGTTCAGGTATGTAGATGATACCTGGGTAAAAATAAAGACGCAGGAAGTACAGGCCTTTACAGACCACATCAACGCAGTGGATCCTAATATTAAGTTCACTAGGGAAGACACCCAAGACAACAGGCTGGCTTTCCTGGATTGTGCAGTCATCATCAGACCTGACCGTGGCCTAGAAGAACAAGGGATCAGTCTGAGACCCAGACACGACGGAAGAACCTGGTCATTCCCTACATGGCGGGAGTGTCAGAGAAGCTTAAAAGGATTTTTGGCAAACACCACATCCCTGTTTATTTCAAACCCATGAACACACTAAGGCAGAGACTTGTCCACCCAAAGGATCCGATACCAAACCATAAAAGGAGCAATATAGTATATGCAGTCCAATGCAGTGAAGAGTGTTCAGACCTCTACATTGGAGAAACTAAACAGCCATTAAACAGAAGAATGGCCCAACATAGGAGAGGTAACAGCTCAGGACCAGAATCAGCAGTACACCTCCATTTGAAGGAAAAAGGCCACTCTTTCAAAGATGAGGATGTACACATATTAGACAAAGAAGAGAGGTGGTTTGAGAGAGGAGTAAGGGAAGCCATTCATGTTAGCATTGAAAATCCCTCCCTCAACAGAGGTGGTGGGCTCCAGCATAGTCTATCTGCTACTTATCAGGCTGTACTTTCCAAAGTACCCAGGCAAATCAAGGAGCCTTCACCACCAGGTCACAGCTAACGACCCATTCTTGATGGGTTTCAGCACCTTAGGCCATTGTTTACCTTAAGGCCATGGACACTAATGTCTCCCTAACGAGCCTATTCAGGCTTTGTTCATCTTATGAGCCAATCAGACCAGGGGACAAGAGGTCAAGCTGACTATAAGAAGGTCTCTTGCACTAGCTGTATTCAGACCGATGAAGCTGTTTGGATGAACAGCGAAACGTTTCTATCTCTCAAAAAAGAAGTCCAGTAGCCATGACTCAACTCCCAGTTAAACGAACCTGGATGACTGAGAATCTTCACAGACGTTTAGATCCCTAAATTCACAGTGTAGGGCAGCCTTCCACAGAGTTGATTGGCTCCCCTTCAGCTTGATTCTGGTGATGAAATGCATGGTGGGAAGCAATCTTTGAGGGTTTCAGTGCATAGTTTCAGTTTCTCCTGTAGCACATCCCATGGTGCCACTTGAACCACCAACAGTGTGACCAGAGGTCAGGCTGTCTCAAACACATCAAAACCACAGAGGCTGAGGAACAAGTCTCTCTTTTGATTGTTCGTAACATTGGTGAACTTAACAATCAAAATGAGTGAGGTATGAGTCCCAGGATTCAGCAGCTGGATTTTAGAGTGAGAGAGGTAGGAGTGAAACCATGGTTACTGGTGAGGTGGCAGTAGGATGGAAGACATACCTCAGTTCTGGAAGCCAGCTCTAGTGGATCAGTCTCTAAGTTGTGTCTCTGTGACCTTCCAATCTCATCCTCGTCACCAGTGTTACATGGTGGGAGTGAAGGATGGAGTTGACACAGATATTGAACAGCAATTTATTGATAAGAACATACATGCCTAAAACCACCCTGGCTGTACTGCTTATATAGCCAGCCCTGCAGGTGACAACCAATCAGGGGATGGATCCTGATGAAAAACAACAACCAACCAATCAGGAGATTGATCCAGGTGGAGTACAACCAACCAACCAATCAGGTGGTGGATCCAAAATGAATGTAGGTGAAATGCAAACAACCAATCAGGAGGTGGATTAAGGCTGAAAGAAATTGAGGAGAACCTAAGTGAGAACTTCACTTAGAGAAATTGTAAGTTCCAGCTCTTCAATCTTGTTAGGGATAGATCGAACGTGTGAAACAAAGAGATTTGGCAGTGCAGACTTGTGAGGATTTAATTCAAACTTATTCTTTGCTCTTGCCTTATTAGCTGGAATGGGACAGGGGACTGAGAAAGAAAATAGAATTACCATGCAATCTTCATATGGCTCCTGTGCCTACAGTCCCACTTAATAAAAACATATACAGTCACTCAATGCCAATGATAAAAAAAGAGAAGAGAATCCTGAAAACATGTAATACCAGGCAGCAGCAGCCAACAAAATCTTTTCATGACAACCTTAGAAGCTATATGAATGACAAGAGCATTCCTTAAAAACCAGCTCTGTTGGACTCCACATCATTCATACAACAGTAGTATCACTGATGAAAAAGCAGAGAAATGAGTGCCCATCTTCCTTTCTCTGAACATTATGGGCTTTGTGGCTTAAATCCATATGAGAGAAAGCCCACTGAAACCAATAGAAATCATATTACTTGCAAATTGGAACCAAGAAATCTTATTGATTTCACTTGGTGTACTCACGTTGCAACTAATATTGATTTGAGCTTACCCCAATTTATGTTTATGTACTAACTTTTGTTGATGGTGTTCTTTTAAGGACTCTCTTGTAAGCTGCTTTGAGAGCTTCTAGGAGCCATAAAGATGGCAATAAGAATTCTAAATAAATAAGGAACATTTCATAGCGACGTGAAGCTGCTTTGCTGGAGACACAGAGTTGGCTGCCTTCCTCAGTCCAAACAATTTTCTGTGGTAGAGAAAAGTTCATGAGGTACTTAGAAAGTCAGGCTCTTACCATACATGACATAATAGCAGTTTATCGAAAGCAGGATTTTTGCATCCATTTGACCTCCTCCTCAGAGCAGAGGAGAAACCAAGAAACAGATGGCGGTGAGCTACTTCTCATGTTTTTGAAGTAGGTTGTTAGATGACTTCTTTCTCCAAAGAGGCTCATTTATTTATTATCACCAGCCCTCTTACAAAGGACCTCCTCTGGGATCTCACCAGAAAAGTAATCACTAACCAGTAATGTAATGCATGGATTAACAAACTGCCTTGCCACTTTTCAATCCACAGCAAAGGGGGGGGGAACTAAATAACAGAAAGCAAAGTTGATAAATCATTGGCAGTAGGTGGGCGTTGGAGTGGGCCATTAAACAAGTCTGATATTAATTTTCATGAACAGAACTTGTTTTGGCTTCCAAAAGAAAACGATGAGGCAAAGGAAGAGACTGCAGTGGGCTGCCAGGTTGAATGTCTCATATTGTTTTGAACAAAATAGTCAAGAAGAAAAGCCTGGGAAAGAGAAGAGTAGAGGAAGACATAATAGCTGCCTTAGGACATGGAACAGACTCACCTTCTGTTGTTCCGGAGGACAGAATTAGAACCACACAAATGGGAATTGCAAGGAACGCAAATTGCAGCTAGAAACTGGGAGAAAATTGTGTTTGACTCTTTGACCAGCAAGCAGACTGCCTTGTGAGGGTGGTAGTCTGTCATTTTCCTTTTCTAGAGGCAATTAAACAGAGGCTGTTTCACAATCTGCATTATAAAATACAGTATGTATTGAGCTTAGGGTTGGACTAGATATTTTCCAGATTCTATTCAAAGTCTACATTCTGATGAACACTTTACTCTTTTAAAGCCCATTCAGGTGTTCACAAAGAGCCTGGAAGAGTTATTTTTTTAGACTACAGCTCCCAGGCCAGCATACCCAATAGCTGTGCCAACTGGAAGATTGTGGCCGCTGTACTTTAAAAAAGTAACTTTTCCAAGCTCTGGGGTACACAGAAAGGCCATATTAGTCCCATCTCTTTGTTGTGGAATCACACTCCAAAGAGGAAAGCCTCTGTTACCCATAGAGGGTCTCCATGCTGTCCAAAGTCCTACAACAGGGATTTCCAATTGTTTGTAGAGCTTCAATGGATTAAAAAGGTCCTCTTTTTTGCATACCAGCTCTCTACACATGGCGAGCAACAACAGAGAATTCCAGGTCTTGCACATGCCGGCTAATTTCTTAACACTTAAATAGAGTGTATAGATTTTTTTTCCAAGTCCAATACGATATATTTGATGGTGTTACTCTGATGGATAATTCTTGGCTTCAATTCCTTTTTAACAGAATATGTCCTAGGTGTTTAAGTTACGTGTAAGCCTGAACTAGATAAAATCTGTCATAAAAGAGAAAGCAAACAGGCTCCCCATAGTAATGTCATTTCAAAGGAGACCTACACACGGCACGAACAATGAAAATTATTATGCTTAGCCTGAGGAGGCTAATGTAAATGAGTTCCTCAGAAATTATGTTGATATCCCAGAATATCCTTCAATATGCAGAGGTCTGTTCTGACATGTCCACAAATCAATGATTACCACTTTAATCTAAAACTTGTGCAGTATTTGGGGACATGTGACAAGTTGCTAGACAGGCAAAAGCCCCTTGATGGGGAGGTATTCTCTCCACTTAGAATAAGGGGCAAATTATCCTTCTCTTTGTCCAAAAATAAATTTGTTGTGAACAAGAGTGACATATAATAGATATATAATACAGGAAATGCATTTGGATTGGGACCATCTGAATCAAGGTTTTCCTTTTTTTTTTTACTGTGTCGACCACATGGCCGCACTACAGCTGTAGTGCAGCTGTCGTTGGCTTCCCCCCCCCCCCGGTCGCCATCCCAGAAGCCAGGAAGACCGGACCTCCGGACCAGCACCAGGTAGGAGACATCTCTGCCCCCATTAACGAAATGAACCTAACAGAACCAATTTTTCTTGGTTCGGTTTGTTTCGTGTTAAATTTGCCCCAAGGGTCGTTATTCATTTCGTTATGTAACAAACCGAATAATGAACAACGAAAAAAAAAAAAATCATTTCATGCCCATCTCTAGCTGCTATCTCACCTGGGGAAGATCCTGATCTTCAGAAGGTCCGCCTTTTCCTCTTCCTCCCGTCATGTGACTGAAGATGTGGGATAGCAGTTCCCACGTAAAAAGGGTTTATTTAAAGCAGAGTTCAGCCTCATGGCTGGCAGGTGGCGCTAGGATTAAAAAAGAACCAGCTGACTGGTGCTAGGGGTGGGGGGAAGTGAGAAAAAAACAGCACCCAATCAACCCCAGGAACAGCCAGTCAGCCATAAGATCTTACTGGGAAGATGGAGGTGGTAAAACCTTAAATATCTTGTTTACCATGAAATCCCTATTAGGATTTGTATACATACACCAGTTCCAACTTGAGAGCACATCACACACACACACACACACACACACACACACACACACACACACAGAGAGAGAGAGAGAGAGAGAGAGAGAGAGAGAGAGAGAGAGAGAGAGAGAGAGAGAGAGAGAGAGAATGAGAGAATGAGAGAGAGAGAGAGAGACTTTTAATATTAGCAAAGAATATTCAAGAAATTACAGAAATTCTAGTACACTCTGCAAAGCAGCAGAAAAGATTCCTCCTAGAAATAGCTATGAGGAGGTAATAAATTGATTTAATTTACTTCTGGGATAAAATCCAATTTTTATGCCTATATAAACACAATATAGAAATCATTTCAAATCACAAAACAGCCAGTGCACCAGGCACACAAGAGGCTGTTTGCACCCAGTGGGAACTCTATGGTTGGCTGTTTTGCCTTGTTTGGATTTTTCTTAGGTTTTGGATTAGCTGCATGATCTTATCTAGCCCATCTAGAGGTTGATTGCTGCTTCAAAGGAGAAGAAATTTGTCAATGAAATTGACCCAGCCTGTAACTGGGCACAATGCTTCTGCCTCCTCTAAAGAAAGCTTTTGAAAAAAAGGCAGCTTATAGCCTCCAATTTTGCACTCCAGAGATGACATTAGGGAAATAAAGGTTCCCTCACTAGGTTATATGAAATTGCCTGCTATTTCCTGAGTAGTCTCAAAACCCTCACAAATGTCACAAGGCTGCTTCACAGAGCAGAGCTGGATTTTGAACTTCCCCGTGATTTTGTAAAGAGCACTTGAATGAGACCCACATGCTGTCATCCATTTTACCCTCTTTTTTTTCTTGCTGCAGATTTACTTCTGTGCTGGCACAACCACAGGAATCAGGCTTTGTAAAATAAAGGGAAGGGAAGTAAAATAAAATAAAAGGGACCTGCCTCACTTTTGACAAATATATATTTTGACATATATAGACTGCATGCATCATTGTTAAATATCAAGACTCCATATTTCACTTTCTAGTTGCCTCCTTCCCTGTAAAAAAAAGAAAAGAAGAGAGTTGGTTGGTTTTGTTTTTTTATGTGATATTTATGATCTCTTTAAGTGTTGTATAGGTGAGAACAGCAGATTAATTAACTTATTACAGTCATTTCCTGCAAAGAACTGTAATGTATGAATAGAGCCAACAGAGGTTATAAAACACTTTGTAAATCAGAAAAATCTGTTTTGTACTTTAGGAATATCCACTCAGTTTTGGCACTGTTAAGTTCAGGCCCACTCACAAGGCAAGGCAACATAGTGTGCTTGAACACACAAAAATGGTCCTTAGCCAATATCTGGCGTAGAGTCTCTCTTGCTTTAAAGCAATACCATCATCCCATTAGTGTAAAAGCTGATATGGATCAGGCTAGGCTCCTCCCCACAATCTATAGGTTTTTTCCTCCAGGACTGGAACTTTTACTTTTTGTGGGTGAGATTATATATCACATAAATGAATATACTCTGCTTAATGTGAGAAGCATCTTTATTGCCATCAATGCTTCACAAGCTTAGGTCTTGAGACTGTGGCCACCTGTCTAGCACATTTCTAATAGTAAACAAACGTTTTTACTGGTGTCACATCCAGAAGAGTGCTTTTCTAATCATTGTTATATCCAACTCTGCAGCAGTTTCAGCCTACATTTCTACTTGGGAGTCAGGCTCCATTCAGACATTCAGAAAAGGATTGATCTGAATGTGCAAGATGGTGGAGCAGGAGGCAAAAAAAGGGCCTGAACCCGGAAGGGGGGACTAATTTGAAAAGGGGGAGCACCAACTGGGCCCCAAGGGTGGCCTGGTCGGCAACCTAAAAAAAAAAAAAAATAATAAAAAAACCCAGTGCTGAACAGGTCCCAGGGGCCGTGTGGTGGGCACTGGGGGGGGGGGGGAAATGGGTAATAATGAATAACGAATTAATGAACCAACGATACCAATTTTTCCGTTAAAATTCATGGAAAACAAAATGAAACGAACTGGACCTCTCAACGAAATGAAACTAATCATCATTTTTTCGATTCGTGCCCATCTCTAATAGCAGCCTAAGTGTTACTAAGTCTCTTCTTCCTTTTATCTGGGAAATAGGCAACTTTGCCAGTGTTGCAGAAAGTTCTGGGTTTGGCTTGGCTTGTGGGTAATGCCTCTGTTACAGTGGTACCTTGTATAAAGGAATTAATTCATTCCAAATGAAATTCTGTTAAGCAAATTTTCCTTTATACAAACTTCCCATAGGAATGCATTGAAAAGAGAGTAATCCCTAATCGCGACCATTTTTATGTTGTATGGATTCGCCCCATAGGTGATTCTGTTAAGCAAATATCCCCTGTCTCTGGAATTTTTTATGTTGTACAGATTTTATGTTATACAAACTGTTTGTTATACGAGGGTCCAATGTACTAGGTTTAAAGTAGGCAAGTGGACAAATGCAGAACCTAGATTATGTACCTGTTTTTCAGCCCATTCTTCTGTCTTTACAGCCACAACAACTTCTGTGAGCTAAGGAAGTCAAGTAACTCTGAGGCCCCATTAAGTATAACTATTAGACTAGTAGTTAGACTTTATCATTTTCTCCTATTGTGTTTGTTCCTGGACTGTCTGTGTAATATGGCTTGGATCATCTAGTTTTAAAACTATTGATCTTTTGAGTCTGGCTGTTTTCTGCCTTGACCCTGGTTTCATCCCCCACCACACAGAGACACCATTTAAAGAAATGTTAAAAATCTTCACCACAATTTGTGTGTTCATTTAATGTGGCTGAAAGAGTGTTGTTCCCTTGTCTCCTCATCCATTTACTGAGTTACCTAGTTGGTAGTGAAGAGATACTACATTCCAACGCAGGTTTTAGCTTTATGGTTCCATTTCTTAGGACTGCTAACTTTTGGTGCTGCCAGGCTGGTGAGCATAGTCAAAGAATAATTAAGTTTAGAAGCTATCCTGGAACTTTTAGCAGTTCACATGGACCATCACCACAAGAAACTATTGGGGAGATTTCTCTCCCCCCCCCCCGTTGGTCTCAGCTATGAGGATTTGTCTACTGTATTTATTTCTCTCTCATTTCTGATGTCTTGGTGCCCCCATTCTAAATACAAATATCTTTGTTAGTTTTGCTATGCTTCAGGAAGTAGGTTTAGCAGCTGAATCAAAATCCTTCCATGTTTGTAAAGGTTGTTCATACTGGGAATAGGGACATGGTACTCGAGGAGAACTTTGCAGATACCCTGAACGTCCAGAAAGACAAATAACTGAGCCTTAGATCAAATCAAGCCTGAACTATCTCTGGATGCAAAAATGTGCTTCATTCGGTTTAATGGAACACATTATCTGAAAAAGACGTTAATGCTGGGAAGGAGAAGAGGAAGACCAAATGTAAGATGGACCTGACTCCCTAAAGCAGCTCCACTGGCTGCCAATCAGCTGTCAGTCACAATTCAAAGCAATGACCTTAACCTACAAAGCACTAGTCAACCTAGGTCCTAGCTACCTCAAAGATCAAATCTCACAGTATGAACTGGCTCGGGTGCTACGTTCATCCATCCCGCCACCCTCACAGGCACGTCTCATGGGAACACCTGTAGCTGCTCCCAAACTTTAGAACTCCCTCCCGCTGGAGGCCGGGACTGCCCCATCTCTGCTATCTTTCCAGAAACAGGCAAAGACCTTTCTCTTCAGGCAAGCTTTCCTTGAATGATGGACTACCTATTGTGTCTTTTATTGTGACTTGATGTTTCAAAAACAACAAACAGCCCAAATGCAAATGGATTTCTAGACTTTGCTAAATTCTTTAAAAACAGCTGAAATAAGATTCTCAGCCCCTCTCTATTCAGCCAGCAAGTGATGTCAGATTTACCCTTTTCTGTGAGCGTGATTGATCTGTGGCCCTTGGGATGATGATGATGATCATCATCATAAAACTGAAGAACTAGAAGGACTCCTATGAATCACTGTGTCCTGTCACTGTCTGGGAGGCACAGCAGTGCATCAAACTCCCAATGCCTGTCTCCACAGTAAGATATCTAACCCACTGAGCTGTTGCTGCTGCTCCTGTATTTCCACGCCAGTGCTAAGGTAAGGACTACTCAGAGTCGTTGTTCAGTAATATTCAGAGGGTCACGAGTTGCCACCCTTTGTTTTCATACTGATTTCTGCCTATTTAAAACAAAGCTCACAATAAATGTATTGCAAATGGTAAAAGTGGAATTAAAAATGGGGGAGATGCTGTCAAACATGACAGCACCCTGTCCCTTTTCTTCATCTATTTCTTTGATTTATATCCTGCCATTTTCCCAAGCCTGGGACTCATAGCTCCTTAATATATGGCTAGACTATGGGTGATACATGGCATCACTCATCTTGTGTGCTGAGTCATTCCTCTTTGCATTTCAAAACTGGCTGCCAAGGGCAGGGACGGGGGAGACCCTGACCATGGGATTTCAGCACATACAGGAAGTTGGCATACATTTTACTAGCTGTTTTCAAGGACAGACTCACATTCTTTGCAATATGTTGTTTTTCCTGAGATTGCCATCTATACAGAAAGAAGGAAACCTTGAGAAACCAGCTTCTTCCACTGACTTTGAGAAGCAATTTCAGATCATATACTTACTGAGTGAATAAGATGCCATTTTGTGAATAACAGTTGGACCTGCAAACAAAACCCTTTCATTTCTCTCTCATTTGTAGCAAAATTCTTTTCATTTCTCCCTTTTTCAAAGTAGCAATCAAACCATGCAGTTAACAATTATTTCCAGCTATGGCTCAATCAGAAAACCCAGTTTAACCACTTTAGAGCAAATTGGACTATTGATCCAATTTAAAACCATGGTTTAATCTTCCAGCTTATTCCAAAACTATTACCCAAATTAATTGTTGTTAACCGCCCAGAGTGGCCTTGCCGCCAGATGGGCAATATAAAAATCCAATAAATAAATAAATAAATAAATAAATACATAAATAAATAAAGCTGGACAAAATAGGAAAATAAGGAGTGAGGGGTTGTGTCAGGTGCACATTGTCATAGACTAGCACCCAGTGCCTACTGGCCTTGCTGCCTATAGATTATCATATTGCCTTATAAACAGAGTGACAACATACAAGGGGTGATATACACAGAACACAGAGTTGTATGCTAAGTGAAGCAGGAACCCACTTGGGAGAGCAAAAAAGCCACTCCTATTTGGCACCCATTACTTTAGGGAACTGCTTGTGCTTTTTGAACACTCTGAAAACTGCCTCTTCTCTACTTGCCATGTTCCGAGGATCTGTTAGAACTAGATGTTATTGATGGGCTGTCTAGAGGAGTTGCCCCCACCACATGATTTCCCCAGAAGCAAACAAACAACACTTAGTTCTGAAGGATCCCCAGAGCCTGGCATCAATGAAATGGTTGATTCCATGTTGAATGCTGGTTCTGCTCCCTCCCCCCAACAGCCTCTTTGGCATATGAGATAAGGTCAAGGACAGAGATTAGGAAGGAAGGAAGGAAGGAAGGAAGGAAGGAAGGAAGGAAGGAAGGAAGGAAGGAAGGAAGGAAGGAAGGAAGGAAGGAAGGGGGAAACCGTGACTAGCAAATGCAGTGGTTCAAAGAGGTCATATGTCTCTTCCTGCCTCTGGTAACATGAAAGCTTGGGCCACTGTTTCATGTTTGCACAGTGTTTATTCCACTTGTCTCTACCACTGTTTCAGACATGAACCTTAATTATTCCACCTTCTTCTTAAGTCACTCTTAAGTGATGATGCCTGCTTCTTCTGTGACTGCCCCCCACAAACTACAGCTGAGATTCTGAGGAAAGAATTCAGATGAAGCCCTTCTGGCTCAAGCTGATCTTATACAATGCTTTCAGAGTCAGGTCTTTCTTTTTTATATTTTTATTATTATTGTATGTTCATTTTCATTGAAAATTAAGGGATAAACTTGAGTAATGAAGTGTCTGTGGATAGTCACAGCCCATTAACAAAGAGATCCCCCACACTCTCTCTTTCTGCATTGCTAAAAAGTTTGAATAATTGTCTTGGTGTACACTGAATGCTTAGTATGTGTTTAATTATGAATAAGCCATCAATCATTTTTCCTGAGTGCTATTTCACAGCAAAGTGGTTTTATTACTGCTATGAGCCTGTTGACAAGTTCGTAAAAGTTTCATTTCAGTTATATATGTTCCGAATCCTGTACTCTTGGTGAAAGAACCAATTACAACTTGTGCTAATGATTACCGTTCCAATAATTATGCTTCCCTCCCCCATGCTGTAATTGTGACCATAGTGGTACTTGAAAAACTTCTGTCCCCAACATTAACCGTTTTGATCAATGAAGTACATAATTGACCATTTTCCTATCGTGCTTACTAACTGTTGGTCCATATTGAACACTGCAAGTTGTGTATTAGTGGCTAGAATGTTGGAAATTAACCCTCCCCTCTTTGTTAAGCCAGTGCTACCATTAGACAAGTAAGGCCATTGCCTAAGGCAACAGATGTTGAGGTAGGCCTCACATATCCCTATAGCTGCCTTCCTGAGACTCCTGGCATTTCTTGTCTTTTGGGAAACAACACCCTATGTGCCATGCAATCTGTGTTAAACCCTAAAAAATGATTTCTATCCTTGCATATAATGTGGAAGCATAGATGGATAGCATGTTAAACCAATGTAGATTTTTTTTTAAAAAAAAAATGTAAAATCACATCCCCATCTGGAACCACTGCCTAGTACATGGCACCTGTTCTGAGGCACTTCACTACAATCTGTGCCATTTTCTTTTGAATTCACTGTATTCTACAGTGTGTGTGTTTGTATTTCAGAAATTAAAGCCATAACCCTAATTGACTTCAAAAGTGTCAATATGCAGAATTAGATTAACTACAGGCAATGTGATATTTTTTTTTGCAACATGGAAGCTTACATAATTTGGGGCTGTAAAGTATCTGCTAATTATCCAAGTTCTTTAATTATTTGCTTACACTTGGGATTGTTTAAGGTTTCAGAAAACTCGAGTTTACATAAATGACAGATCAAGTCAAAATGATGAAGGAAATTTAGTCATAGATATTTTTCACTATCACGTAGTTTTCACCCAAGACATAAAAGCACTTGTATAATTAGTAAGCAGATACACTTGACGTAATTTTTTTAGAATATTCAATCAGTCCCTTCTGATTTTCTTTTCTTATTTTTGTCTGCACAGCTTTTCTCCATTTCCTTCCTATCCAAAAGTACTCACTGGTCAGATTAGATGGCAGAAGTTAGTTAAGGGCCTAAAGATTCTTCTATGGAAAGTTGCCCCCTGAAATCTTATTGCTCACCAGCCAGAGTATCAAACATGGCTGAGAAACCTCTGACATATGGAAACCTCTGACATATGGAGAGCAACTGAATAATCATAATCTAAAGCACTGATAATTCAAAGGTGCACTGAATGCCAGGAATCTGAATAATGTAGGAACCTCTGCTGGATCAGTGCTTCCCAACATCCCTAGATGTTCTTGAGCTAAAACCTAGAAGCTTTCACATCTAGCTGTTCATCTAGTGCTTCCGACCTGTCCTGTTTGCTGCTTAATGCTAGGTCAGTCCATAATAAGATCCTTCTCAACCATGATTTGATTGTGGATGAGTGGGCCGACCTGGCTTGTTTTACTGAGACTTGGGTGGTCGCAGAGGGGGGCTTCTCTCTGTGTCAGCTGTGCCCCCCTGGGGTTTGGGTTCAACGCCTGGACAGTCAAAGGGAAGAGTTGGCGGGGTGGCCATTGTTTATAAGGAAGCCTTTTTTGTCAGCAAAACCACAACCTTGGTCTGACTATGAATGGAATGTCTGCACCTATCAGTGTGACCATGGGACAGATTTGGGATAGTGCTGGTTTACCATGCTCCCCGTGACCAAGCTCGCTCCCTGTCAGAGGTCTCAGAGTCCATCTCCGCGGCACTGTTGAGGTCTCCCCACCTTTGGTAGTTGGGGACTTTAATGTGCATGTTGGGGATGGACTTTCAGGGGCGGCTCTGGATTTCATGGAGTCCATGGCCTCCATGAATCTGTCCCAGCATGTTACCAGCCCCACCCATAGGGCTGGGCACACCCTGGACTTGGTATTTTCCTCCACCGGTGCGGATTCCAATCTGGTGGTTGGGAGAGTGGTCTCCTGGCCCATGTCATGGACTGATCATTATTTGCTAACCTTTCCCCTATCAAGTGCTGCCCCAACCTATGGGGAGCCGGGCCCGCTTGTTTAGGTCCATCCCTGGAGGCTTCTGGACCCTGCTGTGTTCTAGGCCTTTGGGGACCTCCTGGATGGCCTGGCTGATGATCCAGTCAATGCCCTGTCGGAAAGGTGGTATCTGCTGTTGACCAGATCGCCCCTGAGCGCCTCCTTTGGTGCCCACCCTGCCCTTTGCTGTGGAATGGAGGAGGATTGAGTACAGATGGAGGAAAAACCGGACTGCATTTAATAGGGCTGCAGTTTGTGAGCTGACCAGGCAATATGTCCGAGTGATTAGGGATGCTAAAATATCTTATGCATCCCTATATATTGCTAGGTCCTCGAACCCCCAGGCGGAATTGTTCTGGGTGGTTCGTGACCTTACCAGTCCTGGTCAGCCTGGGCCTCCTCCTAGTAATTTCACTAGTGAGTCTTTTACAGCCTATTTTAAATCTAAAATAGAGGCCATCCATTTTGGTCAGGATTCTGGTTCCACTAATCTATCCTCGAGTATTGCCAGCTCTTCACAGCCTTGCTCTCCTTCTTTCATTGAGTTTGGGTCTGTAACAGCTGCTGATGCCTCCAGGGCACTGGCACATTGTCGACTGGCAGCTTCCCCGCTCAACCCCTGTCCTTATTGGTTGATTAAGAGCGCAGGGGGGAGCATGCCGGAATGGGTTTCTCTTATTGCTTCTATCTCCTTCAGGGATTGGATTTTTCCTGATCGTCGGAGGGAGACGGCAATAAGACCCATTCTTTGAAAACCAAAGAATGGTTTTGAACCCAGGTCTACTGAATCCTACTCCGTTGTTGGATCCAATACACACTAGTGGGTATCTGCACCAAGGATAGTCCTCCTGTGTAATTTCCAAGATCTGTAGGCTGGGAAAAAGTTGAATTGAGCACACGTTCAGCAGGTCTACTGTTCACTTTGCTGCTGCTGGAATGTCTTGGCTAGTTTTCTCATTAAGCAATTATGATTCACTGCAATCTACACTTGATATACCACTTATTCCAGCGGGGTTTGTAGATGATAATGACCTGGATTGCATCTGGGGAGTCACTGAACTACACATTATGCATATAGCAGATATGTTGCAAAAGTGACAGTCCAGCAGGGAGTTCTTTCTGTTCCATATGAAATATGTCTCAGGATTAGATGTCCTCTCAGAGTAAATTTCTCTGTCTCCAGTCAGAATTGCCAGGCGAGAGTAAAGAAATTCATTGCATAATGATGTCACTTCTTGGGGGAGGGATTGCTACCGAATATGGAAGATTGGAGGAGAATTCAATATGAGAATGCCATCTTTGGTGGCATCTCCACCATAATGAGGAAGTACAACCACCAAACAATGCAGGTGTAAATATTTTACTGTATTCTGGCTGCTTGCTTGCTTGTTTGTTTGTTTAACTGGATCTGTTTTATCATTTTGAGTTGTAAACCACTGCAGGAAGAAAAGGGAGTTAAATAGAATAAAATTTAAAAAAACTGTGAAGTGTAATCCAATGGAAAAATACAGTCAATAGCATTTTGTAATTATGCCCCATCATGTGATGAGTCATCTCCTTGTACCCACCTAGAAGACATTGCACTTAAGATCAGTATACAGTGGTCCCATGCCCTTTCGCGGTTCATATACTGCGGTCCAGCTATATCATGGGACCGCAGTATATGAAAAAAGGCCCCCTGGGTAAGGGGGCAAAGACCTGTTTCACGCCTCCTGTACTTACCCCAGGACTGGCACTGCCCTGAACGGGCCTGTGAGGGTCTTCCCGGGCCTTCTGGAGGCCCCCAAAAGGGCCTCCCTGCAAACCTAAAGTGACCTCCAGTACTGCAAGGAGGCCCTTTTAGGGCCTCCAGGAGGCCCAGGAAGGCCCTTGCAGGCCTGTTTGGGGCAGCGCCAGGATGAGAGTAAATACAAGAGCCCCCAGCTAGGCCCTCCAGGCCCGGCCCGACCTGCATCCACATATCGCGGATTTTCAATTATCGCAGGTCGGGTCAGGTTCGTAACCTCTACGATAGGCGGGGGGGGTCACTGTATTAAATTGGCAACAATGTGACAAATCACATTTTATTTTACCTTTCTAGGAACTGTGAATGCTTTCATGCACATTTTAAAATATTAACACAAATTTCTCCATAACCACAATAGCCTTCAAGGCAATAGGGGTTAAATAGGAGGCGCTGTCTCAAGCTTTCCCTTGTATTTCTTGAAGAGCCCGTGTCTATTGGTCACTTATTTAACTTCACCTAACCAGAGCAGAACAGGGCAGTTGAGGGCAGATCATTACAGAGATCACTCATTTATGAAGTTGACATAAGTTGGAACCCACTTGGGGGGCACAGAATGACAACCCTTACCGGCAATTTAATAAAAGTAAAGAAACAGAAGTGGGGATTCCTATTCTAATGCCCCAATACTATCCTGGAGCTATATCAACTGACTGGCAAAACATGTGATGAGAGGGAAATTCACATGCATGTAATTCCTATGCACTGTGCAAGTAGGCAGCTTTAAAACCTGGAGTGAATGATGCCTTAGCTAGGAATGTAAATCATGACTTTGTTTTTGTGAGAGAAAGAAGATTCTCCTTGTTATGAGGTATGTTGTGTTTTTTCCCCCCTGCTTCATTTTTTCTTTACTCTTGGAATACGTCTGTTTTTCAGTCATCCCCCTGGGAGTTGACTTCTTTTTTGAGAGATAGAAATGTTTTCGACCTCTTTTTTTCTTGATTGGCTCATAAGATGAACAAAGCCTGAATAGGCTCGTAGCCGTTGTCCAAGGCCTTAAGCCTAAACAATGGCCTAAGGCAGTGTTTTTCCCCTTTTTCGGGCAAAGGCACACTTGTTTCATGAAAAAAATCACGAGGCACACCACCTTGCCTATATCAGACTCTGACACATTTGTTGGGAAATTTTTGAGAGGGAGGAGGTCCATTTTGCATTGTGAGAAAATTCAGTGGCCCGAGTTTGCATAATTTGTCATGGGTAATATCAGTCCAACTTCATTATGAGGTATTGGGGCATGTCTTGGCTGTCTGCCGGGCCATGCATCCAATTGTGTAACTAAGATGTACCTCCTTTCCTACTCAGTTAGTGATGCAAAACTTATGTGAACCCCTTAGGATTCTGGCCAGAAATTATTGCCCTCTTCTATAAAGTATGCAGTGTGTGCCGGTGGCCAATCTGTGACTTAAATACTGTGTGTATTCATATATTTCTTCTATGTCTGTTTTTTTTTAAATGTGTTTATTTCTCCTTTTTCAGAGAGAAAGGTAGAGTATAAATATAATCAATAAATAAAATCCCTTCCCCAACCCGCATACACTGTATGGCTCTAGCAGTTTTATTCCATAGTGCAAATGGCATCCACCCTGTGCTGAGTCTGAGAAGTCTACCATGAATTTGCCTTACTCTATGCATTGATTTAATTTTGTTTTGTGATTAATTATCAAGAGATAAATGACTGGTTGATTAGAGAGACTTTCAAAATGGATTATTTCATTCTGTTGCATTACTTGAGCTTATAATATTGCTCTAAATTATGAGTTTTAATATATCTGTTTTTTTAAAAAAAATATTGCAATAATTTAGCTTTTAACTTTGGGTTTGGTGGTTTACTGATGATGCAACCCCCCCCCTTGAATCCTTTAGGTGGCACCCAAATATTCTGTCATAACATCCATGATAAAAGATCACTGCAATAGATTCCCCTGTACTTCTCTGTCCTTAACTGTGACCCTTATGCCTATGCTATGTAACTCTTAAGTACATTATTTATTTATTTATTTATTTATTTATTTATTTATTTATTTATTTATTTATTTATTTATTTATTTATTATAGTTATATCTCGCCCATCTTCTGAAATGGAACTCTGGGCGGCTAACAATAAAACAAACTACCCCACCCCACCCCCACCCCTCACCTAGGGCGCAAAAAAACCTAGCGCCGGCCCTGACCGGAAACACATATTAAACAATACACTCCAACCCAGGACTGCAAACAAAGACCAGACTATTTACAATCTCCCCCATAGCAATTTCTTTGGGAATTTCTGCTTTCATTTCATAAGCTTAAAGGATTTGGCCAAGAGCATCCCTGAGTCTCAATCTAAATAATGCATTAGGCTTGAGAGAAAGTCTGTAGCTTTAGGAGAAAGGAGTCCATGAATCATCTCTCATTTCACTTGCCTCAAAACCAAAACAGGTGCCCCTTGCTTTAATTGCTGCTCTGAACACAGGGTTTGAGTGAACATAAATAAAAGTAATTAGGATAATTACCATGATATTAAGGGGAAATGTCCCTTTTTAATTACGCTCTTTCTCAGAAGGAACTACCCCAGTCATTTGTTCTTGAAACCTTCAAGCACATTGCCACCACTGTAGGTTAAGATTTAATAACAAAGACTAGGAAGGAAGGAAGGAAGGAAGGAAGGAAGGAAGGAAGGAAAAAGCAAAAGCAATGTGTTCTGCTTATATACCATCCCATACCACTTCAAGTAGTCTCTGGGTGGTTTACAGTTTAATTAAAGTATGCAAGCTACACATTGCCCCCCCCCAGCAAGCTGGGTACTCATTTTACTGACCTCGGGAAGGATAGAAGGCTGAGTCAACCAGGTTGTGAGCACAGTTTTAGCTGCAGTACAGGCATTTAACCACTGTGCCACAGGGTTCATTTAACCACTGCATCACGAGGAAGGAAGGAAGGAATCTAGCCAGCTATCTAATAGGTTCAAAGGCAGTTAATGTCTGGTCTTCATGATACAGTTTATGCTGAGTAGAGTACATTAAGAACTTTGTTAATGTACCCTACTCTTGTATTTGAATTGGATCTTGTGTGGGGATTTAATTCTTCTAGAAGGGCATATGCAGGGATTTTCTAGGATTGCAGTATAAAGCTGCATAGTGTTGTATTGGCAAAACTGGCTCATACTGTGTGTAACATGGCTTCAACACAGTTAACCTACATGTGTATATATTAAAAGTAAACTTATTTTATTATTGGGGGGGATGTGTCCCTTTTGCTCCCCAATGCACCACCATGCATATCCATCAAACTCAAAGCCGTGCACTAAGCACATCCAATCTCACCTGATTTCGGAAGCTAAGCAGGGTCAGGCCTGGCTAGTAATTGAATGGGAAACCACCAGGGAATACCAGGTGCTGTAGGCGCCTGGAGTAGGAACTGGCAAGCCACTGCAGTATTCCTGCCAAGAAAACTCCATGGGCATGGGGTCATGAAGAGTTGGTCACTACTGTAATGACAGAACACACACACACATCCCTTTTGCTCCCCAATGCACCACCATGTATATCCATCAAACACAATGCTTTTAGTCATGTGGAATGAGGAGATGCAACTGAAGCCTTAACGAGAGACTAAATCAGACAATACAGGTAACACATCTTTAGAAGCAGAACTTACTTAAGAAGTAAAAGATTGCTTATTGTTACTTGATCTTCTCTCAATCTATGGATTAATTTATTCATGTTTTGAAATTGATCAGTGGGAGATAAGCACATTTTCATTTGTGTGTCTAATTTGTTAGATGTCCTAAGCACATCCGATCTCACCTGATTTCGGAAGCTAATCAGGGTCAGTCCTGGTTAATACTTGGATGGGAGACCACCAGAGAATACCAGGTGCTGTAGGTGCCTGGAATAGGTACTGGCAAACCACTCCCGTACTCCTGCCAAGAAAACTCCAAGGATATGGGGTCATGACTGCAACGATGCAACACGACACACACACAATTTGTTAGGAGCCAACTCTCAATGGTTTGTATACTGTGGGGCAAAACATAGAGTAAGTGGAGGAATTACCTACATAGCTTAGCAAATTATATGACCTTTAGAAACATGAGATTTAGGCTTCTGGAGTCTGCTGAATTCCACAAAAGCCAAGTTATTGTTTACGTTTGCAGTCACTGGGGATGACACATGTACTGTATCTTATGTACCTTCAAATAAGAGAAAGTACTCATTTGTATAAATTTTGCATATAGTGTATATCTCACTGTAGTGAGAAAAACTGTGTCCGTGGAACCTTATGTGCCTACTCATTGTTGATGGGATGTTTGGTGCTTCCTACTCTTCCTTCATCTATTTTCAGAACTGGCTGAAATGTGCTGCTCAAATAAAGATGTGATCTATGCAAAGTAGGACATATGGCCATCATGGGGATGGGGTCTCTATGACACCTTGTTTGCAATTTAGTTTATTATTCCCCCCAATTACTTTGTCTGTTTGGAAAGAAAATATGGGTGCTTTGAATTAAAGTTAACAAAGTTAAGAAGCAACTGTGTATTCCATCTAGCTTAAATTAAAGGCTACAGATGGATCAAAACAGGTGTTTGGAATATATAATGACTGGACGGAGTCCAAAAAAAGTGAATTTGCATTTGGATTTTGACCCATGTTGTATGGACGGGGGACCCAGCTGTTTGTGCAGGGATTTGATTCAGTGTTCTGCATTATGTTGTATTTTCTACAATATCAGATGCTGCCTGATTTTGGGGTTCGAGTAAACTCCTCATTATGAACAGAAATCGACGAATCTCTCAATCTCATGACCAATTTAGTCAGCAATAAGTGGTCTGTCAACCATGGCTGGTTTTGGAAACAAGGAATGTCTCTGCTCCAAAAATGTCAAAATTCAACTTTTGCAATTCACTTTACAACTGCCTGCCCCACTGCAAGCACTGGGAATTTGCATTATACTTCAGGTTCTTTCCTAAGAACTCTGTTATCCTCAAATTAATCAGGAGTGCTTGAATCCATCAAACAACTGAATTTTAGACAATATTGCAGAAGCGGGGGGGGGACATACAAGAAGAATTCCATTGTTACTTCCAGAGATACTCTCGCTAGGTTTAGAGGGGAGCAACACATCTGCAGAAGATGCAGCGGGGTAAGTACAGAGGTAGCAACAACTACAGTGGTTCTTTTAGTCTCATCCAGACATCTCTTTAAGGGTTAAGAAAACATACTGGGGGGCTGCAATAATTTTGCTCACTCTACTGTTACTTTGCTTGCATAAAATACACCAGCCAGACTTCTAGGCAGTCTGAGGATTCAGACTGTTTGGCTCAGATAAAAAAAAATTATTTACAGTACTAGCCAGAATCCTGATTGTGCAGCTCCATGCATGAAACTTTGGTGATGTCATCACCTTCAGCCTTTTATCTTTAATAAAAAGTTTTCTAATTACTTTCTAATTAGCCTCAATCACCACTGGGTCCTCCTAGGGAAGGGCCTTTTTTAGGGAACCTCTTAGCAATACTACGAGCAGGAAGTAGCTTGGAACCATTAAAGATCACAAGCTGAATACCAACCGACAATGCAATGTAGCTACAGAAATGCAAATGTTATTTTAGCACTTCATATGCCTTAGCGGTATTCCCGTTTCCGTTTCCGTTAAAGAAACGGTAACGGGAATCACTGGCCACTCGGTGAACCGACGAACCCTGAGTCCTCAGCATCGCGCAATCCAAGCGGCACAGGAAGGGACAGGGAAAACTTTTAACAGAAGGGTGTTTTATTTGGGGGGGGGTTCCCCGCCCCCCTCTCCTTGGCTAAGGCACCATAGACAAAATGGCGACCGCATAGCTGCGAAAATGCTATTTTAAAAATTTTTACAGTAGCAAGTGGGTTTTTCTTGCAAAAAAAGTCTCCCTTCGCACATGGGGAGTGGACCATGCTTGGAGCCATTCCACCAATCGCATGGCCAGGTTTTGCTGACTGTACCAGGCTGGGAGGGCGCATCCATTTGCCATGCAGTGCGGGGGCAAAATGGCGACAGCAATATTTTTTTTGAAATCGTTGCCCAAAACCCCACCAAAGCACCACAGAAACATGCGAAAATTAGCTATTTTAAATGCTTGAATTTTTACAGTAGCAGCAGTGGGTTTTTCTTGCAAAAAAAGTCTCCGTTGATTTTATTTTATTTTTTATTTTATTTTATTTTATTTTTTTACACCTGCACATTCGCAATGATGGGCTCGCCCATGGGAGTGGACCATGCAAAGTTTTGGAGCCATTCCACCAATCGCATGGCCAGGTTTTGCTGACTGTACCAGGCTGGGAGGGCGCATCCATTTGCCATGCGGTGGGGGGGGGATCCAAAATGGCGACCGCAATATTTTTTTTTTGAAATTGCCCAAAACCCCCGCACCACAATGCAATGCTATTTTATGCTTGAATTTTTACAGAAATGCAAAAAAAAAAATGTTATTTTTTTTTTTTTTTAGCACTAACAGCAACATAGTCTCCAAATCCCAATGGGGTGCTCACTTCTGGGATGTGCCCCCTCTATTCAGCATGTTTTAGGCCCCATCTTCAATACTGTGTCCAGTGGTGGGCGCTGCACTTCAAGAAGGATGCTGACAAATTGAACAAAGTTCAGAGGAAGCCAACTGGGGGGGGGGCAGAAAAATTCAGGGGGGGGGTATTTTTTCTTTTTTTTTCCTGAAGAGTTTTTGTTTTTTCCCAAAAATTGGAAAAATAGAAAAAAGAAAAAGGAAAAAAAAGATTATGGAATATTTTATTTTAACATGATGATGAATAAAATATCTTAAGACAGGGTGTACTAATATTTTCCATATCATGTCTAAAAAATATGCCTAGGTTCAGATTGTTCTAATTTCTGTACACTGAGGACAAGCAAGTCCTAGGTTAAAAACTGAACTCTCCAATGCAAGAAGAAGATGCATTTCTTCCTTTAGGCGGTGCTGCTATTGTCACAAGAAAAAGAAAAAGGTTTCGCTTTTGTTTTTGCATGTAGGTGGGTATGTTTGGTTCTGTTCTGTCCTCTTCACTAGGCCTCAAAGCACTGGAAGAAAATGCGGAGCAACAAAAATGATTCTGATTAAATTTCATGCCCATTCACTGAAACTTAGTCCCTCTCTCTTCTACACATTTTCCCTGTCTTCAATTCTTTTTATGAGAATGAGGTTTTTATTTTATTTTTATTCAATGTTATGGAGAGGAAATGTGAATAATTGTTAATTCTGGATTTTTAAACATTATTTATGGAGGGGGGTTTTTCCACATAAACTGGTAAACAGTTCAGGAGACTGTTACTCCATTTCTTACTTACAATTACAAATAAATATTACTTAAAAAGTAAACTCTATTTGTAATAAATGTTTGGATACACTATATTTTAATAAGCTAGTTGTCATAATTTTATGCCTAGTCAAATTCTCCATAGTCATGTTTTATGTTCTTAAAGTAACAGAATGAAATTCAAGCTGTAAAGGGGAGGGGGAGTGCTAATGCAGCATTTGTGTTATTTTTTCCTGAAAATTTCCATCCCCCAACCCCCCCCCCCAGAAAAAATGAGGTGTTTTTTTTCTGAGCTTCCAAATTTCTGAAAATTTTACATCTCTAGGAATGTTTAGCCTGGAGAAAAACTGAAGGGAGATATGATAGCACTTTTCAAATGTCATACAGAGGAGGGACTGTATCTGTTTCTGATCTTCCCAGAGTGTAGGGCAGACAGCAATGGGAAGCCAGATTTCAGTTTACTATGGGGGATCTCTTAACTGTTAGAATGATATGACAATGGAACTAATTACTTTGAGAAGCGGTGAGGCATTCAAAAGAACTTTGGACAACCACACTGGAGGCATTCAAAAGAACTTTGGACAACCACCTGGCAGATCTTTTTTGATTTGTGTTCCTACCTTAAACAGGGTATTGGACTTGATGGCCTTATAGGCACCTTCCCACTTTATTATGATTCTATGCGTATGGAGCTGTGCCAACAGAATAGCAGCCACTGAATCAATGGCCTTAATCGGTGCTCAGATGCATCTATACATGCCTGTTTGTGTGAGTGAATAAAAAAGCAATTTGTAGAATTATAGAATCATAGAGTTGGAAGAGACCTCAAGGCCTATGCAGTCCAACTCCCTGCCATGCAAGAACCCCCATCACAGTACTCCCGACAGATAACCATCCAGCCTCTACTTAAAAACCTCCAAAGAAGGAGACTCCACCACCACCCCTTGGCAGCATATTCCACTGCTAAACAGCTCTAACCATCATGACATTCTTCCTAATATTCAAATGGAATATCTTTTCCTGTAGTTTGAAACCATTGCTCTGAGTTCTAGTCTCTAAAGCCATGGAAAACAAACCTGTTTCCCCTTTGATATGACATCTTTTCAGATGTTTGAACATGGCTCTTGAGAGCCCCCTGGACTGCAAGGAGATCAAACCTATCCATCCTGAAAGAAATCAACCCTGAATGTTCACTGGAAGGACAAATTTTGAAGCTGAGGCTCTAGTATTATGGCTACCTCATGAGGAGAGAGGACTACTTGGAAAAGTCCCAGATGTTGGGAAAGATTGAAGGCAAAAAAGGGGGGATGATAGAGAATGAGATGGTTGGACGGTGTCATCGATGCAACCAATATGGATTTGACCAAACTCCAGAAGGCAGTGGAAGACAGGAGGGCCTGGCATGCTCTGGTCGATGGGGTCACGAAGAGTTGGACAGGACTGAACCACTGAACAACAACAACAATCATATCCCCTCTCAACCTTCTTTTGTTATGTATTTTTACTTGTGAACACAATTGTGATGTTTCTGTGATCTTCCGATTGCTAGAGCTATCTGCTTTGGTATTGCTTTTTCTTTACATGGTGGTCATGGAAAAATAAAAGTTAGGTAAAAGAAGACCTGCCAGTTGGTTGAGTTTGTTATTTAGTCATTGGTGACCATGGTAGCTGTAGAATTTTGAAAACTGTGGATCAAAAATCACTTTTCCCAGCTGCCTCTTGACTGAAAGAACCGAGAACATAATTTGCTTCACTGCTGATTTCTGTTTTTCCAACCATCCCTGAGACAAGACTGTCTGAAATCTTGTTGTACAGATCTGTGTATGTAATTTGAACTTTCACAAGCAGTATGGAGTCACTAAGAGTTGGTCACGACTGCAATGACACAACACACACACACACAGTGATAATTGTGCCAAGGTGGAGGTGATATTCAAGAAGGACATCCACAAACATGCTGGACAATAGTCACACTGTGAATCTCACAATCAAATTCTTCAGGGAGGACTGATGAGTGTAATTGTTCAATGATGATTGGCTACACTGTTCCAGAGGTATGCAGCCTACAACAGAATTCCAACCGTTTTCTTCTTCTAAGGACTGAGATAATCATGACTGATTTCTCCACACTGAATTGTCTTCCATGGACTCCTGAATGATATTTGCAGTAGTATGGAATTTGATGTTCTTTCCTCTCCAATCTGGCAGCAAACGGTTGAACTGTGGCCAAACTGGCTATGGTACAAGAAGTCTCTGCTTGCAATAAGCCATTAAGGGTAGTGCCAAGCCATCAGTGTCCCTATAATATTACATACAAAGTCCTACCGAAAGGGACCCACCGAAATCAATGAAACGTGAGTGGGTTATGCCAGTCAGTCTTTCTTGTCTGAGTATGACTACAATATTTTCATAGGAAGAATTTTGTTTAGAGTTGTCTTGTTTGGTTCATAGAATTTTCAGAAGCTTCCATGTTATCATCTTCTTCATATGTAACCCTATCTCTTTGCCTCCAGTTTTTTTCCTAGCCACAGAATTAGTTAGAAGGGAAAGGCAAAAGAGCTGAACAATGTTGATTATTATGTTTATTATGATTTTTAATTGGTAGCACTGGAAGTTTTCTCTCTAGTTCTGGAAGCACTTCAGGCTTGGACCTAACCCATAGGCTTACAGCTAAGCCTTCTACTAAAACTTACAAGATATACAAAATCTCATCTCTATAGGAAGGTCTTGCTTCATCTTTAATTTCATTCGGGGAGACCTGGGATAGTAAAATTGAAACCTCAGTCCACATAAAATCCTGTGAAACATCTCGTGAAAGTAAAATTCAACACCCCTGCACACTATATCTTACCATTGCTTTTAGTTTAGGAATCCTAAATATTAGTGAGCTCATAATATTCTACAGCTGTACTTAAATAAACTGTGTGCTTAAGCAGGCTTGTTATCCAAATATGTATGGATGCAAAGTATGAGACTCCTTCTGTATTCAGAACAGAAGCCACATTTATCATATTCCAACATCACTGCTCCTCTTCCTACCATAACTCATTTTATCAGGGAAGGGGTGTGTGACTTCAGGAGAACCAATTAGAGACTAATTGCTGTAAACATGGTCATACTTCATTGCACTGCTGCAATGGAGAATCAATACAAAATAGTTCTGCACCGCCTCCGTCCGTATTCCTTAGGGAGTAAAGTTGAGGCCCCACTGAAGGACTTTGCAATGACTCTGACAAAATAAAATATTTGAAACTTCAAACATGAATTTTTCCACATGTGGGAGTTTATGAAATGCTACCATACAGAAGAGAACACACAAGAATTTAGCTTCAGTTCTGAAAATATAATCAAGCCAAAGGCAATTAGAATTTCACTACCCACTAGAGTTTTACAGAACTCATTAACACTCATTAATCTACCCTGCCAAGTCCAATGGGCTTCTGCCTCTTTGTGAACAGTTTGGAGCGATTTTAGATTCTTGAAGCCGACAGCAAGAAAAACAAGAGTTATACAATCAGTTTCCTCCAAGAATCAGAAGAATAATTATTGACGGAGCAGATCAGAAATATTGGACTAATACTGGAATTCATCCAAATACAGTAATACTGAGACTCACTCAGTATTACAGATCTGTAGTACAGTAGTCTTTTTCCTTATCCAAGGGAGAATCCAAGGAGCTGCCTCCTACCCACACCCTAGTTAGACCATTGGTACTGTATTCTGGGCCACTATGTTGTGGGGGCTCTCAGTTTACTAAGATGAACCATGGTTTAAGAACTGGGATAGTAAGTTAGCAGTTTCTCATTGTAAAGCTAATTGATCACTACTGACATGCCAAAACTGAAGTACAAAGTGAGGAGGGAAAAAGGGGGAGAAGCATATTCATCTGAACTATAGGAATCTTGGATTTCTACGTTCATGCTTGCCGCCAGTTGTGGGCATTTACGGTAGTTTGGAATTCCATGCATAGTTTCCCTGACAAAGGTCCCACTTGATTCAGCTGTACTTCTCAATATATATAGGAATCTACTGCACTTGGTTCACTGAGTATTTTTGCAGTAGCAAGTACAAATTAAAGCCCCTTTAGAAGACATGAAAAAGCATAGAATTATAGAATCATAGAGTTGGAAGAGACCTCAAAGGCCATCTAGTCCACCCCCCTGCCATGCAGGAACCCCCATCTCAGGACTCCCAACAGATAGCCATCCAGCCTTTGCTTTAAAACCTCCAAATAAATCCGTGGCAGCATATTCCACTGCTGGACAGCTCTAACCATCATGAAGTTCTTCCTAATGTTTAAACTTAAGCAGACAGAACTATATTAATTGTGTGGCACGACAAATCCCAGCAGGTGTGGTTAGCATAACAACAAGCTAGAACTGCTAAAATTCCCTCTTAGGCACAACTATTAAAGCTACAAGAATCCTCTCATTTTTCTTTGGCTTGTACGCATGCATGCCCAGGAGTGTGTGTCTGTGTGTGCATGGGTGTGTGTGTTTTCTCATGAGAAATAATTAGAGTTTTTTATTTGTTGTTATCCACCAAAAGAAGACAATCCGAATTCAGGAAATTCATTTTATTGCTTCACAGGAAACATTTTGACAGTAAATGAAGACGGCTCCATTCTCCATTCAAAAGACAGGAAGACAAGTGTGAGCACCCATATGTTCAAAGCTGCGAAGTCATTAGTTTTGTAGTAGAACAGAAAATATATTTTTCCTTCCTATTCCTGCTTGCACTATCAAGCGAGCTGTATGGCCATTATGTGAAGGAGGGAAAAACATTTGAACAGGTTTTGGAGCAAGAAGAATACAGAATTGGCATTGAATCGTAAAACAGTGACGTTGGAAGGGGCCTTCAAGGCCGTCACGTCCAACTTCCTGCTCCATGGAGGAAGACAAATCAAAGGATATCTGCCAGGCGGTTGTCCAGATTTCTCTTGAATGCCTCCAGTGCTGGGGCACTCATCCACCTCCTGAGGTTATGGGTTCCATTGATCTACTGCTCTAACAGTTAGGAAGTTCTTCCTGATATGTAGCCGAAAGATGTGTTCTCTTAACTGGAGCCCATTGTTGCGCATCTTACTCTGGCGTGATCGAGAACAGATCCTGCCCCTCCTTTGTATGACAAATGTCTCAAATATTTGAAAAGTGCTATCCTATTGCTCCTCAGTCTTCTTTTCTCTAGGCTAAACATCCCCAGTTCTTTCAGTCTTTCCCCATAGGGCTTGGGTTCCAGCTCCCTGATCATCCTTATTGGCCTCTTCTGAACTTGTTCCAACTTGTCATCATCTCTCTTGAAGTGTGGTGTCCAGAAATGGACACAATACTCAAGCTGAGGCCTAACCAGAGCCAAATAGAGGGGCATAAGCTAAATTATGGCACAAAGAAATCACATCCATCATAATGTAGAACCAGATGTATAAAAATGCATGCAAAAATGCAAAGTATTCTTCTTCCTATAATTTATCTGCATATAAAAACTCTGCACATATGACAGTCATGGGCCTCGTTTTCAGCTGTAGCACAGCATTCCATTCATTACAGCCCAGTTTCAAGGTTGTTGTTATGTGTCATTAAGTCATCTTTGTCTTATGGTGACCCTATGCATTTGTGACCTCCACTTTCATTTTTCCAGGGTTAAAGTAAGAATGGCCATAGGCCTCCAGATGTTTATGAACTACTACTATCATCACATATATTTGGCTAGTCTGCCTGGGGTTGATGATAACCAGGGTCCAACAACATTGGTAGGGGTCACCATTTTCAAGACCTGGTTTAAGAGATATCAGGTAGCCTGATGAGTAAATATACAACACTGGCCAACATGGTGTACTGGAATGAGTATGTTGAAGGGAACGTTGTATTTCTGTACATGAAAAAAGCAGTTTTCTGCATTAGTAATCTTGATTAAGGTCTCATACCTAGGCTGTATGTCCACTTGAATATGTAAATGATATTCTTTCCTATGCACTCTCCCAAGTTCACTTTGCATATTCTATTGATGTTAAAGCACACTTCCTACAGAAAATTGAGCTATGCTCATACATGGGAATGGGGGACAGCCTTGCCACTAGGAAGAATGAAGTGGTCACCTCAAGATGGCAGATACTAGGAAGTAGCAGGAAAATGGTGAAGAGGACTGTGTGCCAGTCATCATATCTGCCCCTTAATCTAGCTTGCTCCCTTCAAATATAGTAAAGGATGCTTTTCTATCACCAGTGCTGAAGAAAGGTTGGGGTGCCAGTCCATTGTTATTTGCAAATGAAATAGGAAAGGAAACTATGCTTGATTTCAGACATCAAATGTCTTGGGCTGTGGTTGTATGAAAGCCACCATATCCAGCAAATGTCAAAGGATTTGGTTACATGTTCGCCCAAACACTGCTACTCCAGTTCCATTCATGTCTGTACATTGTATCCCCAGCAAGCTTTTTAAAATGTGATTGCAGCAAAGAGAGAATGTTCTTCACTACTTTCCCATCAATTATCAGCATAATTGCACACTGTGATGTTCATATGCTTAAAATTTTGTCCTCCTTTTTTCAAAGGCCAGGGTCTTTTAAGTGCTACACATCTAAGAAACTGTTGGAACGTGAGCATCAGGTTCTTCGCTTATTAAAACTTGCCACTCCCACAGTCCCCTTGAAAGAGAGAGATCAAAAGCAGTAAGCGGTATAATTAATCCTGTGTTAACCAGTAACTGGGATGTTAGCATCATTTATGCAAATTTGATGAAGCTACAGTAGTTTGAGTTTTTTTAAAAAAAATAGAAATAAATAGGGTGACACATTATCAGAATATGTATCCACATATGTTCCTAGATCTGTCCGTCTGTCCACCACTGCTTTGTCCAGTGGTGGGTGGCTGCTCTGCCTTCCACAGCAATCCACACCACCAATCACAACGGGCACCAGCCATTATTGGGGAAAGGAGGTATTCTGGGGGTATACGGAGAGATTGTAGACCTGCACCCCACACATCCAGTTGACTTCCACAAAGCATTTAATTTCTGTCCCATTGTAATCAATGGGATTCTTTTAACTGCATCCATAAAAGTAGGGGGGGATTTTCCTCACACATTTTATACGTCACTGGCACACATGTGACAGGGCGTTAAAAGAGGCATCTCATATGCTTCAGATTCTACTCCAGTACATCAACCTGTTCAGTGGTGCGTGAGTTCTGTGCATGCTTGTATTGGAGCTCCAGCCAATGATCTATTGGAACTTGCTTCTGAACAAACATACAAAGCTTTATAAGTTCATGTTTTTTACCCTGCATCTTATTACATTTCTGCCTAGCACTTAAGACCCACTTAAGATGAAGGCAATGCCCTCTTTATTGGCATCACAATGATTTCTCAGAGAAGCCTATTGGGCTTGGCAGAATAGAAAAGAAATGTGCCAATCCAGAGGCCAATGTGATGCACATGGATGGATGTGCTACCTAAATTGAAATCAACAGTGCAGATTTTGCAGACAAGATCTCTGGAGCTCCTACATTGTCTGTCGTTGGAGTGTTGTAAAACTGATTGTCCCTCACACTCAAGGAAACTCTGTCTTAGAATTGATTGGATGATCTTCAAAAACAAAGTTTCAAATGGCCAAAGAAAATAGAGATCTATATCAAGTCCTTTATGTCTTCCAAGTCCCTTTGTAGAGTTCAAGAGTTCTCCCATTTTTAATTTACCAAATGTCTTCATTATCATATCTCCATTATTGCATTATTCCAGTTCAATGTCTCCAGCATACAGGGTGATCAGCAGGATGGCAGTAAACCCTGTGAGCAAGCCAGCATTTTGGATCAGAAAAAAAGCTAGATCGGCTTTCCTTCCAGTTACTTTGTCTCTCATCATGTCATTCATTTCTGGGAACTGGAAGAGGAAAGAGGGAGGAGAAAGGAGGAAGAGAGAGGGGGGAGGGAGGGAGGGAGGGAGAGGGAGAATTGAGATGAGATTTTTAGTTACATGTTGCCATCTGGTGGAAGAACACATGAAACTAGCCTGATAATTTTTAAAAACTGCATCCACAGATATATTTCATTTTAATACATAAAGGTTCCTTTTTTTCCTCCCTAAGATACTTGAAAAGCAATGATTAGAGTCTAGACCGGCCTGGATGATACGTACATGTAATGACTTGAACGAGAAATGAACACAAGAAACTGTTTTCTGCTGCTAACTCAATTCTGAGCTACTGTGCTTAATTTTGAGGTGAGGACCTATTCCATCCACTTCTACGGGTGACCACTTTACTGGTTTTCACTTCCCATTTGGGCAACAGAGATGCTGTGATAATATATTTTAAAATAAGTTGATATATCATTAGAGGAAATTCAGGATCTGACTACCTGTCAGAGTAGGCAAGGTAGCATGATCATTTCAACCAGATCACATCACAGCCCTTTTAAAGAAGCTCCACTGGCTACCAATCAGCTGTCAGTCACAATTCAAAGCAATAACCTTAACCTACAAAGCACTGTACGACCTGGGTCCTAGCTGCCTCAAAGATCAAATCTCACAGTATGAACTGACTTGGGTGCTTAGGTCATCAGTAGAGGCCTTTCTCCCCATCCGCCACCCACACAGGTATGTCTCGTGGGACCCCATGAAAGGGCCTTCTCGACTGCTTTGCCCAGCCTCTGGAACTCCCTCCCACTAGAGGCAAGGACTGCCCCATCTCTGAAGTCTTTCCAGAAACAGGCAAAGACATTTCTCTTCAGGCAAGCTACCTATTATGTGTCTTTTATATGAATCTAGCATACATAATCACATATAGACTTTGTGTTTATAACCACTTTTAACCTTGTGTGATTGCATTGACACTATGTTTTCAATGTTAGTTTCCTTCACTCATAACTTTTACATGGATTTTTTACTCTCTCTCTCTTACTGCTCACATTCTCTTGTAGCTTTAATGTAATGCTGTCTTTTAATGCTGTAAGATGTCCTTCAGGCCTCTGTTCTCAGTACTTGAATATGTACTGGACTGTATATTGTATTGGACTGTATATTGTCCCTCATCACTGTAAGCTGCCTTGGGTCCTTTTCCAAGGTGAAAGGTGGGGTAAATATACTCTAAAACAAACAAACAAACAAACAAACAAACAAACCAGGAGTTTTCAACCTTCACTTTCCAGAAAGTTTGGACTTCAACTCCCGGAAGCCCTAGCTAGAATCCTAATGCTAAGAAATCCTGTAAACTGGGGTGGAAAACATATGGAAGACTATCACTGAAAACCACTGACTTTTTACACTGCTCTTGCTTGTACCTCAAGACAAGTCAAGCACAGAGGAAGCCCTGGCTTTTCAGTCATGTGCACCATACTGTATGTTCCCTTCTGATAGCAGCAGGAGCAGCTAAACCATTTATGGGTTTTCAGTTTACTAAAGGAACCACAGCTTGTTCTTGGCTCCTCCCCTTTTCACTTGCTCAAGCCTAAATCCCATCATCTGTCGTGTTCGGATGTCATGCTAAGACACCCATGAAGCAAAAATCTATAAAATGTTTATTTTATATAAGTGAGAGTAATCCCATTTGTTTAGTTTATATAAGTGGGAGCAATCAGCCAATTCCCACCAACACAGGATAGTGGCATTCTTTGGAACCCTAAAATATCATGACGTCCAAATGTGCCTACTATCTTGTTTCTTCTACAAAATCTTGAGAACTAGAGACATGGGCTTTCAAACACCAACTGTCATCTCCAGGAACTCAATGAAAAATAAGGTGAGATGATTTCTACAAAAAAAAATGTGTTTCTGTGACCACCATAAATGCAGCTTTCTACACACACACACACACACACACACACACACACACACACACACACACACACACACACACACACACACGTCAGCAGAGATGCAAGGGGGGAACACAGAAGAAAAACACCTCATAGACATTGCTTCTAGTTGAGCAGGTAAACATATCCCTATTATTTACTTGCAGCTGATCACTGCAACACGTTCTCCTTGGAAATTAATTCAAAAATGCTGAAGAAACCTCAGCTTCTGCAAAGTGCTGACAAATACAGATAAATAAAATTGCTGTGCTGGCTACTTATAAACACTGAGGTAGGATCAAGTTCAAAGTTTCCCAAGCCCTCTTAAAATTAAGAAGTACAAAATGGGCTCTCCAGAAACATCTTTGAAACAGAATTGAATTTTCATGTTGGGGGGGGGAGAGGTTTTCAATAACTGGAGTAATAAAACTCACAAAGACAGGAGGCAGCTGTTGATTCCCTCGTCTTCCCTTAAGGCTAAAGTCTCTTCAGCAAAACTATATGGTGATGTAAGCTATCTTACCAGTACAGTTCCACCCTCATCCCACCACCCACTGTTACGCTTCGTAAGAGGCCACTGCAGGCAGCAAATCTGGGGTGTAAGGAAAGGGTAATACAAAAGGGTATTTGTTTATAATTCCTGTTATGCCATTCCTAACACCTAAGGATAAGGAAAAGCTATGGCAGTCCTGTCTTCAGCCAGCGTGGAGCAGATACCTCCGTCAACAGATTTGTGGTGTCAGTAAAAGAGAGGGGGGAAATGTTGAATTATTCAATCTATTTTTACTGTGTTGTTGCTGCCAGGTCGAGAAGGAGGGTGCTTGTGGAATTTCTCTTTCAATTGCCAAGTAACCTGGTTAGCCTTGGTCATTATGTACCATAGTTTGCTTGGCCATTACGTATCATGTGGAACAGGCACCACCTGCCGCTCTAGTTCAAACAGAAAATGTCCTGGGCTAGACTCCTTCACTACGTTTTGACTCAGCGAGCTTGTATGGAGTAATGCCTTCAACCCGCTAATCTTTCCTTTGCGATCCAAAGCCTTTTATTTTTCCCTTTGAGATTCAAGGCCTTTCCTCCTGCGACAGCAGCATTCACCTTTAATCAGTCAGCTCAAGTCCTACTTCCTGACAGTGAGGTAACACTAAGTAAAGCTTTGCTCTCACTAAGGCACAGTGAATAATTATTTGAAGGCTTAATGTTGCTCACTTAACAGCACAGTCCTGTGCATGTTGACACAGAGGTCCCACTCAGAGAATGACATCTATTCATAACTGAGAATACATAGGATATGCCTTAATTGTATTTTCCCCTCAAGGATTTGAGGAAGAATGCTGGATAGCCAAAAGGTAACCTCATTCTATATCTACTATACAGAATCACTTGGGGTGTGATCAGATGAGCATTCATCCTGCTATCTGCAGGGGAAGGCTGCTTTCCTTTTTCCGAGGATCAAATGACTTAATGGTTAAAATGAAGCAGTTCAGAATACTATCTGAACAGGAATTAATGTTTAAAATCTTAGAAACAATAGAGATGGATAAATTATCAGAATGTTTAGATGTTTCCAGGAAGGAAAGCCACCAGAAAGTCTGGGGAAAATACTATATATGGATGAAGAAGAGAAAAATAAGAACAAAAGCTAGAGAATTAAGAAAAAGCATTATTGTATATGCTTCATGATAAATATCAGTCAGTTTAGATGTGTAGAAAGATTTAAAATATTGGCAATTAGATATAGGTGACTACCAGCTCGTACCTCTCTGTATTTTGTACCCCCCTTTTTTCATGTTCCCTCACACCCTTTCTCCAATTGGTTTGTATTGGAAACAAAAGATATAAATAAATAAATAAATAAATAAATAAATAAATAAATAAATAAATAAATAAATAAAGCAGCCCATCCCTAAAGTGGTCCTTTCTCCCCTATTCCTGGGTCTCAGTCAGAGACGAGTACCTTTTTTTTTTGTACAAGTAGATTTGTTCCCTTTTTATTCATTTCCAGGATGTGCAATTCATGGAAACGAATAAGTAGAAAATTACATTTAATTTGTGCAGTAATGAGGCAGTGACATGGGAGTAGCCTGCATGTACTGTAGAACCTTTTAAAATGGCTTCTGCCAGATGCCTTAACAAATTGCTTAAGAGGCCTCCTCTACCTACGCATTATGTGACAAATAATACAGTTGTAAACTGAGGTAGTTGAACCCTGTATGTCCAGTGGTGGCATTAGATTTCAGGGATCCTTCAGCAACCTCTCTTCACTGGTTCTTCTTTCTTTGTCTTTGGCCGCTATCTCACTAGGGGGAAGATCCTGATATTGTGAACATTGGTTACATGATTGAAGATGTGGGTTCTCTGTTCCCACTACAAGGAAGTTTTTTTTTAAAAGTGCCATCCAGCTCCAGGACGAGCTGGTCAGTGTTAGGAAAATAAAAATAAAAAGGGGCTAATAGCCTGAAGGCCAGCTGGTCAGCACTGGGGGGGGGGGGGTTGATGCTAGGAAGAAAAAAGAAGAAAACCGGATCATATGCAAGCTGCCACAGACTTCTGGCTCACATTTTTTACCAGAGCAAATTTTACCTTCTCCGGTAGGTCTTGGAAAACTCTCTAAAGGGGGCATAACCATTTTTGTTGTTGTTTTTTTAAGCCTGGTGGCTGTGGGGACAAGATTTTGGGAAACGCTTTATCTTGAAATTTAATCAGCATTTTAAAGGACGTATGATAGAGAAGCCTCTTTGCCACTGGTTTTTCTTGCTACTGTTCAACACTGTTCTCCAGCACATCCTCTTCCTAGGGATATTCTGTTCCTTTAAAAAACAAAACCCTCCAAATTCACCTGAATTTCCCAGACATGGAAATTCCATGAAACTTCCTGGAACACAATCCTGAAAAACAAATCCCTTCTACTAGCTTCTGAATACAGGATTCTACCACCTCCATCTACCACCCATGCACCCTGCACAACATATACAGCAGCGTGCAGTGAACAAATGAAGGGAAGGAGCAGTGGAGAGAGAAACACAAGTTCTAACACATCCTACCTGTTTCTAGATAGAGAGGAAGAAGGTGGAATTCAGTAGAAAAGCAGGAATCTGTACTGACCATTCATACAAATAATTTACATTCTGTTCAGACACTGCATGAATGTTTCCAGTCTAGAGACCTAAAGACAGAAATATTTGGAAGACAGACAGAGAATCCTATCACCTACTGTGAGACAGTGCAACAAAAAAGGGATATAAAACAAGAGAAGCAAACACTCACTTTACTCATTCTTATGTGTAAGTCCAAGAAGCTGCAAATTACCTACATATGTTACACTACTGGCTGCCTTGTTGCATTGACTTTTAAAGATCAGAAGTAGCAAATCCATTGTCTCCATCTTTTGATCAATCAGCAAATTCTTCTGAACTTGCTCTCTGTGTATGTTTGTGTCCAAGTCTAGGTGCACATTTATTTGTCTATGCTTTTTCTTCACAATGGGGAAAGACTCTGGTTTTATCATCCTTTTGCACAAAATGGCAGAAATTTTGACCAAAAAAAAAAATAGCCAAAAAAAACCCCAAAAACCAACAGTCTGGTTGTTCTGGAGGTGAGAAATTTTGAGGATGGGGGGATTCTACAGATTCTTAATAGGTTGCCTCTACATATTATGACAGTGATCAAGAGCAGTTAATTTAGCACAAAAAAAATCTTCCAATGATTAGTATCTAAAAAAGAAAGGAGGCAGAAGCAACATTTCTAACTTCCTAGCATGCCCTTTCCTGCTGGTGGAGGTTATAGGAAACATTATTATAATAGCAAAATGCTAAACATATTGTGGTCTGTGCTCCCTCTTGAGGCCTGTTCTGGTAATGACATCAAGCAATAAATTTCTCTAGCAGACACTATAGAACAGGATCCCCATATCCATGGGAGACTGGTTCCAAGCGTAAGCCCCATGTGGATGCTGAAAAGTACAGATAATAGTGAATGCTATATATTGCATGGTAAATGAGGGGGCAGGGAAAAAATTTCACATGCATTACCAGAACTGGCCAGTAGAGGGCACGAGAGACCATGCTCTGTATTATTCACCAACAAGAATTCATAACAGTCTCTGGTTCTGTCTAGTGGCCAATTCTGGTTATGCATATAATTTTTTTTCCTGGATATTTTCTTTTAAAATTTTTCATATTTTCAGACCACAGAGAAGTAAAACCATGGATCCTGATCCTGCAGATATGGAGGACTCTACAGTACCTATCAACAGAGCTGTGGGCTAAATCCAATATTAGTTCTAATATAGTAAGTAGACCTGCTATTGTATATTGGAAGCATCATAGCTGTTGACTTGACCAGCCCTTTTTATTCAATGGGTTTACTCTAGTGAAAATTAAGTTTCCAATTTAGCCTGAAACATAGCTGTCCCATGCAAAAGAACCAAAAAAATAATAATCAGCCAACATGTGTATAATAGATAAACGTGGCATTAAGTGACACTCCAAGTACCATTATGATAAGACACTCATTCTCACTAGGTATAATTTTTATTTCTTTCACTATTGTCTTTTGATGCCCTGCCTGTATCTTTACTAGCTTTCTCTTACAATGCAGCCCTTAATAATGCAAATTCTCACACTCCTCTATAAGATGTAAGGAAGATGGGGAGGAAAATCTCACCATATCTGCCAGAGAAATGTACAGGAACATGCCTCCGGCTATTGCAAAGATAACATTGGGTGCAAAGTTGTTGCCAACGACGATACCAAAAGCTAGTCCAACGTAGCAGGAGCACGCAGACAGGAAGTTGAAGAACAAGGCCTGCCGCGTGCTCATCCCTGCATTAAGAAGGATGACAAAATCACCTGAAAAAAAAGGAAAAAAAAGTGGAAAGTCATCAGGAAATATTGGAATGGATTTGCAAAGAGGGAATATTCCTCTAAAAAGCCACAAAAAAGAAAGAAAGGAGTAGAGGACTTGAAAGAGGAGGCTTCTCAGTTATAAAATATCATAAGAACATAAGAACATAAGAAGAGCCGTGCTGGATCAGGCCAAAGGCCCATCTAGTCCAGCTTCCTGTATCTAACAGTGGCCCCACCAAATGCATCCAGGAGCGCACAAGACTAGATCTCTGTCTCCTGATACCACTCCCCTGCATCTGGCCCTTGAAGTTCCTTAGTTTTTTAAAACCTGGAGATTACACATCTCCATCATGGTTTGTAACCTGTGATGGACTTTTCCTCCAGAAATCTGTCTAATTTCCTTTTGAAGGCATCCAAGCCAGATGCTGTCACCACAACCTGTGGCAGGGAGTTCCACAGACTAACAACACACTGAGTAAAACAATTGTTCTTCTTCTGTCTATTCTCACTCTCCCAGCCCTCAATTTGAGTGGATGTCCCCTAGTTCTGGTATTTTGTGAGAGGGAGAAGAGCATCCTTCTATCCACTTTACTCATGCCCTACATTATTTTGTATGTCTGAATCATATCCCCCCAGGGGGCTTTTATCCAGACTAAAGAGCCCCAAATGTTTAAGCCTTTCCTCATACAGGAGGCCCCCCAGCCCAGTAATCATTTTAGCCACTTTCTTCTGCACCTTTTCCAGTTCCACTATGTCTTTTTTGAGATGCGGTGACCAGAAATGTACACAGTACTCCAGGTGCAGCCTTACTATTGTTTTTTTTATCATTTTGCTTTCTGTCTGTAGCTGTGACAGTGTTAATGATTCCCTGCATGGAAGAGGTGATGCTGGCATGGGTTTTTGTGCTGTAATTTATACCTTGTATTATTTCCACATCATCAATTACAAAGTTGATATGGGAAGGGGGTTATGCTTCTTGTCCTGATGCAAAAAATAATGCTCATTATAGCTCTGCTCAGCTTGACCTACCTCACATGTCTAATAAAGGGCAGTAAGAAGCCACACCCACATCCTTGGACTTATCAGTGGAAGGGGGGGTATGGAAGCAATGAACAGGCAAATAAAATACAAACATGAACCTCCATTTTTTCACAGTTTAACATGCTACAGAGAGTAATGAAGTTGATTTCTGTACTATCCGGGTCTGACACCTGCCTTCATCTGGATGCCACCTGCTCTTCTGAGTCTGGATCTAAAGGCATGATTTACTGAGCCCTGGGTAGGCATTAGGGATGGGCATTTCATTTTGGAACCAGTAGGTTATAAAATGAAACATGTGAGCCCAGGTGGTCCTCAGAACCGGCTGAAACATGTAGATCCAATTGCTTTACCTTTCTCTGTCTCGTGCAGGGTTAAAATCCAATGAGGAAGCATGCTGTGGTGTCATCTTTTCTGCTTTGTGCTGATGGCCAATCAGAGAGGGAGGCGGGATGATGCCTGTCCCTGCACAGCTCCTGATTGGCCAGCATCACAGATCTAGCACAGATGATGTCACACGAGAGCCCAAGTGGTCCTCAAGGACCACCTTGGCTCGTGTGGTTCATTTCGTAACCTACTTGTTCCGAAACGAAATGTCCATCCCTAGTAGGCATACTTTCTGCTGCCTCAGTTAGGGTTAGTACACTAACCATCTATCCTTTGCTTTGTCCTCCAGGGGCCTGATGTACTGGTCTACCAACATATTTTCATATAATGATAAGCTGCTGTGCCAATCCCAAAAGAAGTCTGGGAAGAGGAGATGCCTTCTAAATTTGGCTAAGAAATGTCTGGCCTAAGATCACCCACCAGAATCCATGACTTGATGGCAACCCCAGTGTTCTAGAACCAACTCCTGGTGATGCTTCATCTCCCTCCCTAACTTACAGCCTTCTGAAGGCAGTTCAAGACCTTATTTCTTTTAGGGAGGCTTTTGTCCCTTCCCTGCTAGAATCTGTTTTAGTTCCAGTATGTTTGCGGCACCATCTTCTCTTCTCTTTATCTCGTATCTTTATCTGTTATCTCTCTTCTTTATTTGTCTTATATTTTATTTTTTGTTAATTGCTAGCTTGTTTTATTTCATTTATATTATATTTATTTATTGGAATGTCCAGCTTTTTGCCGTTTGTAAGCAGAGTAGTGTGTCTGCACTAGCTGGGTGGGGTAAAATAGAAATAAATAAATAAATAAATAAATAAATAAATACTCAGTACAGACTAGAACCAAATCCAACCAAACTGGTTCAAACTACACAGCATACCCAGCTTGCCATTTGAAGACAATACCATGTTTTCCCTCTAAGGATGTATATCTCACTGCTCATTTTCTCTTTTGTGTATTCTGGGCTATTTCTGCCTTTTATTGATCTTGGTTGTCTTAGTGTTGTTACTTTGCTTATTGCATTGTATTGTAAAAAATATATATATTATTATGTTTAAAGGATGTATCTGTTTGTTTAACCCTGTAAACTGCCCAGAGCGGCCTTTGTTGCCAGATGGTGTGGCATACAAGTCTGATAAATAAAATAAAATGATAAATAATACATCTGACAGAATGTTGCACCTGTATAACCAGACTTGTGAGTGAGGCCTATTTTAGGCCCAAACAGCCAATTGTAAATCAAAGTAAGCCAATTGGTAAGAAGCTGAAAGGAGAAAAATTCCTACCAGAGCAAAGAGACCTCTTTTGTCCCTTAAGAACGTGCTGCTTCTAAATGCAGACCCAAACATTAGGTGCAGTTTGACCCTACGATTAAATGCATCAATAGCTTGAGTTGCTCAGATACCTCTTACCCAATTCGTGAGGAAACTCTTCACACAAGATTGCTATAGATGTGCTAATTCCCTGAAGCAGTGACAGTGTGAAGGACGCCCCAATAGCTAGTCCATCAATGAAGTTATGCAGGGCATCGCTCAGCGTGATCATCCAGGCAATTGTACCGATTTCTGATAGAGCAGGTCCTTTGAAACATGTACATGAGCTGCTTTGCGTTTCTTCTTTCTGCAGGAATCAAAACATGCCAGTTATGTGAATCCTTAAATGCCTACAAAGGGTTCAGTTCCCTCCATACATACAGTACATCTTAGAAGATGCTGACAAGACAAACGGCCAAGTACCGTCTCTCACCTCCTCCACACATACAACAGAAAGCCCAAGTCATTTGGCAAGTGGCTTCAAATTAATTGTTATAGGGAATTTTTCAGCAGGCAAGTGGATTTGAGATATTCAAGGAAGTCCAATAGAGACTGGACTCTGATGACACATTTGTTCTTAAACCAAAAGTAGTACTTCACGTTGTGAGTTCAAAATGTGTTGGGTCATTTCAGGCACTCTGAATTCTAATGGACATCACACTATGTGGTCTGTACAATCCATGTCAGATCAAGTGCTACACTTGCATTAAGCTGAGATCTGTTCATGGCCACAAAGTTTGCCTATCTGACACCACAGGTCAGTGTTGGCAAACCTATGGCACAGGTGCCAAAGGTGGCACTCGGAGCCCTTTCTGTGGGCACCTGACATCGCCCTTTCACAGCCACCTGTATTCAGGTTAAATTGCTGTATTGGCATTTTGCGAAGAATTAGTGGGTTTTGAATCGCAGTTTGGGCACTCGGTCTCTAAAAAGTTCACCATCACTGCCATAGGTCATATAAGTAATCACACTTAAATACAGACTGAAGAGGGAAGAAGTTACTTTTTGGATAAAAACTACCAAAACCCCGCAGCCACCTTGACAGGAAAAAGGCAATCCATTGAGAAGGATTACTAAGGATGGGGACAATAAATAAATAAATAAATAAATCTGTAGGCTTCCTAGAACAGTGCTTTGCTGGGGGCTTTTGGGTGGGGTTGGGGGTTTTTTTTTCTGATAGTAAAGAAGGGACTTTGAAAAGAAGCTTCATTTTGGATGACCACATGCAAAGAAGGTTGAGGCAGCTGTGGCTTGAACACCAGAGAATTTCAGAAAGTAGAAGCCAATATGCAGTTTGAATCCTGGATGGGGGTTTTGGGGAGCCAGGTTCTAGTGGGTGACCTGAACCGCTCTCTCCTCTGCCCCGACTCTGAGCTCATTAAAGAAAGGCAGATTGAGAAATAACAAATAAATTAGTGTTCCTTTTCCACGGTACTTGGCTAACGGTACTGCTGAAGTTCCTACTTCTATATGGCTTGTAAGCTTTAGGAACTCCATTGTCCCTTTCGCCTGGTTCTCTGCTGTTGTTGTTATGACCTGACAGGTCACATGCAGCTTATCAAGACCTTGTAGCTTTCAAGATGGTCAAGGATTTGTTTATCAGTGCTACCTCTGTAACTGAGTGGGCATGCTGACAGAGAGCGCCTTAATCCTAGACTGACACTCTATCTACTGCACCATATTGGCTCTCCTGGTCATCCTGACGTCATGTAATTTTCATTGCATTGTCTAAATGCACATTAAAGCTGTGTCAATAAGGCCTCCCCTTCCACATCCGCAGCTATACCGCAATCTCTAAAGGGCTTTTCAACAGCAACAATATCCCTAATTTTCGCAAGCATATAAACACAGTTCTTTATTGTTGCTTCAGAGGTTTAGGAATGCGTAATTCTCCAAAGAAATACAATAGCATCCATGTTCCTTTTAAAATGAATCATTGAACAACCCCATTTTCTTAAGGTAAGTCAGGCGGATGATGCTATCTGTGGCAGTGGTATTTCCAGTGAAGCAGAACAGCACACACTGTTCAAATAAAGAAGCAGACAGTTTCCCATTCAAAATGACATTACAAGAACACCGTACACTTGATTTCTATGTTCAGTTGGCTGCCAGGCCCCTTCCAGCCTCACTGAGTTCTGTGTAACCTCTGCAAAGGCTCCTTGTAAGAATATGATAGGGCACAATGTTTCTTTCTCTGACTGGTGATGCAAAAACTTCTCCGCATGTTTTGCTAAGGGCCAGGGATTGAATAGCCTTGTCTCGTCCCTTATTATTGAACTTTGCAATCTTCCCAAGTATGCATTTCTTAAAGACATGACAGGAGGTGTTAAAGGTTTCTCTTCCAACTATGAGTGGAATTTAAGTCTACATGACTACAAAAGAGCGACAGGGATCTGAACAAACAGTTTAGGCACTGAAGAGAGGGAGGGAGGGAGAAAGAGAGAATGGGGGAGATTGAGAGACACACAGAGAGAGGGTGAGAGACATACGGTCCTAAAGATAAGAACAATTGTGCTGCTATCGGGAATAGCCAGGGTGCAAACTGAGAGCTTTGCAGTCATTGCACTTTGAGTAAGTAATTCAAGATAAGTTCTCTGAAGTCCAACGTGCCAGGCATCCCATTGGTTACTCCTGATGTGGCTTAGCTACAGGGATGTCTGGGTCAGTCCCCCTACTATTGGATCCCAAGGGAGACACAATTGGGTACTTGACTGGGGTCTACACACCCTTGCAATCCATTAGTGTTCCAAAGACATGAAGCAGACCTGCATGGCTGTGCAGTAGATAGACGGCTTAGTTGGAACTGCCTAGAGTCAGCAGGGTCACTCAAGATCCCACAGAGGTGCGACATAACATTTGTCTGTGAAGATTCTCAGTCATCCAGGTGAGTTTATCTGGAAATTGAGTCATGGCTACTGGACTTCTTTTTGAGAAATAGAAACGTTTCGCTGCTCATCCAAACAGCTTCATCAGGATTGCACCATTTGGTGCAATCCTAATATCCACATGGCTTTTGTACCTCAAGCAACCCTGACTGGCCTGCCTCCTTTTAATTGGAAAGAAAGAAAACACAGAGAGAGAATCCTCTCCTTGCCCCATCCTATCTTCTCCTTCTGGAAGAAAGTTTTCAAATCCCCCCTCCTTAAAAGAGGGGTGGGTAACCTTCGGCCCTCCAGATGTATGAAGATGGCCTACTTTCAGTGGCTGCTAGGAGCCATTGCTGTGCCTTTAAAACTTTACTTACTGTCAATAGGGTTTATGGAGGAAACGATTCACCAAATTCCCATTGATTCAGAGGGCCTATTCTAGTGTAATTTACTATGCCAAGCAACAGGGGTTTGGCCATTGTGGCTTGTTTTGCAACAATTATATGTGTAGTAAGTTACAGGGCTGCCATGGTTTCCTACTATGAGCAATCATGGTCAAGATTTTATTACATAAATAGGCTAATGTGTCTTAATCAGCACACTTTTAAGCAGAAAGCTGCTGATCATTAAGAAATTGGCACTGGGTTGCTGGATATTTTTTTTTGTCTCTCTCTCTCCCTGAATATGCACCAGGTCACGGTACTCTTGAGAAATGGAAAAACCCAGCACTGACTACTTAAATGGCAGGAATTGGCCTCCAAAAGGTTGGCAGCAATTGAGTTCCACTGGCAGCATAAGAAGATTCTGGCTCACGTTAAATAGATGTCATGTATGAAGCTGGCCTACTTTCAGTGGCTGCTAGAAGCCATTGCTGTGCCTTTAAAACAGCCAAGCCCTCTCTGTGCAACCAAGATCGGCCTATAATATCAATGAGTGGAGCTGTACAGAGAAAAACAGAAGCAGCTGATTCTGTGTAGGACAAAAGGCAGGGCATAAAATCTAGTGCACACAGAGGGTTTCTCCCTTAGTACAAACAGTTTTTTTTTCAAAATTGTGTCAAACACACACTGGGGAGCTTGACAAAATGATCAACCCCTTCAGCTGATGAAAGACCATAAACAAAACAGTGAAGGAAATCTCATATAGACACCAGAAAGGTATTCTCTTGTCTTTTAAATGTGAACTTAATGTCTCCTGTGGTTTGGTATTGACACAGCCTTCCACTCTTCCAAACAACCTCCAGATGGATTTGGCAACCACCCGTATAGCTCTCCAAGGAGAGCGGATTAAATCCCAAACACCCAGAACTATCTCAATTGAAGAATATTGGTCAGACTCCCCTATTTAACCATTCCAGGTGTACACCTAAGGGTTGGTGGTTGTTGTTTTTTAGTTATGCCTTAAATATGTTGGGGTCACACTTGGAACAGCCTGAAATCAAAAGGAACTGATTGAACTCAAAGTGTCTTCTCGTTTTCTGAACTGGCTGCTGGCAGCCTGGTTAGTACTTGGATGGGAGACCACCAGGGAATACCAGGTGCTGTAGGCCCCTAGAGTAGGAACTGGCAAGCCACTCCAGTGTTCTTGCCAACAAAACTCCATGGACATGGGGGTCATGAAGAGTCAGTTACGACTGTAACAACGCAATACACACACATTATTTAAGTGAACATTAAAAACCACAATAAGGTGATCCCAGCTGTTTCAAGAAGTTAACATTCCAAAAGCAATGGAATAAACTGGTTCCTGAAACTGCTTTTAAATGTAATAACTTCTTTTAAAAAGCACAGAGGGAAACTCACAAGAGACAAAACTCCCAGGCATGGAGTATACTTTCATTTCATGTATGATCATGCAACTTGAATCTGCGTAACCATCCATCAAAATAGATTTTGGAGACACATCCTTTAAAAAAAAACAGGAGAGGAAGGTGAGAGCAAGAAAGTGATAGGATGATAGCTATGATGATTGTTACCTGTCCCAAGACGGTACTGGCATTATCAAAACTGAGATTCCCGTTAGCCTCAGCTACAGCTGGGTTTGCATAGCACATGGGTCCATTAATAGGCTTGAACATTTCAACAGGAGGAGGAAGATTTTGGGGTGGTTTCAGTTCTTCGGGTTCAAAGTGGCTGTGACCCGTCTAAAGAGAACCAAAGGAAACAGTTTAGGGACAGATTTTAGAAGAAAAGAAGTTGCCCAGGCATTATGGAGCAGGAGGAGATATATTTGCTAGCCACTGTAACACAGCCAACAAAACAGGAAGCCATCTTGGAGCAAACCATACACATCTAGTCTGTTCAGACTGGAACCATCTCTTGAGGGTGTCAGCCAACAGGCTTCTGCATTGGCAGGGATGTTACAATCTCCCAAACTCTTTCTCAATGCATTGCTTTGACTCCTACCTACATTTTCCCATTCCTTGTATATCAATGGGTTGCCTTGTTCTTCAGATGTCATCCGGTGAGCAACGGGACACCAAGCCCCACCTCCCCATCACAGTTTTCCCCATACAGAAAGTCAGTGGCTTGAAATGGGAAGGTTCTTGTCCATGCAGAAACTCTCCACATGGACAGAGTGGTGGAAAACCAGTAATCCTGACCACAGCCATAGCTCCATGGAAAACCTGTCCATTTCAGACCCATCAGCTTCCATGTGGGGAAAAGAATAATCAGGAAATTAAGGCAACCACTCCATCCCTAGCATATTAAACCAAACAGTAAACAGCACCTAATTAAGTGCATGCCTTAAAATGATCTAAGATGCTTAAAATGTTTTTGTTTCCTGTATCACACTGTTTGCTATAGAGTGAGAAACATTTTAATGTAGAAATGGATGGATGGATGGATGGATGGATGGATAATTACTACTTTAATATGCTACACTGATGTGCTTCAATTTTTTTCCACCTAAAATCATGCCCATGGGACTGTATATGGGGTGGCTTTGAAGAAGACATTGCTCATATTCAGTCATTTCTTCTGCATGCTCATCTTGCTTAGAGATGTTCTATCACTTTCCATTCAGTGTTGGTTTGAACCAAGGATAGAATAACTTGGGCCTTCCAGCTGTCTTGGTCTTCAGTTACCCAAAGCCCCAGGCAGCATGACCCATGCTAAAAAGGATTGTGGCAACTGCAGTCCCAAACACCTGGAAGGCCAGAGGTTCCCCTATGACAGTGGTTGCTCACCTTAGGTAACCCAGATGTTTTTGGACTGCAGCTCCCAGAACCTGGAGCTACAGCCCAAGAAAACCAACGTCAGAAACTGCTGTCCTATAGCTGGAACTCAACACTGGTTTTAAGCCTATCTAGTTAAATCAACATATAAATCAAACAGTAAAAACAGCCAAAATCTGAACATTCTTTTTGTTCACGTTTTGCTTCCTACCCACCTGGCTGTAGGTCTTCAGGATCATTTTAAGAACTCTTTCTACAAAGAAGAGGATGTAGAACCCACCAAACACAGCAACAGCTTTTTCAATATAGTTATCTATTTTGGGATCAAATCCAAATGCCTAGAAGAAAAATGGCCACAAATGCGCATTATTTGAAAACAATACAATATATTGGCAATTAGCCACCATTTGATTAAACCTGTCCGGTAAGCTGGTCTAAAAGGATGCTACCTGGACCCACATTTAATTGCAACCATATGTATAAATCATCAATGTGCAATGGTTAGGCTTTCAGGGGAGCAGCAAAGATGCTCAAGTTCAAAACCCCATCAAGTTCCCACAGTAACCTTGAGCCAGGCACGGTCTCTCAAACTGACCTACTTTGCAGGGTTGTTGTGGGAATAAAAATGGAAAGGGGTATCATGTAAGGCATCAAGAGTTCTTTGAAAGAGAAACAGGATAGGAAGAAAAAAACAAAACCGCAGTTTATTAGGCAGTTTTAATCAAAGGGTAAATAAATGTATACATGGCTGAGTTAGACCACCCATTCATGGAAGATGGGCTCATCATTTTAAACCTACTACACTGAAATCTATCTGCTGGAGACAGAAAGTTCACCTAAAAACAGGACACTTTGGAGCAGGAGGCATACACAAAATTAAGGCTCACAAAGAAATACGTTATCACCACATAACTTTCCCCCCACAAAATAATAATAAGGCAGAAACAAAATTAAAGTATATAAAGCAAAGTGTTCTGCTTATATACCGCCCCATACCACTACAAGTAGTCTCTGGATGGTTTTCAGTTTAATTACAGTATGCAGGCTACACATTGCCCCCCACCCCGCCCAGCAAGCTGGGTATTCATTTTACCAACCTTGGAAGGATGGAAGGCTGAGTAGCCTTATATCCAATTTTAAATTGTTTTTACTGTTTTAGATCCTGGGATCACATAAAAGAGCCTTAGGGGGCAATGAGAAAGTTATTTGCTCCCCTGTTTGTGTGGTGTTTCCCACTGTTCCTTTCAAGATGTATTCTGTTGACTACACAGTTAGCACTAATTGTCAGTAGATCTGATCTTTCGGCACAAGTATGTGGTATATTTTGTTCCACAGGCATGACTTATGTTTTCTGCAACATTTCCACTTGCATTACTTCATCTTGTTTTGGAATTCTGTGATCACCTATGTCGGTCCTTCAGGATCATTGTTTGGCAGGTCCAAATGACATCATAGATGATGTACGGAGTAGAGCATGGTGTGGGAGTGAATCCTACTCCTTCTGCTTGTCTTCTCCTCACAGTGCTCAGGACTGTAACTGCAACACTATTTGCAAATGTAATTTAATTTTTTTAAAACCTATATCATCGCTAGAGCACTAAACTGATACAGCACTAATTTAAATTAGCACTAGAAGCAAGAGAGAGAATGATGAACACGATCATCTAAAGAGATCTGCTCCATCCACCTATCCCTAAGAGACCTTGGGGACATGACTTTTGGGGACCATATGTTGGCAGGAAGATCTAGTCCCAAAATGTTAAGAATTTTCAGGCTTTAATTCTTCCCTCTTCAGTCATTTGTTTCTTACCTCTGGAATAAGTTGAAATATTGCATTGGAAAAAAGGGTCCCAATTGCCAAACCCACAAAGTAGGTTAAAATTTTGGGGAAATAGTCTTTCTTTAAAAGAGGAGTTAAGACCAATCCGAGAAGTGAAGCCAGGTTGATTATTGTCACAGCAAGGAAACCAAAGCCCCACACTGCAAGGAAAGAAAAGAACAGTCAAAATATCAGATGTGTTCAAAACATTTTTTCTTTTTGACAGCCAGCTAGTCTTATAAGAGACCAAAAAAAAAAAAAAAAGCTTGCGTATCTATTTGCAGAACATTTGAAATCAAAATGTAATATTCGAGAAATATTGAAGTTAGTAATAAGATTAAAGAAATGATTTCTTTTTTACATGTGCTGACCAGGAGAAGAAAACCAAAAATAGCTCTGAGGCTGCAGTATAACAGGATTTATTTACTGAGGCAATTTCAGCTGGGAAAAGATATGAGACGCCTCAGGAAAGGTGTCAAAATATAAAGTGTTCAGGAGCTAAATTATATAGTACTGGCAGGATTACATTTTCCCATTTGGGACTGAGGGGATGCTCATGCTTTCCACTCTAAAATTGCAGAGTTTCATGTTACCCGCCAAATTAAAAAAAAAAGAAATTGAGCACCATCTCTCTACCTGTTATCTTGCATTGTCCTACATTTCTGCAAAGACTATGTTTGTTTAAGGCAGGGATCCTCAACCTAAGGCCCCGGGGCCGGATGCGGCCCCCCAAGGTCCTGAATCCGGCCTCTGGGACCAATTGTAAACCCCCCACCTACCCCCTGCTTTGTGAGCAAGCAAGCCTCCGCAGCTGCTTTTGGACTGTGATCCAGCCCCCAGTGGTGTCTGGGTGGTGGTGGACCGGCCCGCTGTTTGAAAACTTCGAGGATCCCTGGTTTAAGGAGAGTCAGAAGTAGTATACAGTGGACTCTTGTGTAACAAACAATTTGTATAACATAAAATTTGTGCAACATAAAAAATTCCAGAGATAGGGGAAATTTGCTTAACATAATTAAAGGTATGGAAGAAATGTCTTACGAGGAGTGGCTAGGGAGATGGGAATGTTAGCCTCACAAAAAGAAGGTTGAGAAGGGATATCATAGCTATGTTTAAATATTTGAAAAGTTGAGGAGGGGACCTCTTTGTTTTCCATGGCTTCAGAGACTAGGACTCAGAGCAATGGTTTCAAACTACAGGCAAATAGATTCCATTTGAACATTAGGAAGAACTTCAATATGCTGCCATGGAGGGTGGTGGAATCTCCTTCCTTGGAGGTTTTTAAGAGAGGCTGAATGGCCATCTGTCAGGAGTACTGTGATGGGGGTTCATGCATGACAGGGGGTTGGACTGGATGGCCCTTGAGGTGTCTTCCAACTCTATGATTCAATAATTTATGAAAATAAAGACATATGAAAGCAACAGGCCAACATTAGATATACAGTACCAATATGAATGAGAAGTACCTTCTGTTGTAGTTGGTTTTGAATTGCCCTTGGATTTTTCACACGGGTGAAAAACCAGCTGTTGTAAGACAGCAGGGCATACTGTGGAGAAGCTGGAGTCTGTTATTCCACTGCTGTTTGACATGCCATGCACAGAAAAGATGTCTTCAGCGGACATGCACTGCAAAAGGACATGAAATGTGAGTCAGTTTTCTTAGAATTATTTCATATGTGCTGGCACAGGGCAGTGATCCACTGCAGCACTTGGGGCTACCAAAGAACAAGAATCACCAATAAGATTAATAATGAGCAACAAAGAACACTCCATATCTGTGAACTCGGAAATCCATTTGGAGAAAATGCAGGAGGAAAACAGTATCGAAGGATCTTTGCCAAAACCTCTTCCATGCCCATAGGTCTGCCTCTCTAAATGGAGGAATGAAAAAGAACAGAGAATGACCTCAGAGCAAGAAGGAGTAAGGGAGGAAGCCTAAACCAATCTGTGTCAGGCTAGAAAAGCCTACAGGAAACATAGCCAGATGTCTATCTGAATATTATCCCTCATTCCAGCTCAGATCACTTGTTGTGTGCAAGACACACACTGGTGCTATACTCCAACAAGAATGAAAAACAAAATTAAAGCAAAGCAAAGTGTTCTGCTTATATACCTCCCCATACCACTTCAAGTAGTCTCTGCACGGTTTACAGTTTAATTACAGTATGCAGGCTACACATTGGCCCTCCCCCCAGCAGGCTGGGTACTCATTTTACTGACCTCGGAAGGATGGAAGGCTGAGTCAACCATGAGCCTGCTACCTGGGATTGAACCCCAGGTCGTGAGCACAGTTTTACCTTTAGTACAGGCACTTAACCACGGCGCCACGAGGCTCCTTAGGAAACATCAGCAGTAGAGTTATCTGCTGCAGAAGGCTATGAAATAACTAGGCCTTCATTGTTTGGATAGAATGCAAAGATCATAGGGAAGATATAGGGGCAAAGTTATCTGGAATACCAGTCTATGTTCATCTTTCTCATTCATTAGGTAGGAGGAAATGAAATTATAGATGGATTAAACGACAAGGAGAGATGGCTGGGGTTAATTTTAAGAGAAATTGCTTGGACCCGCTGTGCTTCATCTCAATCTATATTGTGCTGCAAGGCACACTGTGTTTGATCTTAGCCCATGTGGCCCCTTGCCTTGTTCTGGGCAAATTTAGTCAAAATGGCTTAGGTCAGGGCTGTTCATCTTTGAAAAGGCCAATGTCTACTTTTTCTGGCCCAAAGTGCTCGAGTGCTACTACACTAAAACCTCTACTTTTGAATTTTATCCATTCCGAGCACATGCGCATAAGTAAACTCTTTTGTTAAGTAGAGCAGCAGTTTCCGATAGGAATGCATTGAAAACCAATTAATCTGTTCTGGAGGGAACAGATTTCAATACGCCATGGCCCTTGAACTGTCTTGGCCCATAGCTGAGACAGGGGCTGACGGACCCAGAACTTTGCTGGGACAGTGGTGGTCTTTGGGATTGGGGGAGGGAGGGATAGAGAACTTATCCCGTCAGTTTTTTTATTGATGGCCGACGGGCTACTTTTGAACACTTCGCAGGCTACCAGTAGCCCGCGGTCTACCTGTTGGGCAGGCCTGGCTTAGGTGACTTCTCATCTTAGAACTGCAGAGTTAAAAGAGGCCCTATGGATCAGTATTAAGGAGGCAAAGAGGGGAAGTGAATTCCCAACCTCTGCTTTCACAGTCAGATGCCTAACTACTGAGCTCTCCTAAATGCAGTCCTAAATGAAACCATTTCTGCATATGTATCACATGTGCCCTCCAGCTGCTACGGACTGTGCCTCCCACAATCACTGGCATAGGCCCTGGCGATTTGCAGAATCTCCAAATTGCCTCGCTGGCAAGAGGAAACATTATGAATATGGAAGACATGAAGCCCGGCAGTTGTTCTCAAATGTTTGCTCTCATAAAAATTCAAGTGCCCAAGTGGTTAGAATCCTCAGCTCTTCCCATCAATTGGTCTTTTACACATTTCATCTTTCTAGAGACAGTATTTGACTAAAACAGTGATGAAGGGACGCGTTTCTTCCTCAGAACTATTAATAGGAATTCAAACCGACATCATTAGTGCTCCTGGGTGTCTTTTATTCTGAAGCTGTACATAAACAGATCAAGATTCCTTCTGCAGTATTGGAATCTTAAAAAATCCATTGCTCCAACAGAAATAAATTGTAACATATTTTTAAAGCATTCAGGCAGTAGCTCTTTTTTTCAAAGCGGGCTGTGTTGCTTGAAGTTTGCATTGTTAATGTTACATCCTTGTAGTTTCCGTTTTTGAAATGTTAAAGGCAATAGCCTTCAATCAGAATAGTCAAGGAAATACAGTATAGTATATACAACTCTAAGCCATGCACACATACATGATGTACATGAGCATCACTGTGATCTTTGGTAGTCGGACCATGTGAAAAGGAGCATCAGAGGATCAGCCTGCAGTAGGTGAAGAGTGATGTAGAAATGGGTGACCTGGATTCCAAGCCATAGAGGCCAGGCATGCCCAAACTTCGGCCCTCCAGGTGTTTTGGACCACAACTCCCACAGTCCTTTGCTATTGGAAATACAGGCTTGGAATTCTGGGAGTTGTGGTCCAAAACATCAGGAGGGCCGAAGTTTGGGTATGCCTGATAAAGGCATTTATTGGTAAGAATCAACACTGCAGACTATATAAATAATACAGTATAAGCAAATCTGATGAGAGGGGAGGACAATCTCTCATTCTTCTTAAGACACATCCAGTCCCCTTCCTTTCTGAAGTCACTGGGCATTATAGACCAACCATATCTGAACTAGAGCTTGAGAAAGTTACTTTTGGGTCTACCATTCACAGAATGCCACAACAACAATCATCATTGGCCATCTCGGCTGGGAGATCCTGGGAGCCACCATCCAACAAGTAACTTTCCCAAACTCCAATCAAAACCATATAGCCAGAGTTCCCAACTTATATACTCTGTAGGATCAACATCTGAGAGCACAGCTTCATTCATTTGACACGAAGCAACTAGCCTCGCTGGGCTTTACCACTCTGTTGGTTAATCACAAGTCATGTCAGACTGATATATGCCCATTTATAGCTCCATCCAGCCTTGTCCAAGTTAAATGATGGCAAAAATAACAGAGCACTGTCACCCAGAATGGCCATGTTACCAAATGGGCAGGATAGAAATTGAATAAATTTGATAAATAAATTTTAATGCAAACATATCATCATCATCATCGTCATCATCATCATCATCATCTACTGCCAAGGCAATTCTGACATAATGCGAATCCTTTTCAGGCTTTTCCAGGTAAAGAATAGAAGTGGTTTACCCTTCTCTTCTTTGGAAGTGGTTGCCCAGGGACTGTGCAGCTTTCCCAACGCTATATAGGCTGGCTCTCCTAACAACAGCATGATCCAATGTCTAAGGTACTGGAACAGAATACTGTACATTGAATATTCTGTTCAGCAGTATGTCCGCTTTCACCATTCATTCTTTTCCATCGCAAACCTTACACAGTAGGATTTTTAAATCCTTCAGGATTGAAACAAGCCTTTCTTTGGATAGTTTGGCCAACTGAATTTTTTAGGATCACATGTCTTGGAAAGAACGAAGATGAGTCTTTTAAAACTTAGTCCAAAGGTATCAGCAATTTGCTCTCTGGGATCTTTTCACCAGTACGTGGATTCTGGAATGTAAGCAGCTGAGACAAAATGAGTATTATTCCCTTGACAAACTCAACAGGACTGGTCTAGTTTGCTTCCCCAGTGGCCATTTAAGAACATAAACATAAGAACATAAGAAGAGCCATGCTGGATCAGGCCAAAGGCCCATCTAGTCCAGCTTCCTGTATCTCACAGCGGCCCCACCAGATGCGTTTGGGAGTGCATGAGACTAGATATCTGTCTCCTGATACTACTCCCCTGCATCTGGCCCTTGAAGTACCCTGGTTTTAAAGCCTAGAGATTACACATCTCCATCATGGTTTGTAACCCGTGATGGACTTTTCCTCTAGGAATCTGTCCAATCCCCTTTTGAAGGCATCCAGGCCAGATGCCATCACCACATCCTGTGGCAGGGAGTTCCATAGACTTACAACACGCTGGGTGAAAAAATATTTTCTTTTGTCAGTTCTTACTCTCCCAGCATTCAATTTGAGTGTATGTCCCCTAGTTCTGGTATTTTGAGAGAGGGAGAAGAGCTTCCCTCTATCCACTTTACTCATACCCTGCATTATTTTGTATGTCTCAATCATATCCCGCCTCAAGCGCCTTTTTTCCAGACTAAAGAGGCCCAATTTCAAATTACATTTCTAAATGAGTAATACTTTAATCCACAAACCCCTTGACTGAGAGTTCCCTTTCACCAAACTAAACAAATCACACCTTTGAACAGACCGCTGTACGGTTGCCTTTGGGGCATTACATCTGCACAGGGGTAAATAAGAAGGCTGAATCCTGTTATTATTCCTAAATCACTCCGTTTAATCTGTGCTACTGCATAAGCAACAAGCAGTCTTGTGGAAGCTTCAAGATTGACAATTGCATTATCTCATAGGCTTTCATGAAATACAGTGGTACCTCTTAAAAGCAATTTAATTCGTTCTATGGGTCAACTTGTTTTAAGAAAATTTTCTCTTACAAAACGCGGTTTCCCATATGAATGCATTGAAAATGGATTAATCCATTCCAGAAGCTATGGGTCGCAAAATTTTATGAATATTTTGTCTTACAAAACACAGTTTCCCATAGGAATGCATTGGGAATTGATTCATCCATTCCGGAGGCTAGAATAAAGACAAAAATAACCATTTTTTCCCCTGGGTAAATGCAAAATGGTTTTTTTTGTCTTGTTGCAAAGCATCCCATAGGGAATTTTTTGTCATGCAAAGCATGCTGAGTCCCAGAAATTCTTTTCTTCCTGTGAGTTTTTTGTCTTACGAGGCATTTGTCTTAAGAGGTACCACTGTAGTGTATTTCATTAGTTGAATCAAATTGCATCCTTGAAATTCTACACATAAAATACAACTACAGTATTGTGATATCAGAAATTCATTGCTTTTTTAAAAAAAGCTGCCACATTCAAATACTAACTGAACTGTTATTGTTTTCACCTCTTATGTTTCCTTTTTTTACAATCTACTGCTTCCAATCTCTATTCTGAACAGTCTGGCACTGCTATAAAGGGTTATGCCAAGATATATATTTTTTAATTTGGACTTTTTGTGGTGTTAATTTCCACCCTACACACCAACATTCCAGGACCATCACTGATTCCATTCAGGCAGAGACCTGGTACATAGAGAAACCATAAGATCAAGTCTCGGGATTATAGTGTATACTAAGTTAAATACATGCTGTACCCGTGTGGTGTAGTGGATAGAGTGATGGACTTGGATTTGGGAGACATAGGTTGGAATGCTCACTTGGTGATGGAAATTCCTGGAGGATAGAACTGATTAAAACACTTCTTAAATACTGTACCTCAGTACCTTGAAAGCCCTACTGGGATCACTCTAAGTCAGACATGTCCAAAGTGAGGTTCGAGGGCCAGATTCAGCCCATTTGCAAATTTCGAGCAGCCCACAGACTCTTCTCACCACTATCTGGGCCCTCCCCATACTGGTTGGATATGTCGGCTTGCAGTTTTATGGTTTGCCTGCCCTCCCAGCCTCTGTCCATCCCCCTAGACACCTACCCAGCCTACCCGCTCCCCGGATCTGTTGCTGCAGCATCCTCCCTGCCTCCTTGCATGCCCTAGAGCAGGCCTGCCCAACAGGTAGACCGGAGGCTACCAGTAGCCCATGAAGAGTTCAAAAGTAGCCCGCCAGCCATCAATTAAAAATGTGAGGGGATAAGTTGTCCACATCTACCTCACCCAACCCAAGGACCACCACTACCCCAGCAAAGCTGTGGGTCTGCCAGAAACCACCCCAGAAACCACCCCTCTGGTAAGTGGCAAAGCCTCAGGCAGGCATATTTTCGCCTGCTTTTTTGGCCGGGAGCCGGGTTTTTTAAAAAAAACTTTTAAAAACTTTTTCTGTGCTTCCCATTGCGCGATCGCCGTGATGCCACAAACAGAAATGAAAAACGCAACCAAATTTTTCTTTTTTCGGTTCGAGTTCGAGTTCTGCCGGCTTAATTATCGTTACCGTTTCCGTTACGTAATGGAAACGATAACCAAAAACGGAAATGACAATTTCGCCGAGTCGTGCCCATGTCTACTGGAAATTGAAGTTCGTTATCTGAAAAATTTGTTATCAGGGGCATTCATTATCCAGGGTATTACTGTATTGCTAGTTCCTGTGTCTGATTCAGCACTTAAGTAACACAGCTCATTTCTACTCTTTTTAAGCACCTGAATATGAGAGGAACACACAGTGCACCATGGCTGCTGCTGGTTGCTCCTCCATAAGAACAAACTGCTGTGTAGTTTAAGAGTCAGTTTTTCACAGGGCCTGGTCAGGTATCTCTGGACTCCAGAACCTTAAAGCATGATATGAGAGTGATAAAGTAAGTTTTGGTGTGTGCTCTAACAACAGGGATAAGGTGGAAATTTCTTCTGCTGCCCTTGACACTCAAGATGCTTTCTGATTTCTATAGTCCTGTAATATAAATTTCGGGGGGGGGGGATGACACTGGCGGGGAAAGTTCCATTTAATTTTAGCTATCTTAAACCAATAGATGCCAATGAATGCAAACAAGCTGGCTGAATGCTTCCGTGGTTTAGGTTTCTGGCTGCAGAGTTAGAGTTTGGGAGTTCAATTCCCTACTGTGCCTCGAGGAAGAAAAGACAGCTTGTGTGGCTGTCCCAAGATGCCCCCAGAAGACAGTGTTGGTAAATCACTTCGGAGTATTCTCTATCTGGAGAACCCTGAAACAGGTTGTCCTTCTGCAGTCAGAATTGACATGGTGGCACTCGAAAGGGGATCCAAAGCATTTTCAGCGCCATGTGTGATAATTCAGCCTTCAACATTCAACCAATGAACTGGTTAGAGCAGCTGGTTACAAATGGAAAAGATATTCCATTTTAACATTAGGAAGAACTTCCTGATGGTTAGAGCTCTTTGGCAGTGGAATATGTGGCAATGGAGGGTGGTGGAGTCTCCTTCTTTGGAGGTTTTTAAGCAGAGGCTGGATGGCCAACTGTCGGGAGCACTGTGATGGGGTTCCTGCATGGCAGGGGGTTGGACTGGTTGGCCCTCAAGGTCTCTTCCAACTCTATGATTCTATGATTCTATGATTTGGTGTGACTCCACGTACATCTACTAAGGAATATGCCCCTTTCAATGCAGCATGGCTCACTCCCAAGGAGGTTTGTATAGGACAACTTCCTTAACCAACCAGTACAATGAATCACTTTATTCAGACAGAAAGTACTATTTCTGGGAAAACTCATATGTAGAGAAGCTGAATATGGCAAGTAGCATCTGAGAGCCATTGTGGTGCAGTAGCTGGAGTGTTTGATGAGCACCTGGAACAAGGTCCCATTGAGACATGAAATTCAGTGAAGGACCTTGAACCTATCATTCTCTTTCAGCTTGCCCAGACTACCTCACACACTTGTGGAGAAGACAAAGGAAGGAGGAGGAGAGCCATTTGCACTGCCAAGAATGTACTGAAGGGAAGGTGAAATATAAATCTAACAAATAAATCCTCTGGAATCTCCCAGGCACACAAAAAGGCAATGCCTCACTTAAGATGTACAGGGACATTCTCTAAAAACAAAGGCGAGGATTGGTCTTGTCTGCTCTGGCATAAATTATTATATACATTACAGTCAGATACAGCTTATGACTGGAATGGGGAGCATTCCATGTGTAGGACGGCATCCCTCCACTCTGCCCACAAGCCTCCTTTGCATCTAGTCGCAGAATTGATCAGCCAGCAACAAAGAAGTAGCGTTGACAAGATGGAACGCCGACCTCGGGAGGTCCTTCCTTACCATTGGCAAACAGGTTCCACATTGGACGTGTTCCCACCAGCGCTGGAGGTATAAATGTGGCATTCTGGGATGCAGAGGCAGAGCTTTTGGAACATTAGGTTGGTATTTTTGGAGGTGGGGGTGGGGTGGGGTTACAACCCAAGCCACAGTCTCAATCTACAATGGCAGTTCAAAGGAGCTACTGTCCAAAAAAGTAACTTTTACTGGTTGTAGTAAAGGGGGGGCATTAATACATAGAATCCTACAACCCTCCATGTCCCAAAACAATCCCTAACTCAAGCTACAGCAGCCCTACAGTTGGGGTCATTCCCTCCCATTGCAGCCAACAGAAGAGAGAACAGACAATGAGGCTGAGGACATCGTAACTTGGACACTGAGGATGGTCAAACGCAACATATGGTCAACCTTCCAATATGCATGTGAAGTTTGAACTGTTAAGGAGACACTTGATAGAACAAATGCTTTTGAAATGCGGAATTACAGAATAATCCTCCATATCCCATAAATTTCAAATTGGATTAAAACAAAAAAATGGGTTGATTATTAAGTAACACAAGCGCTCATCACTTGGGATATAAAATTCATCATAACAAATAAAATATACTGCAGTAATTTACATCATTGAAGGGAAGATCAAGGCTAAATGTGGAATAAGTGGAAGGTGGAGTTCCTGGATGATTAATACCAGAGACTGTCTGGTCTTGAAGAGAGGACGGTTAATCTACACAGTGAGAGAGATGTGGGAATATGTATGCTCTGATGGTAGCCAACCTCAGCAACTGAGATGGCAGTGAGAATGTGAGAGATGAGAGAAAGAATAGAAACAGGGAAATTATTTAAAAAGTGGACGTGGGGGAAGATCCCTTTTGCTCTGGCATGAGCAAGCAGGGAGAACAGGGAGTCCAACAGAACCATGGGCAGACCATCATTAAGGACCCCGGCTGTAAGTAGGCCACCTGCTTCAGGGGCAGGTAAACCAAAGGGGAATTTAGTCAACTGTTGACTTTACAGAGGTGCTTGGGCCAAGGGGCTCCTGGTTCTACCAGTGAAAAACGCATTCTCAAAAGGGATCCCACTCCCATGCAGAGAAAAATGATGCAGAACCAATGGGGAAGCACGTGCCAGTGACATGTCAAAGATGGTATTGGTCCACTGCACCCTTGCAAAAAGGCAGGGAGATCACACGTTTTAAAAACCTCGCCTGGAAGCATCCTAACAGTCCTATAAGGAATCCAGCACAGTGTTTTCTGTTCAGATTATCTGGGGGAGTGCTGTTAGCCATGTTAGCGGGTGGCAGCAAAACAACAAATTTGTTTTCTAGCCAAGACTAACAAGGGTTGTTTGGAATGAGCTTTGGAGCGCGGTCGCTGGCGCCAGTCCATCGGGTACGCGGCAGTTCAACAGAGTTGGCACACCAAACAAAACTTGTTGCATCCTTGGAAGTGCTAATACGAGCCCTGGTTGTTTCCCCTGCAAAAGATGCGCCCGGCTAGAAATCCGAGGGCGAGCATGGGACCACTGGGGTGATCCCAAAGTAGCACCCCAAGACTTCTGTTCCCCTCAAACAGAAGCGGTGCGCGGGGTTTTTTTTTTTTTTTTTTTAAAAATACACCCTATCTTTCCAAGACTCGCTGGGGAAAGCTGATCGACAGGCAGTCTCCGGTCGCCCTCGCCCCCCCCAGAACCCCCCTGAGAACCCCCCCCCAGTCGACGTGAGGGGCTTTTCCGAAGCGTGAAGGGTCGGGAAAGGGAGGGAGGAGCGGATCGTGACCTGGTTGTAGCGCAGGGAGTCCGGGGGTCCGGCGGGCAGCCGGTGCGCCGCTCCCAGCTTCTGCAACAGTTGGTCGAGCTGGCCCGACGAGAGGCTCCGGTTGCCCCCGAAGACGGCGAAGATGTCCCGAGCAAAGTAAGGAGCCGGAGTAGGGTCCCATCCTGCGCCGGGACCCAGGGCGTCCGCGCCAGGGGCGAGGAGGACCAGCGCCAGAGCGGCACCCGCCCCCGCCGCCGCCGCCGCCAGCATCCAAGTCACGAGGCGAGACATCGTGCCTCCGCGGCTCTCCTGCTCCTGCCGCTCCTGCCGCCGCCGCTGGAGTGCAAAGCCGGGCAGGCGGAGGAAGGCAACCGCGCGGCCGAGGACGGAGACGCGGCCGAAGGGAGAGCAGGCGGGCGCTCAAGCGTTAACATCGAGCCCGGGGTGCGCACGCGCCTTTGCCTCCCCGGGCGCTCCTCGGCTCGCTCGGCGTTCTCAGTAGGCGTGCTGGCTGCCGGGCCATTGCCCTATTTATTCCCTCGCTCCTTTCTTGCTTCTCGTCTTCCTCGCTCTCGGCAGGGGTAGGTTTCGGGTTTTCCCCCCTGGACCGTTTCCAAATGTTGGAAGTCTGGGATTAGCCCAGCGCGCCCGCGAGGCTGAATCAGTGTTGCCCCATCAACAAATCCTAGCATTGAGGTCAGGTCTACCTGGCTTAGCGACTTAACGAGCAGCTTGGTCGTCTCATTATTCCCGTCTTTAAGAAGCCACTGTCACTTGTAGCCACTCTTGAAGACGCCAGTCTCACCAGGGCGAAAGAGAGGGGGACACGCATTTGCCTTCCGCGCGTCTGAAGGCGCAGACTTGGATGTAGCAAAAAGTGTTCTGCTTATACTGTAGACCGCCCCATACCACTTCAAGTAGTCTCTGGACGTTTACAGTGGTTTTTTTTTTTTAAATTATGCAGGCCACACATTGCCCCTTCCCTTCCAGCAGGCTGGGTACTCATTTTACGGACCTCATGAGCCGCTATCTGCAGCACAGGCATTTAACCACTGGCCCAGGGAGACCGAAAAATCAGCTAACCTTCCAAGTGTGACAGCATTTGGTCTCCTCTCCTTTCCTTTTGCCAACATGCTGAGACAGAGATTTAACAAGACTTCTCTCATAATGGATTGTTTTCTTTTAATTGTTCACCTATGGTCATTAGCCTTAATACTGCCTTTTTAATTATGTATGATGCCTCTTTAACTTCATTGTTCTTAAACTTGAATATGTCTTAAATGTTCTGGGTTGTATATTGTCCTTCAGTTCTGTAAGCCCCCTTGGGTCCTTTCCCAGGGAAAGGAGAGCAAAAAAGGATGGCAAAAGAAAAGGGGGGGGAGGATGGGAGACGCTCTTCTGCAGATGGAAAAGGATGCCCAATCGCCACACAAGCTCCTCCTGTGAAAACAGAGGAAAAGCAAGCAGTCAGGTAAGAGCAGGCAAGGCTCTGACCAAGGGACAAGCGAAACTGAAGAAGTGAGACGCTCGCTTCCAGGTGGGAGATTCTGCTTGGAGGCAGAAATAAATAATGAGCAGCTGTGTTGGAGGTCATTGCAAAATTTAATAAGCATCTCCCAAAGCCAAGGGAGCAGGAGAAGCATTGCAGAGAGATGGTATGTGGTACCATCTCTCTGCAATGGGGTCAAGCAGGTCTTACATCAAGAAGAAAGATAAATTGGCCATGTTATCCAAAGGGGAGATTGAAATCCATATTGAGGATTAAGGTTTAGGCCAGTCCAAAATTCATGAAAGTTCAAAGCCCTACTTGTGACACTTTTAGGTGTTACTGGGAAGAACAAACATAAGCAATGTTTGATGTCTGGTTTTGAAAATATCAAATACAGGATATTCCAAAATATGGATTCAACCAATATTCATTTTCCTCCTTATTTCCAATCAACATTTTGAGTGTCCTGAAACCATCCCATCTGGTCTGATGGATGTCTTAATTTCATCTTACTTTCTATGCTAGTACTGAAATTAGGGCCACATATAAACAACATGGCTTGCACATCATCTGTCCTTTTTCTTGTTTAACACTCAGCATCATCCCTTAAGTCGGACAAGACTAGCACACATGTACGGGGGGAACCTTTACCTTTTTACCTAATGAAGAGTTATGAAGAACATAAAAGCATGCATGATGTTTTAAGACATTGTGTTGGTCAAATGACAGTTATTAATAACAATTATGTGCCATCAAGATAATTCCTAGTTATGGCAAACCTTTCCAGGATTTTCCAGTGATTTCCTGTTACCTTCATCTGGGGTGTTCTGGTTCCCTGCAGCTTGAGTCTATACAGCCTGCTACATAAGTTAACTCAAGTCTTGGAGCAGAGGGGAGAATTAAAATCCAAATTTCTGGATTTGCAGACAAGTAGTACCCAACTCATGGAGCTATCCAAGGTGCTCGGTGAGGCATACTTCAGATGCCACCCCCACCAAAAAAAAACCAAGGGAATGGTAAACCAGTTCTGAATACTCTGTATCAAGTACACACTGGAAATAAATCAACTTGATGGGACACAATTATTATTAACGGAAAGTATTACACCCAGGCCCATTAGAGACTTCAGGGAACTGCACAAGCAGGACATAGAGGGACAGCTTCCCTCTGTTGTCAGACCTCAGCATCTGATACTCAAAGATACACTTATCGTATTGGCTCTATTTTGCTATCTTGCTTTAAAGCTGCTGATTGAATTATCTTTTGGGGGGGGCTTGTTTATCTGTAGCACCTTTGTAAAAGCTAGAAACCAAGCTTTCTGATGCACGGACAATACATTGAAGGTCTCTTCCTGAGCTCAACATTTTCATTTAAATGTTTCCTTGGGACAAACATGCACAGGGCAGGCTGCATGCTATCTAACTGCTGCTGCTGCTGCTACTACTACTACTACTACTACTACACTGGGATTTTGCCCATGAGAACTACACACAAATGCAGCTGACCCGCAGGCTTAAGCGACGGCATTTTGACACCAGTCCAACCCTTTACTGTCTGTCTGTTTCCCAGCCGGCCCTGTGCCCTTGTTGGCTTTGCTCTACCACCAGATTCTTCTCATTTCCCTCACCCCTACCTTTAGCAAACAAACGGGGTGAAGTGTACATATCCCACCCTAGGAATTCATTCCTCAGGGAAGAGATGGGTGGCATGTTTGGATCGTTATCACTGCTTGTTAAAACACAAGGCGGATGGCTGATTAAAACCTTTTTAAAAAAGCCTGCCAAACACAGTGAAGAGTTAATGCAGGAGATGGCACAGCTTGGGGTTTGCTATGTCAGAGGGTAAACAATACTTAGCTGGGTTTGGCTCTCGCTTAGAAAGGTCAACATCTGAGCAGGCAAATATGAAAGCATCTGCCAGGAAAACAGCAGGGTCAGAGAGCTTCCTGGGAGCTGGGGTGAACAACCTTCTCTCACCATAATATTATTCTGGTGTTGCCACATACAGTAGAAGATGGTTCTTCTTTTAAAGTCCAGGTGTGGCCATCAGTATATGTGCCTATGTGCAGTGGTCATATATGTAGTCACTGCCCTATACTATCGTCCACATGGCAAGGAGCATAAATCCATGCCATAAATCCTTTTAGTCTTTCAAATTTAACTTCAGGTTTTAAACATGCCTCTGCACTTGAGTTAGTGAGTTGAAATAGGGATGGGTGGGGTACTTTTTAAGAATTTACAGTTATTCACCACCCTTTCACTTGTGAGCCAAGGCTGAATGCATGGCTGTCCCCTACTTCACCTCTCCCCCTACAAGGGTCTTGGGGGAAAAAAGTCAAACACAGTGGTAGGAGCTGGCTCAAGTTCACCCATTGGCCTCGCAGGGACCTGAGCCTGGATCTCATGGAGTATTTAAACATTTTGGAACGACCCTTGAAGCCTCCTCCAGTGATTCTGCACCTGGCAGCACCCTGGCTTACAAAACTGCAACATTATAATGTTACTAAATTAATTCTGAAGAAAAATGAATACACCAGGACCCCCATATCCATAGACCCAGTAACCGCAGTTTCAATTATCCAAAGTCTAAAAATATTATATGTTGCATGGTTCTGGTAATTCATCTTAAATATTTTTTTCTATGAGATTTTTTCCCTCACCTTTTACTATACTATATATTTTGAATTCGCTATTATCCACAGAATCGGCGGGGGCTTCCGGAACCAATCCCCCACAGATATGAGAGTCCTACTGTACAAACCAAACTAAATCACTTTCATTACAAAATAAATTGAATGAAGTTGTCTCAGTCAGTTAACAAAGGGCGTTTATACACGACCCCTAAGCTCCGCTGCAAATGGCTGCAAGCTCCGGAGCTTAAAAATGTTTCCTCACCAGCTCCAGAGTTTGCAGACAATTAAGTGCGACCCCGCCCACCTAAGCGCGATTCAGCGCACTTTTCTTGTACCTGCTCGAGGAGGGTGAAAATCACCAGGTCCGGATTTAATCTGGTCAGTGCGGGGCTCTCCTGGCTTCTGTTTTTTTTTTTTTTTTTTTGCCTCTCGCCCCTTTAAGAGAAGGGGCGGGAGGGGAAAAAAGCAAACAAAGAGAAGGAATCAGCATAAAGGAGCTCCAGAGCTCTGGCAGCTTCTCCGAGGTGAGTCTGCATTTTCCCCCCACTTTCTTCCCCCCTCCCCTCAGCAGACAGGTGCGGAGTGGTGGGGAGGAAGGAAGAGCAACGAACCCCTAAGATCTCTGGTCCGAATTTAAGTGGCCAGCGGATCTTAGGGGTCGTGTGAAAAGGCCCAGAGTTTAAGTTTGAATGAATGGGCTTAGAACACTAATGGAAAGTAGAGATGGGCACGACTTAGCGGTATTCCCGTTTCCGTTTCCGTTACTCGTATCCGTTACTCTACGGAAACGGAAACGGGAATTACTCCACCAGAATTCGAGCTCGAACCGACGAACGAACAATTTGGTCTGATTTGTCGTGCTCGTTACTTGCACGCGGCGATCGCGCAATGCCAAGCGGCACAGAAAAAAAGTTTTTAAAAGTTAAAAAAAAACCGATTCCCGGCCCTAAAAGTAGGCGAAAACTGTCTGAGGGCACCTACCAGGCCAGAAGGGTGTTTTATTTGGGGGGGGGGTTTCCCCGCCCCCCTCTCCTTGGCTATTGCTACTGCTGCGCTGCTGGTACCAGGCTGGGAAGGGGGCATCCACTTGCCATGCAGTGCGGGGGATCCAAAATGGTGACCGCAATATTTTTTTTGAAATCGTTGCCCAAAACCCTACCAAAGCATCACAGAAACATGCGAAAATTAGCTATTTTAAATGCTTGAATTTTTACAGTAGCAGCAGTAGGTTTTTCTTGCAAAAAAAGTCTCCGTTGATTTTATTTTATTTTATTTTATTTTATTTTTTTACACCTGCACATTCGCAATGATGGGCTCGCCCATGGGAGTGGACCATGCAAAGTTTTGGAGCCATTCCACCAATCGCATGGCCAGGTTTTGCTGACTGTACCAGGCTGGGAGGGCGCATCCATTTGCCATGCGGTGGGGGGGGGATCCAAAATGGCGACCGCAATATTTTTTTTGAAATCGTTGCCCAAAACCCCACCAAAGCACCACAGAAACATGCGAAAATTAGCTATTTTAAATGCTTGAATTTTTACAGTAGCAGCAGTGGGTTTTTCTTGCAAAAAAGTCTCCGTTGATTTTATTTTATTTTATTTTATTTTATTTTTTTACACCTGCGCATTCGCAATGATGGGCTCGCCCATGGGAGTGGACCATGCAAAGTTTTGGAGCCATTCCACCAATCGCATGGCCAGGTTTTGCTGACTGTACCAGGCTTCCATTTGCCATGCGGTGGGGGGGGATCCAAAATGGCGACCGCAATATTTTTTTTGAAATTTGCCCAAAACCCCACCAGAGCACCACAGAAACATGCAAAAATTAGCTATTTTAAATGCTTGAATTTTTACAGTAGCAGCAGTGGGTTTTTCTTGCAAAAAAGTCTCCGTTGATTTTATTTTATTTTATTTTATTTTATTTTATTTATTTACACCTGCACATTTGCAATGATGGGCTCGCCCATGAGAGTAGACCATGCAAATTTTCCACCAATCGCATGGCCACTTGGCCAGGTTGACCACAGAGACTTCTGGGATGTTCCAATCGGGCATAAACAGCCCACTAATCGTAGCCCAAACCCGAACCCTAAGCCTAACCCATACGCCAGTACACTGTCCTTCTAAGTGGGTCAGAGAGGCACCCAGAGGTGCACCCCAATACTCACCCTAACCTCACCCGTAACTAGCCTAACCCTAGCCCTTGCGCTAACCCGTCTTAACCCTAAGCCAGATCTACTTGCATTGCACTACATGCAAGTACGTGAGACACAGCGGGTGCAAGGAGTCTGCCAGTCCGTCACTTGTGGCTCTGGCTGACTCCTGCAGCTCCCTCCAGGAGCCCGCTACCCCCTTCCCAAACCAGTACTAACGACAACGAAAAACGAAAAAACGAACCGACTAATTTTTGCGAATTTTCGCAAAAAACGGAAACGAGCCGAAACGGAACCGGCCCGACTAACGACAACTCGAAAAAAAATTTTTTTCAAGTCGTGCCCATCTCTAATGGAAAGGCTTGGCTAGATGGTTCAATTGAGCAGGCTAGTGTGTGTTAAACAGGGTTGATTTAGTTTGGCTAGAAATCTAGTACGCCCCTTGGTGCAGTCCCTGCTTCCATGGCATATTGCACCTTAGTGACGTTATTTGGCCTTCCTAAAAGCAACAACACTCTTTCCCCCCACGCCCACACCCATTTCCTCCTTCTAGGAGGAAGCTTTCTAATTTTCTATTTTTTTAAAATTGCCCTCATAGGCTTTTAATAAAAAAATAAAAGTACAAGGAAACATTTCTGCCTTCTCCTGTCCCTCCACAGAGGACTAGAGGAAGTGTTTAATTTCTCAATGTCAAGAAGTGACTAAGCTCTCTTCTTCAACCACTTAACCATATTGGGAAATGGAATGTGGGAGGGAAATTGGAAGCTGAAAGTCTCACTTTGGTTGGGTCCCAAATAGACACACATGCTAGAAATGTATTTAAACAGAGCAATCCATGTAGTCAGCCCCTAAGCCCCATGAAGTCAATGGGTACATTCTGGTAGGGATTAATAATTAGATTTAAACCCAAGTGTGTGTCAAAGCCCCACAGCAGCTGTGCTCTTTTTCTCTCTCTTGGTAATGGCAACGTTTCCATCTGCCTTTTGGTCCATTTATTTATAATTATCAAGCTTCTCTTCCTGCTCTCAACAGTTTCAGGAAATCTTGTGTGCGCCTAACTCTCAAGTTGTTCATCCATTTCATGTATGGAGAGAGCAAACAAGAGCTGGCTAAATTCAGGATATTTGTCACAGAAGGGTTATCTTGGGAACACGCTCCCTGTGTTTAATCCCCTCTTTTGCACCGCTGTGCCTTATCATCATCTCTTGTCGTAGCTGGTGGGAGGGAAACATATACACTGCCTTACTCACCTTACTGATTACTTCCCCAGTCCTTCAGAAGAGCTAATGTTCCCTCCATAGATAAAGTCTTGTAGAAGGGGGATGCATGCAGTTGCTGTTCAACCACTGTGCACAGCCAGATAGCCCCAGCCATGTGCAACTTCTAGGGTCAACGAGCGGCCACCGTTTGCCCCTCCCTGTTGTGGTTTGAACTTTCTGTACTTTCCAAAGAGGATAACTAGAATCAGCCACTACAGGTCCCTACACTGCATAATCAGCAGAATGTACTTATGCCTAAAGCCTTGTGTTGAGAAATAACCAATTTGCCTACTTTCTATGCCGTCTACATTCCACTGGAGTCTGCATCCTTGGGACCTCTTCTCTATTCATAGACTGCTGTTTCCATTTTTGAACTGGCATCAGAGAATAAAGGTTGAGATCAGAAATGGCATGGTGTCAAGATCTCAGGCAAACTGCATTACAGAACTCCTCATTCCCTTCTTTGAATGTTCTTTCTTTAGATTGTTACTCACTTTTGGTAAATCACTGCTTCAAAGGAGATGTCAGGAAGCCAGCTATGGCCACCTGCTCACAAATGCTTGTGAAAAGCACCTATGGTAAATTAATTAGTGAACATTATCACAGCTCCATACTAGTTTCTTGAAAATGCAGCCCTTCCAAGCCCTCGGAAATGGTAGGATTGCATAAGAGTTCATTACACCTAAAAAAGACTGTCTGTACCATAAGAGCATATGTGTGTTGTTGTGTCATTACAGCCGTGACCGACTCTTCGTGGCCCCCTGTCCATGGAGTTTTCTTGGCAGGAATACTGGAGTGGTTTGCCAGTTCCTACTCCAGGCGCCTACAGCACCTGGTATTCCCTGGTGGTCACCCATCCAAGTACTAATCAAGGCCAACCCTACTTAGCTTCCGAAATCAGGCGAGATCAGATGTGCTTAGGGCATCTAGGCATAATCATTGCACATTTCAATCTCCTCCCAGTCAAGGACAGAACATTGTGTAAGAAAAGCAAGCTGCATGCACTGACTCTCTATTCTGAAATCTGATGGGATTCTAGCGATTGAACCTACACATTCCATGGGGCTGGGTTAAAAGCTAAGAAAGATCCACAACATCCTCAGGAATGCTTCACCATGTGCCAAATGGTGTACACACCTATTCAGCTCTAAGGGTGGTTTCACACCCTCTGATGCATTCTCTCTCTCTCTCTCTCTCTCTCTCTCTCTCTCTCTCTCTCTCTCTCTCTCTCTCTCTCTCTCTCTCTCTCTCTCTCTAACCCAAATTCTCCTTGAAGCTTGTTATAACCAACACCAAGGTAGGGACATTTACATAGAGATCATCTCAAGGCAATTGAAATAACACAAAGAGCAACCATGGAGCTATTATTTTTTTCGGGGGTGGGGGATCTATATACATTATATGACAATGGTTCTGTTGTTTGTTGCTGCTTGTGATTCTCCTTCTCTCCCTGTCTTCAACACCAGGCAGACATGCAGAAATAACTTGGATGAATCTTTTCCTTGCAAGCAAATAAAGCAAAAGGACATGTTTTACCTCCTACTTACTGCTCATGATGGCTGATTTGAGGTTTTATTGTCATATTCCATTTGTGTCATGCTGTTGTAATGATTTTGCGGCTATACCTGGTTTCTTTAAAGCAACCCAAGCTTTTTAAAATAATTTGACCACCTAAGTTAAATTGAGCTAGAATGCTGTTGCAACCTGTTGGGAGGTTGGACTTTATTACAGCGAGTGGCCGTGTGAGTCCTCCTTCATTCCTGGCATATGACATAGATCCTTGTAAACCTTAGATGACTTCCTCTGGCAGAAACACTGCCATTGTCATTGATGTGATCAGCAACTGGTTCTGTCACCTGTTTAAATCATCATCAAATAGACACGCTGTTTGCAGCCAAAGAGGTGCTGTTGTTTGTAATTGTGTAAAGCCTAGAGACATTCAATTCCCAGGCAATTCGAATAGGAATTGTTTTTTTTTTCTTTCCAATCCTCTACAGAATGAAAATCCGTCTCAGGCTGGGAGCTGGCCAAAGTTTTTTGTCAAGGCTTGATGTTCTCTCTTTCACTCCTTTTTTCCTCCCCCCTCTCTCTCCTTCTTGCCATATGATTGAAAGAGAATGTGTGTGTGTGTGTGTGTGTGTTTCAGTCATGATCGACTCTTCATGACCCCATGTCCATGGAGTTTTCTTGGCAGGAATACTGGAGTAGTTTGCCAGTTCCTACTCCAGGCACCTACAGCACCTGGTGTCCCATCCAAGTACTAACCAGGGCCGACCTTGCTTAGCTTCTGAAATCAGGCAATATTGGATGTGCTTAGGGCATCTAGGCAGCTGTGAAAGAGAATAGAGTGGGAAATACAGCCCTGGAAGCCAGGTAAGTTCAGCAGCATATGATGCACAAGCAGTATATACACTCATTGCATTCACAAAAATGATGATGATGATGATGATGATGATGATGATGATGATGATGATGATGATGATGATGATGATGACGACGACGACGACGACGACAATGACAATGACATCAACGACAATGATGATGACGATGATGATGACAACAACAACAAAAAAAACGATGATGATGATGACGACAACGATTATGATAATGCCTCCAATGTATGCCAAAATAAATGAAAAGGGAAGTTGAGTTTCCCCTTAATGAGCCTACAGTGACTTTAAACAGTGTTTCTTGGGAACAATGAAGCACCAGCATTCTACTGGACTGATTCACTGCTTTCTTGCTTTTACCATGAGGATAGTCATGAGTTTGAGGTGTCTGTGCCAAGATCTGAATACCACTGAACAAGCTTTGTTTGAGTTCCACAAATGCAAGATGCAGACGAACTTCCGCAGGAGGTTCTGCAGGGGAATCAGATTTTGTCATTGAGCATATTAACCTGCTCTCTTACTCGAGGTTACCTTGACATGAATCGCAATGTGGGTGTTAAAGGTTTTCAAGCTGGCATTGCTGCAGACATCTCTATGGACTCATGCTGGCAAGGCAAAATTTCCAACACTGGGTTGTAGTTTGTCCCTTGGTAATCCTATCCAAACTGGACTTGTCTTCAAAAGGGATTTTCCTTAGGGAGCCCTTGAAATGGATTCCAAAAATGATTAAAAATATGGCTTCCCTCTTGCAGCTTGGCTACTGTGCAGAACACAAAAAGCAAGGAAAGATACAAGGAAAGCACAAAGGATCACAGGGAAATCTTCAGACTGGAGGGAAATATCAAAACCACCAATGCTGTAAAAACAATTGTGTCCCATCAGGCTTGTTCTTACTTCTTATATTCTTTTGCTAAATCACTTAATCAATAAATACTCTGTAATATCCTCAGGTCAATTATATGTGGCATTTATTGACTTTCAAAGCTGCTTTCGATTTCATCCCAAGAGGTTGCTTGTGGGAAAAACTCACAAATCTTAAAATAGACCTAAGTTTGCTAGAAAGAATTAAAGATCTGTATACCAACTCTTCCCTAAAAGTTAGAGCTGGCATCTCTGGCCAACTTTCTAACAGGGTTAAAACATCTAAAGGTCTTTGTCAAGGCTACATTCTTGCCCCATTGCTCTTTAATTTGTATGTCAACAACATGGTGGTTGGGTTATCAGGACTACAATTTTTCCCTGCAAGAGTAGGTGGAAAAGCTAGTTCAATACTACTCTATGCGGATGATACTCTGTTACTATCCCCCACAAAAATAGGTCCTGAATTAGAAGGTTACTGAAGCAATTTAGTAATTATTGTAAATAAAATTCCCTTAATGTCAATTATCAGAAAACCAAAATTATGGTTTTCAATAGAAGACCTCAAGTCCATAAATGGACAATGGATGGGAGAATATTGGAACAGGTAACTCACTTTAAATATTGTGGTGTGATGTTTCACCAGTCTGGCTCCTTGGCACCGCAAACTGATTTTGCAAAACAGAAATTCAAAAAAGCCATGTTTGGCATAGTTAGTTTCTGCAGGACTAGAGGAGAACATTTGGTTCCCCCTCTCTCACACACACACACACACACAAGTGAAATTTATAAATCCAAGCTAATCCCCCAGATCCTGTATGGCACTGACATTTGGGGAACTGGAAATTTATTTCCCTTAGAAGTAATTCAAAATAAATTTGCCAGATTACTGCTGGCAGTACCCTCCTCAAATCCCTCTGCATTTGTTAGATTAGAATTGGCATTAATGTAGTAGTAGTAGTAGTAGTAGTAGTAGTAGTAGTAGTAGTAGTAGTAGTAGTAGTAGTAGTAGTAGTAGTAGTAGATATTTATTTTGATCACTGGCCAGACAAAATACAAAATACATTCCTATACCAATTCAGCATAAATCCAGAATAAAAACATAAAAAGGCAATAAAAACATGAATGCAAGAGCAAACATAATACAATAATATGACCTTTACACCAAAACCAGAGCAGGTAAAATCATCTCAGCACATTAGGCCCAATAGCAGGGTAGTCAACTCAACAGTCTAGAATCTAATCTTTTAATCATTGTCTCCAGCCTGGGACCATTCCCATGGTCTTATACCAATGTTGTATCTAAATCAGTGGTTTTCAACCTGTGGGTCCCCAGATATTCCTAGACTGAAACTCCCAGAAATCCTGGCCAGGTCAGCTAGTGATGAAGACTTCTGGGAGTTGCAGTCCAGGAACATCTGGGGACCTACAGGTTGAGAACCACTAGTATAATAAGTAGTTTTATACCCCCTACTTGAATTGGAGCAAATGCTCCATTAGAACAAGCCTGAATGCCACCATGATTTAAATCTATATTGTTCTGTGGGTGTACATAGAGACTTGGGCTTGCATACAATTATTACTTCCCAATTAGAGTTTCATCCAGTTAACTGTTGACCATGATAGATCAATTGGTTTGGTGGACTGTATCTATTGTAATTTGAGCTAGCAATGGGACTAAGGTCATAGCCAATGTGGGGTTACCACAAACCACTGAATCACTGGAGTGGGCTGCCGCTCCACATAGTGTGCTATCAGAACAGTACCCTCTGAATGGCTTCCTAGTACTTTTAGAGACTGTTAACATGAGTGCTTAGTCCTTATTGGCTAGCTCTGGTGTTTCCCTCGATCTTAATTCCTGCTTCTCACTTTGTTCACTTTTTTGCAGCTCCCTGAAACTCAGGCCTAAAAAGCTTCACTTCAGGGTAAATAGGTTTTAGCCCAAATCTCTTCCCTGGCACTTAAAAAAGTTACTTGCTTGCAGAAATCCTGGACTGCAGTTGATTGCCTAATTGCAAACCTAACTGAAAAAAATTGCCGAGCAGCAGAATTCAGCTCTCCATCCAATCTACTTCTCTTGCTCCATGTTTTTCACGGTTGATACACCAAGGCAGGCCCAAAACGTAATCACTGGCAATTGTGCCTTTTTCAACTATGGACCCTAGTCTCGAATAAAATGCTGACAGAGATATGCAAGCTCCTTCCCTTCTTATGTTTAGGAACATAGTAAAGATGAAATTATTTAAAGCTGCCTTTAAAAACTGTTTCCTTGCAGCCGTGCCGGCCACATGGCCATGGACTTGAACAACACTGGCTCTTCAGCTTGAATACGGAGATGAGCACCACCCCTAGAGTCGCATGTGTGTGGGGAACCTTTACCTTTACCTTAATAACTGAATCTCCAGAATTCTGTAAGCAGCAACCTTTTCAATTATATATTTTATAGTGGTATTCCTTTTTATGGTTATAATTATTATCTGCTGTATCACTGTATTGTTTTGGAATTTATCTTTTGTAATTGTTGGGTATTATAGTCTTCCATAAACCACTCAGTGCAGTGCTTGCTCTAATGGAGCCATATATAAATTGGATAAATAACATTTATTTAAAAATTAATAAAGGGGAGAGTCCTCTTTGTGCTGCACCCACGATCTCATTGCAGAAACAGTGGACAAACAGTGGGATTGAGTACATGTTTGCTTGGATATAGATCCCATTATCTTTGGGAGTTGCCTCTCTGCCAAAAGCAAATTAAACAAAAACAAAGTTTAAAATACAAGTCAACCCTAAATATCATTTTAAAAGGAGGATGCAAGCAATAACTCATTTTTCTATTTTTCTCTCTTTCTATTTTCCTTTATTTTATTTTGCTTGTTGGTCATTAGGAAGAAAATTTGGTCTTCATTAGAAGTCTGATACCTCGGGCACACAGCTGTAGAGGAATTATGTGCCTAGAAGGAAAAAGTTGCAACAGCAGGGAATATACATTTCTCTTAATGTTTGATTTGACTCTGACACAGTGTTTTGACTAGAAAATTTCTTGGCTGAGAAAGAATTTGAACCAGGAATCACTAGGTTCTCAGCTCACAACCTCACGGTCTAGACTTCTGGATGCTTGCTCAAAAATCTCCCAGTGTTCTGCTGAGTGTACGCCTAGGTAAGTGTTTATGGAATTGTAGTATTAATAACACTTACAAAAGAGGTATATAAGAAAACTTTACTTACATTAGATCAATAATGTGGGTCTAATAGCAGCACTGTGTTAGTCAGCTAAACATACAGCCTAGTTAAATTATAGGGCTAGACTTGAAAGAGATTAACAGCTTGTCCATGTTTTCCATTGAGCTTCTGAAGCAAACAGAGAATAATGCCATAATATTGAAAGAATTTGGATCTGTTATAAGCAAATTCATCCTCAAACTTTTCTTGGCTGGCATTAGGGGGGCTGTGTGGTAACAGGCAGAGGGCCATTCGCCTGATAGTGATACAGCACAAGGAGCCGTGTTGGAGGATGGCCCAACATCTTTCCCTGCATGAACTGAAGAACAAGATGGTTCTCTTGCCATGGTGATGAAAGGTAGCTTGTTAGTACTGGGGGGGGGGGGGGGGGAGAGAATCTTCTATTGCACCTTGTTGCCTTCACCAAACATCTGCCACATGAATTAAGTGCCTTACTCTATGATGGGGCAGGCTCAGAAAGTGTTTGCTCCAAGCACCAGCACCGGGAAATTAAGACTGGGCTCCTACATACACCTAAGCGGGAGTTCAAGCCTATGAGAAAAGTATTGGCCTGCATCTCTTTCTTGTTACTGGAACAAAATATGGGAAGGTTTTTTTTTGGGGGGGGGGGCGGACTCCAAGAACCCCATGTCTGAGACTTCTAGACCAAAAACAGAGGTAACATTGTAGGAGTACAAGTGGTATATATACTCGAAGACAACAGGAATAATTTCTTTCTCAACTCATGATTTCTTTCTTCTTGGTAGAACAGGGTTCAAAGATAAAGTTTGCCATTTTCTGCATTATCGCATGTTATTTCTTTTAATCATTGTTGTCTATCGAAACAGACTTCAAAAGGACTGCATACCACGCAGAGGCCATTAATCATTGCTAAGCATGAAATGCACTGAAATACCCCTGTCTCTTTAAATTATACCCTAGCAGGAATGTTTTGCCATGTGACCCCTGTGTTCATTTCTGACTCATATGTCTGATGAAGTGGATGTGTTCTACAAAATATTGCATTATTAAAATGTAGCAGTCAGTCTTTAGGGGTCCATGATGTCTATTTTTTTCTCTTGGTTTTGTATTTTTTGTTGTAGTGCTTGCATAGACTAACACAGCTAGAGCTTGGAAAATTATGGCATAATCCTGTTTGTGAATGAGATGTGTAAAAAGAACAGCAATTTGTGCTGTGTCTTGTGGAAGCAACAATCCTTCCTGAAAGGGGTACTGGATATTAACAGGGATCTTAAAGTCAGTGCCAGGTGTGGAGTGCCACACAATCAACAGCTAGTGCCCATAGAAAAATAGTCTGTTTGTTAAAACTACAGTATAGTGTCTTCCAGTGATGGTTCCAAGTATAAATATATAACAGTTCTCCAGATAACCCACTTGTCTGTCTGAAGAAGTGGACTTGTCTATGAAAACTCACATGAAAAGAGATAGCACTTAGTCTTTAAGGTGCCACGCTGTGTTTGTCAGGGAAGCAAATGGAACTAACAATTCAACAGACATACAGTACTTGTGTTCCATGTGTATGTAAACAATAGCACACTTCTGGAAATTCTTGCTTATAACATAACAGCAACAAGTTTCAGCCAACCACTGCTAGTGGCTCAGCCTGTTAAACCACTTTCTGGGTTTCATGTTGCAATGCCAAAATTGATTTTTCAAACCACAAGAAAGCTTTACTGCAAGGAAATAATTAAATCTAGTAATAAACAGTGTAGTGGAAAATCCAGAAAGCCCTTCTTCTTACATTGTAGGAGACAGGAACCACCAATTTATCCTTCCTACAGCAGTATTTGTTTATTCCAAAAGGGAACCAAAAACAGCGTTGAACAAGCACACCTTTTTCCATATTTATGCATTTCAACATTTGCAGGAGTTGTTTATTTTCTATTATTTGTTCAAAATGAGAATGTTAAAAGGGGAATGGTACTGACAATCCTGGCCCTAATCACCCCCATGTACTTGTATCATAAGAAGAGACGTTCCTCCCATATATGAAAAAAAGAGAAATACCTCTTTTAATGGGGTGCTTTCTCAGCAATGGAGGAGTGTGATGGCTTACTGGGCTAGAGCGCTGAAATTGTTAGCTGCAAAGTCGGCAGCTCGGCAGTTTGAATCCCGGGTGGCATGCAGCAGAGTGAGCTCCCGCTGATAACCCCAGCTCCTGCCAACCTAGCAGTTTGAAAGCATGTAAAATGCAAGTAGATAAATAGCTACCGCCGTAAAAAGCGGGAAGGTAAACAGTGTTCCATGCGCAGAAATGCGTTCAGCCATGCCCGCCACACGGCCACGAACTTGCACAACACTGGCTCTTTGGCTTGAAAATGGAGATGAGCACCGCCCCTAGAGTCGGACAAAGCTAGCACAAATGTGCAGGGGAAACGTTTACCTTTACCTTTCTCAGCAATGTTTTCATTAGGAGCTAATTTAAAATAATACTTTTTTAAAAGCTGCCTGTTAAGTGGGTCAATGGTTTCGCTAACTGAATTAGTTCCTTAAAATTAGTTGAGACCTCTCCTACCAATAGATCCAGGGTAAAGAACCTGTGGCTTGGCAACGGAGGGGAAGGGGTTGGGGAGCAAGTGGGGCATGTATTCCTGATGCCATGCTGGGGGAGGGGGGGCAAAGTCAGTTTTATTCATTTAATGTATAATATAATAATGGACTAAGGCTTCCGTAAACTGTCGGCTGCAAAGTCGGCAGCTAGGCAGTTCAAATCCGGGGTGCCACGCAACAGAGTGAGCTCCCACTGATGACCCCAGCTCCTGCCAACCTAGCAGTTCGAAAGCATGTAACAGCAAGTAGATAAATAGGTACTGCCATAAAAAGCGGGAAGGTAAAACTGTTTTCTTGCAGCCATGCCGGCCACGTGGCCATGGACTTGCACAACACTGGCTCTTTGGCTTCAATACAGAGATGAGCACCTCCCCTAGAGTCAGACACACCTAGCACGCATGTGCAGGGGGAGCCTTTACTTTTACCTTTTATAATAATCGAACTTGCTAACAGCTCCCTCACCAACATGGGGAAGGCAGAATCTGTTTCCCCCCGGGTGACACAGACCCTGGTTGGGGGCCCGCTTGCTGATTGTTATTCATGTGTTTAAAGATAAAACACGAGTGGAGGCATTGCTTGCTGGTTGTCTTTCTCTTAAATGCCTAAGTTAAAAATATTACTTTTTTCCACCACAGTAATTCAACCGGCAGCCCCTGGAAAGAAGACTGATGGCACTGACTTTGGACTTTCCTCTTTTGCAGTTGTTTAAAAAGTGTCTGGGTAAATTACTTTTTCAAGGTTCAGTGCTTTAAAGGTTGAGTAAGTTAATAGGTACTTTGAACAACAGTGTATTTTCCCCCACCACCACCCGACCCCCCAAAAACACCCTCCTTGAAAGACATACCTGCTACATCTTCTTGGTCTTATTGCACATCACCATAAAAGAGTAAAAGAAGATGGGTGGGATTCAAGCTTTAAATTTACAGAGCTCTTATCTGCTCACAGGAAAGTTTAATCTTTCATCACACCTAAATGTAAACCTTCATGATAACCATACCCAAATACATTTTCAGAGCTGCTATTACTGCAATCAATGATTAATCTCACTGAAATTACACAGGGCCATTATGAAGGGCACAATGCGATTTTAATGAAAGCCATTTAAAATTTATGAATGAAACAGCTCAAACGTCTTAACATGCTTTAGCTATTCAAGTGTATCCCTCAATCTTCATCATGGTTATAGGGCCTCAGATTGTCAGAAATCTGTTGGTTTTATTTTAATTGCTTTCCCCGGAATTCCAGCATTTTCATCCCATCACAGATCTCATCAGCTTGTGACACACTTTTTCTTCTTGCACATAAATCCATTCATATTTTGATACTTATTTCCCCTAAAATGCCATACTAAACATTTTGGCACATCTTGCCCATTGACCAAAGTATGTTTCTGCTCATTGTTCAAATATGCACATTTAATATAAAATAAAATATGGACCACAACATGGAAAAATGGGCCAGAGAACATGTCCTACCCTCAAAAACACATGTACACAGAATATTCACTGTCTCTATTGATTTCTTTTCTATTTCCATGGAGTGGAAAGGTTTGCCTTTTGTCGGGGATGGGGTGCGGGGGACAAGTACTTATTAACTGGACACAGTGCTAAGAAAAGTCTCAATTATCCTGAAGAGTAATTTGCTGCAGGGTATTACAAAACTTGGAAACGGATTAAAAATATTTAGAGACAGTGCTGATATCAAAACACTCCAAGCTGGTTTAGGCAGAAGTATGAATGAAACATCCAACACTTCAATTCCAATTTGAAAATCTGATTATAGAACCCCAAGACTCAAATGGTGACATGCACTTCTAGCTGAGCCCAGTGAGATTTACTCAAAGCTAAGCTTTAGGGAACCCCATTTTGAAGTACTGTGTATTTTGACTGTACATGTGCAGTGGTCTGTTAAGTACGTAATTGCATTTACTCAAGGTGATTTTCACTATCCCCTTGAGCAAGCTGGTGCTCTGTTGATTTGAACTGGGCGATCTCCAGGTCATACAATTGGAAGCTGAAGATTGAATATGGCACTACATCCATAGGAAATTGAGCTCCGCATTCATGTACTGTATAGTGGTTTGGGGCAGATCCCATATAAAAATCATGTGGATCAATCAGGATCCATGTCTAGGATCAGTGTTTTTGCACCACTGCAAAGCCACGCACCTATCATTTCTGTGGTGCATGTGTGGGTACAAGTGGGACTTATGATTTGACATTCATTCTCCCCAATGAGTTACTTGTAATTAGTTCCTTTTTCTAATTGCCTGTACAAAGGAAAAATAAACTTACATTATTACAGCAACTGTTATTTATTTATTTATTTATTTATTTATTTATTTATTTATTTATCTGACTGCAAATATCTCTCTGGGCAGTTTACAGAATGGCAGCCTAATAAATAACAATTTAATAAGAGTAAATATAAGCAAAAACACAATAGCTAAAGAAAATAAAAATTAACATCGGTACACACACACATACACAGTGTAACTGTTATAATAATTACTAATGTGTGGACTCACAGAATAATGAAGTAGGAATTTCACAAGACTAACCTGCTGGTTTGAACTTTGTACCATCCCATTCAAATATTTCAAAATTATAACAAAATAAATTAATTTAGTAATGTTTGAGAATTGCAGAAGCAATTTTTAAAAAGAACCCTGCAGTTATAACAGTGATTGTTTTTGTAGACCTTGATAATGACGCTTAAATAGCAATTGGTGGTTAGAATCTAGTCTATACCCTAAGCTCTGTGCCTTGAAGACCATATATTTGAGAACAGCTGTCAACCCCGAATGTAAATCCATGACTTGGAGTGGGTTTCTAAATAACAGCTTCCATAAACCACAGTGTTTTCCCAGACCAAATTATGGTGATGGGTATGTCCACACCTGTCCAGCTTCTTTGCCTGCAAGGACGTCATGCATGAACACATGGGTAAATTGTACACTGAGTCAAGCCCTGGGATTTACCTGCCTCGGCCTAACAACAGAAAAGCAGTCAGAGAGTAACCGAGAACAAACAAAACTCTTTACACTGGAGATGACTGAGCATAGTATCATTTACTTAAAAGATTTAGAAAGACAAAGAAAGAAAGCCAAACTGCAAACTCCATGTGGACTCAATGGCTGGGGAAATCACCAGGCCTAAGCAAAGTTGATCAGTTCCAGTAGGCGGGCAGGGTCCAGGGAGGATTTGAAATGATTCCTCATCTTCCTCAGTCTAAATATCATGCACTGTGATTCAGAAAATAGAACAGTACAAACCATCAGTTTAACCTGCCAAGGGGAAAAAAAAGAACAGGCATCAGTCTTACCAATAGGGCCGGCTCTATCATTATTAGAGATGGGCACGACTCAAAAAAATGGTGTTTCGTTTGTCGTTTAGGGGGTCCGTTTCGGTTCGTTTTCATTTTTCGTGAATTTTTTGCAAAAAAATTCATTTTCGTTTCGTTACGTAACGAAACGAAAAAACGAAAACGAAAAATTGCTGTTTCGTTAGCATTCATTACAGTTCAATGTATTTGCTGCAACGAAAACGAAACACACGACAAAATTTCTGTTGTTTCGGTTCGTTTCATTTCATTTTGGAGACAAAATTCATTTTTCGTTTCGTTACGTAATGAAACGAAAAAACGAAAACGAAAACGAAAAATTGCTCTCTAATCATTATACAGAGTGACTAACTGGTCCCAGATGACAATGGCAGAAAAATGAAGGCAATATTAATCTGATGCAGGTTATCCTTCAAGGAAAAATAGACAGAAAGTGTGGCCCAAGGTGTAGAAGAACATTCTGGCTTAAGAACTTAAGCCAGTGGTCCACAGTGAGCACAGTTTCACTATTTATAATGGCTTTAGAGAGAAACCAGTTCAGGCTACTGATCGCCAACATTCTACACGGACATGGCACTTGAAGAAGAAGAATATTAATGGCAATCTAGGCCATGGCTGGGTAAATGGGTCCCCTCCAGATGAGTCTTTCATGCCACTGCAATTTCAAAGAATCTCAATTAACCAGCACTGGTGGGGCTGAAGAACTTGCAAGAGTTAATGCCCACAAATAAATGGCAGGCTGTCATTGTCCACTCCTGTTCAAGCCTGTTTCTCTTTGTTGGAGACAGAGCTGGGTATAGCATGCAACCTATCCTAATCTTCTAAAGCAGTGGTGGACAAACGTTGGCCTTCCAGATGTTTTGGACCACAACTCCCACAGTCCTTTGTCATTGGCAATACAGGCTTGGAATTCTGGGAGTTGTGGTCCAAAACATCAGGAGGGCTGAAGTTTGGCTACCACTGTTCTAAAGGTTCAAGTGGTTCCCATATGTTTTTAGACTTCGGCTCCCAGAAGCCTTCACCACTAGCTTGTGCTGGGTGGGATTTCTGGGAGTTGTAGTCCATGAACATCTGTGTACCCCAGGTTGGGAACCATCGCAAACAGCTCTGCTGCCCTCTAGTGTACCTACGAACAAATACTATCCCATTGCTAGCATGAATGACATAAGCTTCTGCTTGCCTTCTCATCATGGTATAGCACATGTCACAAGGAACACCAACACCTTGCTTTTGGCTTGTGTCAGCTCTGCTTTACCAAAACTGGTGTCCATAAACGAGATGGGAGGAGACTGTTGTGGTGTTGCTTTGCCCAGGAAGTAGGGCAAAGAGTGGCTTCTCCTTCAAGAGTTGCATAGATACTCTGATTCAGTCTGTTTTGGTACATTTCTCGAAAGGCAGTGCATACACCCTCTAAGAACACGTGAACTAACCTGTTTCACAGCTCCCTGTGATTTAAACTCTTACACAAAGACATCAAATGCAGGAAAGAAATCATTTTGCTGCGGCTCCTTGAAGCCGGTTAGAAAAGAAACGAAGGACTTGATATGTATTCAGTAAAATACAGAAGGGTTTTGTACTAACCTCACTGTATACGTAGAAACACACCACTGCATTGCTTTATCTGAACAATTAACTTAGGTGACAAGGAGGAGCTGTACCTTCACTATTACTTTTTGGAAACCCTAAACACAACGCTTTGAAATAAGAGTCACTTATTTTAGTGGGTCATTGACAAGCAGAAAATAAATTGAGATCTATGGCTAGATGTGCGGGTGATCTCCAGTGTCTCAGCTGTATTGATTTCGAAGGGCCAGCCCTTTCATTAGGCAGACTGAGGCAATTTCTTCCATCGTCAGTGGTTTTTTGTTCCCAGCTCTCCCCGGTCATGTACCTTGCCATTCACCTTGTCATGGCCTCACAGGTGGCCTGTGACTGGGCAGGGGTTAGCCTAGCCCCAAATTAGGGACTCCTAAATCAGGCAGTCTGACTACAGTTGAAGTCAGATTGAAGTCAGTGGGAAAGGAGTTGTGTATTTTAAGCAAAAGTACTCTTCTAGTAAGAGCTGCCTAGGTGCCCTAAGCATATCCGATCTCGCCTGATTTCGGAAGCTAAGCAAGGTTGGCCCTGGTTAGTACTTGGATGGGAGACCACCAGGGAATACCAGGTGCTGGAGGCGCCTGGAGTAGGAACTGGCAAACCACTCCAGTATTCCTGTCAAGAAAACTCCATGGATATGGAGTCACGAAGAGTTGGTCACAACTGTAACAACACACACACACACACACACACACACACACACACACACACACACACACACACACTGCTAGTAGCCAATCAATGCAATAGACTTTAAAGGGAGTTCTAGAGATTTGTCCACTGTAAAATCTCTATCAAAGCTGAATTCATATAGGATGCTAGAATTTTATCTGCAACTGTGCATGCTGTCTATGTTTTGAATGACTGGGAGGGACTTTTCTGAGTTGAGGCGATTGTCTATCCAGCGCTAACGCATTATTCCTTCCAGTCTTTGAATTCAGAAGGAGCTGCACTTCTCTTCTGAGTGCTCTTTTTACCTCTCCTTAGTCTATTGGTGGCAGTAGTTTGTTTGCTATTGATCTATTCCATTGATTGCTAAGTATGTGTGCACTAAAGAAAACAGCATACACAGATCTTCAAGCAACTGTAAGTAAAAAAAAGTTTTTATTCTTTTCCCAACAAATTGCCTCAGTGAGTTACTGAGACTTTGCCAGTCAATGAGAATGGGGTGGATGCTTTGGAATTTACAGCTATTCTTGTCTGTAGATCTCTGTACTTCTACTATAGATCATAAAGGAAAAGTTAACAGGAGTACAAAACTCTGCATCTTATGCTGACATTTATACATTCGTCCAAGCAGTTTCATGCATTTTGATAATTTCAAAACCTGAACAGAGTTGGGGATTTTGCCCTTCCTTTAAAAAGTCTCCTGCTTCAAGGCTCCTGGGTGGTGGGAAGATGCTATCCCACAACCAGTGCTGAAGGTTCTGTTGGCCCTTTGGCTTCTGAATGTGGAAGGTGGTGGAGGTACCATTTTATCTTTTGTCTTAATCCGGTAAATAGAGTGGCTTTGCCAAGTCTGAAAAAAGCGATACAAGGCTGCCTCTGGTATCGCCCCAAGATTAGCACAGTTCCATTATACAGTAGCAGCAACTACATGACAGCACCTCCATCTTGAGCCCTTGAGCCTCAAGGGTGGCATTTAATTAAATACTCATGCCCTTGATTATATGTATACATGGATATACGAATGGACCCTTTTAAGGACTGAGCTAAGTTTCTGGTTGTGTCATAACACCCCACAGGCAAACAAACCATTTTCTTCTTTGCATCTGAAACACTGTTTAATTCTGACAGTGAGCTATGGCTGACTTAGCTTAACCTTTGTGAAAGTGTAATTAAGTTCGCCAGAAGGCATGAATGTTCCTGTGCGGCTGCACTATACCTACATGCAAGTCATTTACCTTCCATTGAAATGATTTTATCTTTTGGGAAGCCAATCCAGCACTGCATCTTTCTGTGTAGAAGAGGGTTCTCAAACTTTTAAGAATCAGAGCATTGAACAGAGAGCATGTCACCCATGAGATGCTATTGGATTACAAATCCCATCAACCTTTGCCAGCATCGCCAACGGGGAGAGATCATGGGAACAGTAATTCAGGAATACCTGCCCTCCTGAATATGACAAATATGTGAAGAGTGCTGTCAGATCTTGGTTCAGCCTTCTTGTCTCCAGACTAAACATGCCCATATCTTTCGGTTTTTCTTCATAGGGCTTAGCTTACAGTCCTCTGATTGTCCTTACTGCCCTTCTCTGAGCCTGTTTCACAGAGGGTAGCTGTGTTAGTCCTTTCAAGAATTGCAGGCAAAAAATCAAAGAAAAAGAAAACAAAAGACACAAAACATGTGGCACCTTAAAGACTAACTTTTGTATTTTAATGTAACGTTTTGTGGACACGTCTCTGAGCCTGTTGTTCCGGATTTCTGAATCCTCCTTTAAGTGGAGTGTCCAGAACTAGGCAAGGTATTCAGATGCGACCAGCAAACACACCAACTATTGCGTGTGTGTTGTGTCGTTACAGTTGTGACCAACTCTTCATGACCCCATGTCCATGGAGATTTCTTGGCAGGAATAGTGGAGTGGTTTGCCAGTTCCTATTCCAGGTGCCTACAGCACCTGATATTCTCTAGTGGGTGCCCATCCAAGTACTAGCCAGGGCTGACCCTGCTTAGCTTCCAAAATCAGGAGAGGTTGGATGTGCTCAGGGCACCTAACCAGTGCCAAATACAGGAAAACTAGTACTCGACATGATTTGAACCAGCTCAAGTGGTAAGGTTGTTAGGAGAGGCCTTTCTCTCCATCCCACCATCTTCACAGGTGTGTCTCATAAAAATACATGAAAAGGCCTTCTCTGTTGTTCCCCCAGACTTTGGAACTCCCTCCCACTGGAGGCCAGGACTGCCCCATCTCTGCTGTGTTTCCGGAAGCAGGCAAAGACCTTCCTGTTAAGGCAAACCTTCCGTGAATGATGGACTACCTATGACGTGACTTTTAGATGGATTACCATGCATGATTGCATTGACTGGTTTCAAAAGAACACCAGTGTTTTCCATGTTACTTTCCACCCCACATAATGGATTTTTCTTTTCTTTTTGCATGCTCTTTGTAGCTTTAATGTTACCTTTTAATGTTCTAAGATGCCTCTTCTAATTCCCTGTTCTTAAATTGAATACAGTGGTACCTTGTATAAAGGAATTAATTCGTTCCAAATGAAATTATGTTAGGCAAATGTTCCTTTATACAAATTTCCCATAGGAATGCATTGAAAACAGAGTAATCCCTAATTATGTTGTACAGATTTGTCCCATAGCCAATTCTGTTAAACAAATTTCCCCTATCTCTGGGATTTTTTATGTTGTACAGATTTTATGTTATACAAACCGTTTGTTATACGAGAGTCCACTGTATGTCTTAAATGTTCTGGGCTGTATAATGTCCCTCATTATTGTAAGCCACCTTGGTTCCCTTTCCAAGGTGAAAGGCTGGCTAAAAACATTCATATAAATAAATAAATAAATAAATAAATAAATAAATAAATAAATAAATAAATAAATTTGGAGACTATACTTTTGTTAGTGCAGTGTAAAATACCATTTGCCTGTTACTGCCTTAGACATGAGTCTTGTTCAGTGCCTGTGTTTATCTACCAATAACTAATAACAAAGAAAAGCATACGACGTAAAATAATACACAAAGCTGGAACATCAGGTGTCTTCCAACATTTGGGGGAAGTGCCACTTCTAAATACATGCTAAGCCTATTATCTAGTTTGACTTTGGTAGGCTTTGAATGTGTTGGGATTTCCAACACAGTGTCCACTCTGTTAGGTTTTGACTTTACATCCACTAATGGAAAATAAGTCCCATAAGGTTCAGCAATATGTATACTGTACATATTCACCCCGAATGAGCAGTCTGAGTAAGAAAAGAACTACGAGTACTCTGACGAGTACTGTACATCATGAACCATTCTTTGTCTTACATTTCCCTGACGTGGAATGATTATTGTAGCTGCATTACAAGGAATCCCAAGATTTTTAATTTGCTGGGGTGCCATAGATCATTATGGCAGAGGAGGTCTAAGTATCTTATCAGCAGATTTCAAATCCCAAGATTTTCTACAATTGTGCCGGTGCCATGACAGTTGCCTCATTATCAAACCACCCTAACTATGTAGTGTAGGTATGCTCTGGCCCTTTAAGATTGCTAATTTAATTTTTAAATAAGAAATTGGGACTCACCAACACAGATCACGTGGCTGGAATCATTCACACAAAAGTATTTAGAAACAAAAAGGTTCCTGGAAACTGAAATATGAAGCAGATTATTAGTTACTACCTCTGCATGTTTCACCAATCCTGAATATGTCTACTCAGAAGTAGGTCCTACTGAACATGGTGGGATTTTATTGCAACCAATTAATTAGTCACTGGAGTCTAGCCTTGAAATAATTTGTTGGAAGGTAAGGGAGGATTTTTAAGTCATACATTTCTGAAGGTGGATGAGGGTCTTTTTCTCTCTCTGTCACACTCTTTAGCAGCCTATGTCCATCACAGGAAAAACCCTTAGGTCCAGTCTTTCCTCTCATTATATGTAAATATACTGTTCTCTTCCTTTTCTCTCTTGCTATTAGTCAAAGAATTTAAAGCACTTTAAAGAAAACCTCTCAAGTGCTAATCTACAAAGGGCATGTGGAACTCCATTGGAGAAGGACTATTTATTGAGAATCATAGATCAGTGGTGGAACTCAAGCTTTGCATACCGAAAACCCTGGGTTCCAACCTTGTGTCCTTCAGACAGGACTGAAAAAAGGCCATGCCTGAGAGCAGTTATCAACTGCTGAAGACAATGCTGTACTGGGCTTGATGGTCCAGTGGACTGACTCCATACAAGATGTCTCCTTTTTGTTTCTAATGATCTAATAATTGTGTGCCATCAAGCCAATCCTGATTTATGGTGACTCTTTCAAGGGTTTTCTAGTTTGCAAATACACAGAAGTGGTCACAGCCATAGCCAGAATTTGGAGCGCCTGGGGACAAAATTTCTTTTTGCACCCTTCCTGCTGCCCCCCACGTCACACCCACCCAGCAACAGGGGGCTGAACCCTGCAGGCGTGTGGGGGGGATGCAAGCGTGTGTGCATGCACATGGGAGGATGTATGTGTATGTGTATGTGTATGTGTGTGCATGCACGAACCTTACGCCTCTCCCACCAAGACGAGGAAGAAGAGGAGGAGGGTGCCGCAGCCACTGCGCTCCTGCCTGCCTGCTTTGCTGCTCACCTGGAGTGCAATGGCAGAGGCAGTGGTGGGGTTGCCATCGCCAAGCTTTAGGGGAAAGGAGGGCTACCGGGGGGGGGGCAGGAAGGTGCATGGCTTCCTCCTACTGCTCCCCCTCCAGACCCCCCCCCAGATTGCTGCACCTGGTGCAGATGTACCCTTCTGCCCCCAATACACCCCTAGAAGTGGTTTACAATTCTGTTCTTCTTCTGCAGGTTGTCCAAGGCCATACAGGAGATGCAGTGGTGGCTCTGCAGCCAGATACTTTTTAACCACTGAGCTATCCAGCTTTGTTTCTACCAGCTCCAGTTTCAGAGCATATGCTCCCTGTCCTCCACCCACTGAAAACGACATCCTTCCTATCCATTGGGAACCAGAAACTAGGCACAATGGCCAAGAGAGGTGTGTGTATGTTTGCACTCTTTAAACCCTTGACAATAACAGTCATGGGAGAGGACTGCAAGCTTGGGTAGAGGGAAGATGCAGTGTAGGGTAATGCAGCCTCCACCATTTCTGTTTACTGCCTAAGAAGTTCTCAGTGACTCTGTGCTGTATAGTGATGCTGAGCAATTCAAGGCAGGGGCAGTCTTAGAACCGGTCAAACGGAAGACATGGTAGGGGCACTGAGCTGAAGGTGCTATTAGGCGGAACTTAATGACTTTGCTGGGTGTGCTATGTGTGGTCCGTCTCTCCTAGCAAAAACATTGCCTACCCCTGCTATAAACTTATGGGGAAGGGAGATGAAAGTGCCCCTTGCTCCTAGCATGTCTAGTCCTGGAATTTCCGATACAGCTTTTCTTCAGGTAATGAAAGCATTAATTGAGGTAATGAAAGAGTTTCCTAAATGAAGAAACAAGTATTGATTGAAGTGCAAATATATCTTGCTCAACAAACGGAACCTTACCAAGATACTTTGTCATCTTGGTTAAACGTAGAGAAAAATCTAGGAATTTCCCAGCAGTAGTACCAAAATACCTTCCTGGTGCTAAAACTGGCACAGTAGCCTGGATGAGTTTTCTGTTGTTGTTGTTGTTGTTGTTGTTGTTGTTGTTGTTGTTGTTGTTGTTGTTGTTGTTGTTGTTGTTGTTGTTGTTGTTGTTGTTCATAGATTCATAGAGTTAGAAGAAACCTCAAGGGCCATCCATTCCAACCCCCTGCCATGTAGGAACCCCCATCACAGTACTCACGACATATGCCCATCCAGCCTCTGATTAAAAACTTCCAAAGAAGGAGACTCCACCATCCTCCGTGGTGGTATATTCCACTGCAGTGTTGGTTGTTGTTGTTGTTGTTGTTGTTGTTGTTGTTGTTGTTGTTGTTGTTGTTGTTGTTGATGATGATGATGATGATGATGATGATGATGATGATGATGATGATGATGATGATGATGATGATGATGAAATCAGTCTGCAGTTTCATATGATGTTGAATGAGAAACCTCCTGTATATCTGAAGCACTGAAGAAGAAACCTAGTTTCCTGGTCTACCTCTCCTGCATTGACTGGGCCAGCACAGCTAGTGCTCATGCTGGCTGAGAAATTCTTGGAGTTACAATTTTTAAAAGTAACATAGGGTAGCCATACTTTTCTTTTCCCCACAGCTTTCTCCATTTTTTTTTACTTTTTATGTGAGGCTAATTATATCACTCGTCACTCCTCTTCCATTTCCCCTTTAGATAGTTCTCTAATAGCCTTTGGTGTTCATGTCTATGAAATCTGCTGGGTTGATCATGGTGATTTTAAGATTTTTATGTGGTGGTGCCACTGAGCACAAATTGGTAAACCAGGTATTAAAAGACTAAAACCCTGCTCAGCCACTAAAACTCACAGAGACACTAGTAAAACCTCTCTCTCTCTCTCTCTCTCTCTCTCTCTCTCTCTCTCTCTCTCTCTCTCTCTCTCTCTCTCTCTCTCTGTGTCTCTCTCTGTGTGTGTGTGTGTGTGTGTGTGTTGTGTTGTGTTGTGTCATCATGACCATGGGGTTTTCTTGGCAGGAATACTGGAGTGGTTTGCCAGTTCCTATTCCAGGTGCTCTGTTTCAGTGAAAGCCCTATTGGGACCACTATACGTTGATTTTCACTTGATGGCACATAACACACAAAACCAAATGAGATTCCAAGTTTTTTTCCCCAGAACACTTTGTCAAGTAAAGATGGCATAAATACCAGGGGAAATTAAATAGTTCCAAGATTAGAGCAGATGTTATGCACGTGGCATTTGAAGCAAAACTGTCACTTACACCACCCAAATAAATGCAATGCACTGACTCGATCTGCTTCTAAGAACAGATTACATGGTCACATTTTCTTGGCAAGAAGCAGAATGGCTGAAAGAATGGGGAAGATCCTCAGTCTCCATGCTTTCCCTGTTTTTACTGCCTCCAGATAATGCCATACTTCCCCACCGCCACCATTGCACAGTTTGGTAGTGTGGTACTTCCATGCCATTTAAAAGAACGTTGCAGGTGCTAGTAGCAAAAATGCAAGATTGCGTTGAGACAACATGGGCAGGCTTCCTTTAGCTCTGAGCTCTTGCAGAAACATTGCCTCCAATGCATTAAAAACAGGCAAGACTGGCAACAAGATTGGAGTGAGTGTTCCAAGGCAGTAGGCCAGTAGTACTATCACAATCTCCCACCATGCATAAGGCTTGGCTCTAATCATAAGGCTTGTGTGAATGATCGACTGCATAGGCTGTTTTCGGCAGCCTATGCATTCATAAATTTATTGGACCAAAGAATTTTTTTACAAGATTTATTGGCGAGCAAGGAATCAAGTGCAACTGTGGTTAAAGAAGACTATTTGAAAATAGAATCATGATCTAAATCCCCATCAGTAATGGGTTAATTCTCTATCCCTTGTTTTTTTAAAAATGGAAACAATATTTATGGACAAGAAGAACTGTGTTTTAAATCTCCTGAGATGCTTACCACCTCACTTAGAAGTAACAGTGTGTGAAAATAGCAGCTGGAGAGTTTTCAATGCAAAAAAAAATAAATGTTTTAAGAAAACAAGAAAAACACCTTACTATTATGTTCCTGCCTGACCTATTAAAGCAAGATGAGGCTAGGAGGCTCGGCCCTCGGGTGTTCTGTTGTTAAACCCTCTAATTTTCATGTCCTGTGCCATCCTACTGTAGATATCTGTCATATAATCTTACCCATTCCATTTGTTCCAAATCATCTTGTTTCTTGGTCAACAGCTTTGTGAACCAAACTTTCTCCACTAGGAGAAAAAGGACTGCTAACTATTTCATAACAGCATTTCCAACTGGCCAGTAGGCCTAGTCTACTCTTGCATGATGGTGAAAAGCTAATTTTCTTTGTATGAGCTTTCTGTCCAGGGGTTGCGACATTGCTGCTGGGAAATTCAGTGAAGTTCATGCAGACTTTCCATTTCTCCTGACCCTGTGGTGCAGCATGCAGGGGGCACGCATTTTTCACAGCACAGTATTCATAAAATATGGGTTAAAAGTGCCTTATAAATCTTCACTTGAATGTTGGTGGAACGCTGTTTCGAGGAGTTGTTTTTGGGGTGGCGCTTGTGGTAGCTGTTTTCTGCCATCCACTTCACTGGATGCAATCTTCAAAGTCTCCTTTTAATGCACCTCACCTGTCCACATGATTCGGTCCCCATAACTCCAGCCCACTCCCAACATTTTTTTAAAAGAAGCACTTCCCCTGGACCAAAACCAGCATAGAATAGGTTCCTGGACCAAAACCAGCATAGAAAGTGTCCTTGCGTACTGCATTACAGTCCGGTATGCTGGTTTGACAGCCCCGGACAGAAAGACTTTACAGAGGGTAGTGAACACAGCACAAAACATCATGGGCTGTCCCCTGAGCCCACTGGATGACATTGCCAGGGACCACGTCTTAGGAGAACAAGGAAAATCATCAGGGATGAATCACACCACAGTCAGCACTTCTTTACTCTCCTACCCTCGGGTAGGAGATTGAAAAGTATAGCAAGCTGTACCAAGTTTTTATCCATGGGCTGTTCAACTGTTAAATGAGACATGATAACTCGTGATAGACTCGTGGGGCCGGCAAGTTGTGCAGCAAGCACGCAGAGTGAAATGAGATTGAGTGGCTTTTTAGTGGGATGGTGTTTGGAGGGGGGGAGGCTCAGTCAATTTCACTGTACACTGGTTATACAATGACAATAAAGGTTATTATTATTATATCAAAATATTTCACAATCTCTGGAGCACTGTTTCTAATCACCAGAAAGTAGAGCATACCAGACTGGGTCGCAGGTTGTCCAAAAAGCAATCTAAATTGCTATCCAGTTGGACCTAAAGTTTCAAATGGTTCCAAGTCATGTGACAACTGATCTTAGGACAGTGTTGGTGAACCCTATGGCACAGGTTAAATTGCTGTACTGGCACTTTTCAAAAAATTAGTGGGTTTTGAATTGCAGTTTGGGCACTCGGTCTCTAAAAGGTTCGCCATCACTGTCTTAGGACAATAGTAATCTATCAGCCTGCCTAAGAGAATTGTTGTAAAAAGATGAAATATTGGTAACAATGGTGGTAAAAACGATGGACAAAGTAAAAAGGGACTGGTCCCTGTCACAAACAACTTACACTGAAATAAAGAACAGTACAGGGTTGCAGTAAACTTTTCTGGGTTTTATTTTGTCCCCGGATGCCAGCTTCTCCTAACGCTGTGTTAATGTAGACACCATTCGCTTTGCTGCTTTTATAACCTCCTTCCCCCTAGCATCAACCAAGGAGGATGCAAACGCATGTGCCAATCTCAGCAAGCAAGATATGATCCAACTGCTAGCCAGCTCTGCGGAATGCTGCCAAGAACAACAAGTAGATCTCTGATGGGAAGCGGCAGCTGTTTTCAGAAAAGCCAAGCATGATCCAAAATACTAGACTCTGTTTTATAATATACATTCTTTTTATGGCATCTTCTACCAAGGAAGGTGTACAAGTGGGCTCTAGATGGCAGTCATTTCCCAGGAAAGAGACAAAGCAGATTTAAAAAAAAAACTGTATTCACTGTCAAATGTGACCTAGATAGAAACCCTTTCAACAAATAACAGGAAAGGAGGAAGTGGGTGCCATTCGTTCTAATATTGAATACTGAACAAGCAACAGGATAGGAACTGAAAGTGTGGCGTTATGTGATCATGCAATTATCATAACAGCCTCAACTGGTTTTACTCTGCAAGGTCCATTACGGTGGAGAAAAGCAAGCTGAGGCCACAAATAATGCAGCCACAAATTGGGAAGACCAAGACGTATGGTTGTATTATGGAAAGACTGGTTGTTATTTAAGCGCTTTGTGGCCATAAGATGGCAATGTTGGGTGAGCGACCGTGCTGGAATTTACAGGATGTATTTTGAGATGGTGCTTTTTTTTCCATTGAAAAGGTTTCAAATATAAAAACGGTGCAGGGTATAATAGTTTTTCTAGCCCAGGCTTGTGTTATGACTACAGGGATAGGGTGGGGATGTGGACTTCAAAAAACAAAACAAAACAGTCCTGTCCAATTTTTGTTCTTAATAATTGTTTTGCCATTTTGATGAGAAACTAGTCATTTTGGTGGGGTATAACTTTATTTCCATTCTCCATTAAGGGGGTGGTTGCGAGTACAAATAATCACGTTTCGGAATCCTGTTTAGTGTGACTCTTTCCTCCAAATAACCACCACCACCACCACCTCTAACTACAGAGCTGGAAGAGACCTTGTGAATCATCCAATCTAAGCCCCGCTCAAAGAGCAACTATGGCAAATTGAATTCCCAAGCTCTCTCTCTCTGCAGGCAGAGACCTAAATCTCTGGGTTATGCAGAAGTTCTGCTGCTGATCCCTCTCTGAATCATTCACACAAGCCAATGTGTGACTCCTCAGATTGTGAGGGACTACAACTCTCCATCAGGACTGGCTAGCATATCCAATGGTGAAAAATGTTGGAACTGGAACTCAACTTCCACCCCAGTGGTAGGCAATTCCACCAATGGATGATAACGAGGTTCATAAGGGGGAGACCCTGAAAAGAATACCCCAAAATGCCTCCCCCTCAGCCACTATGAATTGGGACCAAAGCTTAGTCTGAAGTTCAGGCATGGCCACAACTAACTCTCCCTAGCACAACAGCTTGTGTCCTTTTATTCACCCAAATTTATCCGGCGACAGCAACAACCATGTGCATAGAAGCTAAGAAACCCTGTACATTATACTTTCTGGCTTAGTCTGCGGCACCTCAGATACAATGGTGTATTCTCCTAATTTGCCGATCTGAGTGAACTGTGGAAGAAATTATGTGCCTGGAGAGGGAAAATATGCAAATTCACATTTTTCCTGAATTTGCAAGCTAACCTGCATTGGTACTCAATTAAAAAGAACATGTCAAGGAGCCACGGTCTTCATCAAAGTTAGAGAGTTCGCATTGGTTACACCTTGCACAAGTTCTCTGCATTTCCTGTGACTGTGATTGTTATCATGCAGATCCGTACTTAAAGATTTCCAAACTTCAGGTACTATGGCAAGTGGCCTCTGCTAAATCCTCCACTTGACTGTTTATATAATTTGCAGGTTCAATCTCACATTTCTGGAAGCAACATGTTAAGAAGGGCACTGACAAATTAGAACACGTCTGGCAGATGGTGACTAGGTTGGTGAGCAGGGCCGGTGCTAGGGTTTTTTTGCGCCCTAGGCGAGGGGTGGGGGGTGGGGTGGGGGGCAGGGGGCAGGGCAGGGGGCGGGGTGGTGGGTGTTTGGTGGTTTAGGGCGGCAGTGGGGGACGGGGGCAACGGGCACGGGGGGCAGCGATGGGCGCGGGGGCAGTGGGTGGGCGGCGGCGGGCAGCGATGGGTGGACGGCGATGGGCGGCTGGAGGGCAGTGGGGGGACGGACGGCGGTGGCCAACGGCGGGGGGGCGGCAGGCTGTCCAGCACCCTCTCTCCATTTTGGAGCCCTAGGCAACTGCCTAGTTTGCCTTAATGGAAGTGCCAGCCCTGTTGGTGAGGAACCTGGAAACCAAATCTTATGAGGAACCTGAGTATGGTTAACCTGAAGAAGAGAAGATTAAAGGAAGAGAAAATAAATGAATCATTCTGCGGTGCTAAGTTGATTCTGTCATGTGGACCTTAACAGGGTTTCTAAGGCTAACAGCCTCAGAAATGTTTTACCAGTTCCTCCTTGAAGTGGTGGCTTTGGACCATACAGCTTGCCCACACAGGTGGCCAAAAAAGTAGTAACCATTTCAGCCACACACATTCCAGGTGTTGTTGATGGACCCTTCTTCTGGGAAGCACAGTGGGCATTTAAACTCCCAGCTTCTAACTCTGCAGGCAGGTTTCCTGGCTATTGGCACCAGCTGTGGTTGTATTAAGGGATGCTGCACGAAAAATGGAACAACCTTGTTCTCTTTTCTTCCAGGGAAAATGCTTTGTTTTCCTAAACAAAGAACAGATTCTCTGCACCTACTTTTACCCCCAAACCTGTTTGAACAAACAGACAAATCTGGAGTGTTTTGTTGTTGTTGTTGTTGTTAATCTAGACGTTGCTTTCCAACTTGCTCCAGTTTTGATGGAAGTGATTACTGGCCTATGGTATGTCATGGGGTCAGGAGATGAACCCACAAACCTCCACAAATTGCCCACCTCTCCTATAGCTACAGGATCTTGCACTGAGCAACAGGTGGGACTAAATGACCTCTGAGATTCCTTCCAACTTCATATTTGATTATCTGAGTGAATCATTTGAATGAGAAGGGAAAGAAAAAAATGTAAAAACCTGTAATGTGGAGATCTAGGCAAAGCTTCATACAGTACCAGGGGTTCCTTCAATGTTCATTTATTTGTTCATAAATCTGTGCCACCCATCATCCCATTATTCAATGCAACTAACATAAATATCAAGAAAAACATGAAATATCCCATGAAAATTATGTTGAACTGCCGCATTAAAATAATGCTGTTAAAATTAGGAGCAAAAAAGATCCAATACATCTTTAGCAACCATAAATTGCTAAAGCTAAAGTTAGAAGTAAAATGCTTGTTGGAACAGGCAAGCTTTTTCCTGCATGTGATTGTAGAGAGACACAAGTGCATACTTGGGAAAGGCATGGATCCCAAAGCTCCCCTGCTTCTTCAAACAACTCAGAAGGTTGCTATAAAGATGAACCAACCTCATGATATGCTCTAAATGCCTGCAACTGGTGCATTGATAGGATGCTGCTCCTGAGTCTCTCTCTTTCCTCTTTACTTCTATCGGCTGCTGGAAAAGTGGCTGATTTGCAAAGACCTGTTAAGTCAAGGTCTCATATTTTTCACCCCTGATTTCAAGGCAAATATTTAAAAACAAATCTGTACATTGCACACACTATGCAAATATGGTGGTATTTTAATATGCCAGTAAGTAAATCAGGGCTATTTTAAGAAATGAATGGATGGATGTTTTGAACAGATGAGCTTCAGACTGAAATACACCTTCCATGTGAATTAACCTGGAGGCATGTAAAGCTGTTGTTGGACTCCAGTTCTCATTAGCCCATCAGTTTGGGTAATGGGTTTGGATGACAAGGCTTGGAATCTAATAATATCTGGGATATTGTTGCATAATCTGCACTGTTCGCTGCATTATAACCCATGATAAAGCTGTGGACTGGTTTCCCAAGGGTTTCTATAGAAGTGTAAAAACAAATATGCCAGGAGCTGCAACAGAACTGAATGAATCTTATTGTCTATTACAGCATCCTCTTAAAGAGCTGCCTTGTGAAAAGCACAATCGTAGTTCAGATGGAAGATGAGCTTAAGATTTGCAGTAAATGTCAATTTGTAAATCTACCTCTCCTAGAGTTGGCCAAGAAGTTTCCCTGGGGCTTGAAACAGAGAGTGATGGGGAAGAGAGAAATTCAATTTTAAAATGCATAGCAAATGGCATCTATAGTGTGATACATTTGCTTATAAAATAAAGAAGATTTTATCAAGGGAGAGTCAAGGGGATAGATAGGTACAGCCGCTTTTAAAGCCATTGTCAGCCTCAGGTCCATGTTACAGTGACAGGATGAACATGGGCTTGAGCAACGTACAACTGATGAACCTTCCTGCTTCTAAACTCTGGCAATACATAGATAACCTGTTATTTCTATGAAAACCCATCCTATTAAGAAGGGAGCATACTGTATCTGAATCCACCCTTCTGGACGTAACACTCAAGGTGACAGCATACAACTCACAAGACAATGGACACTATGTGCAAAATGGAAATGCAGATTTGTATTTCTAACCTATAAATACAGTGCATTTCCAGCAGCTACTCACTGCACATTGCAAGTGCCCGCCACTCAAAAATGGGTCTTCCCAAAAGTCTCTGGCACATAACCATGACGGAGAAGAAGAAAAGCACTGAACTCCATGGGACTACCCAAACATTGGGCCTTTTTACACGACCCCTAAGATCCGCTGGCCACTTAAATTCGGACCAGAGATCTTAGGGGTTCGTCGCTCTTCGGGCGTTCCCACCCCCCTCCGCACTTCCTGGTTGCTGGCTGCGTGAGGGGAGGGAGAAAAAGAGAAAGAAAAGCATGCCGCTCACCTCGTTCTGCCTCTCGTCTCTGTAAAAGTAGCTCTTAAAGGGGCAGGAGCCAAAAAACAACAAACAGAAGCGAGGAGAGCCCCGCACTCACTATCCTTACACCGTATCAAATAATATTCACCTCCAAAAAGCAGGTACCTGGAAGCTGCGCTGGGACGCGCTAAAGTGGGCGGGGTCACACTTAATTTCCTGTTAACTCTGGAGCTGGTGGGTAAACATTTTTAAGCTCCGGAGCTGGGAGCCATTTGCCCCGGAGTTTAGGGGTCGTGTATCAACGCCCATTGAGTCATGTCAACTGGACTTATTTTCTTGTGAGATTGAAACATTTCACTGCTCATCCAAGCAGCTTCGTCAGTCAGAACGAAAAAGCTGCTTGGATGAACAGTGAAAAGTTTCAGTCTCATAAGAAAAGAAGTCCAGTTGCCATGACTCAGCTTTTGGATAACCTCACCTGGATGACTGAGAATCTTCACAGTCAGTGGAACTATCCATGAATGCACAGAACAGCTGCTTAGGTGAACTGGCCCTTTCTAAGTAGAAACCTTTAATGTCCACTGATATCAATCGGATATAGCAGGATTTAGATATAGTATCTATCTATCTATCTATCTATCTATCTATCTATCTATCTATCTATCTATCTATCTATCTATCTATCTATCTATCTATCTATCTATCTATCTTCACTTCCTCTTCCTGTTTTTAAGATAAAGCCCCGCTAAAAACTACCAATCCTATTCACAATACCATTAAAACAAAAAACAAACAAATAAAAGGAGTGCCGTCCATGGCTATCAGTGGGATGAAATCCACCTTGTTTGTGGTTGATTAAATGTGCTTTGGCTGAAATCCTGTGCCCATTAAACCTATTGAATTCCACGCTAATAAATGGCATTTCTGGACCTATAACTGTCTTGTGATTGTGGGTATCTTGAGTACGGTGCCCCAAATAAATAATTCAACAATTCTATATTTATGGCAGCACTCAGGTGGAGAAAGGCACAGATAACATTAGAGAGGGTTTTTTCCCATCCCACAATGTAGTCTTGAGGCTTAAAATGCTTCAGTCTGTATACTAAGTACAGCGATGTCAAGTCACATCCAAAATGGTGAGAACCTGACAGTGGGAGATCAAGCAGGCAAAGGGTGGGTGGTGGCAGAGAAATTTCTCAGAGTTCCAGTGATGAAAGGCATCTACGTCTCACATAACTCCTTCTCCCCTTCCCCCTTCACTTGCAACTTCCGGGGTTCTTCTTTACTCCTTGACATCTCTGTTTCAACCTGCTTGATTTAAAAGCCTCACATTTCCTTTAAAACATGGAACAGCCAGTTCTGTGCTCATGCTGCTGCAAAGCATTTTCTTTCTTCTTTAACCTAGAAGGCCCTTCTCCTTTTGTTCAGAGAAGAGTCTGGGGAAATTTAAAGATGAGTCATCATGAGACCTTGCAGAGGTGACTCACCTGGCTGTACCTCTTAGCTGTGAGGGCTGGAATCCAGTCCTGCTGTCTCAACATGAGTGCTTTTCACCAGTGGTAAATTTGGGACTCCCAGATGCTCACTTTGGCAGTGCCAAAGGCCATGCCCATAAGGAGTGGCAAAGTAATTAAAAAATAAAATTAGCACTCATGTCAAACTGCAGCCATTCATCAGCAGTCACAGGACAAGAGCTGTAAATCTCTAAGTAGTGCAGAAGGTTGGGCTAAAGAAGTTGCCTTATTCCTCACATCTGGTCAGAGTCATCTACTATATGATGCCTTTCTTGGATTGCTCTAAATTCAACACTATGACCAATCAACTACATTGGGTGGTCACCAGCACCTATTTGGTCACTACTCCTCTAGCAGTCCATTGTTGCAGGTAGAAAGACAGATATCCAACTCACCAGAACTCTAAGGAGCCTGCCACCAGCACTGTACCTAGAATGGAACAACTGAGGTGTTGCCCAAGAACAACAATATTTAGACAGCACCAACATCTAGAGATGGGTCTACTGATGAATGTTAGGAGAAAACAGCAGAGTGAGCTCCCACTGTTAACCCCAGCTCCTGCCAACCTAGTAGTTCTAAAGCATGTAAATGCAAGTAGATAAATAGGTACCCCCGTAAAAAGCGGGAAGGTAAAACAAGTGTTTCCTTGAAGCCATGCCAGCCACATGGCCACAGATGTGCACAACACTGGCTCTTTGTCTTGAATACAGAGATGAGCACTGCCTCTAGAGTCAGACACGATTAGCACACATGTGCAGGGGGAATCTTTACCTTTACCTTTTTATGTGGTCTTGAAACCATAGAATCACAGAGTTGTAAGAGACCTAAGGAACCTTTGACATGCAGGAACCCAATCAAACCTGGAAGAACTCATCCACTGGTGCCAAAGGAAGATGGTGCCTTCCACCATCACCACCATTATTTTCAAAGGGCCTGTGTTGGAGAGAGAGCAAGCTTAACCATCCCCTCTCTCCATGTGTAATAATGTTATTAACAAAAACGTTGTAAAGAACCAACAGCACCCTTTATGTCCAATTTAGTTTCCACTAGAAGATACCCATATATCACAGGAAATCCCTAGGATTCTGAGCAAGGCTTAAAAGAAAACCCATAGTCAGATCCTGAACTTCCTGCTTCCTAAATCTTTTATGCACAACCAAACTATCTGTAAGGAGACGGACTTATTTACAGACATGGGAATACAAGGAATAAAATATGCAGATAATTGCTTTGCATAATGCACAACATGTAGAAGACACATAAACCACCCAGGAGGTTTATATTTCATAGTGACAAGGGTTGGGGAACCCATGAAAGTAACAAGGACAATGCATAAATTAAAGACACGATTCAAATTGAGCACTAAGTCACAACTAGAGTACGCTCATTGAATCAGTGGGGATTTGGTCAGTCAGCTCCTCTGTAAATTGCCAGGGAGAGGCAAATACTCCAAAAGCCTCTGTCAGGAACATCAGGAAAGTGGAGGCTAAAAGTCAGCAAGGTCTATTTTTAGCAAGCCAATCAGAATCCTGAAATATAGAGGACAGGATCTTCCAGCAGTTTAATGCTTTTATGTAACCCAGCTGAAGTACCATTACAGATTCTGCCGCTAGCTATGCCAATCTAAAATATAAGAGGCAAGTCAGCCAATTATAGGCGTATCAGGTATCCAAGTTTCCTAAATGAGTTCAGGCTATTAGGCAAATAAGAACATAAGAACATAAGAACACAAGAACAGCCTTGCTGGAACAGCCCATCGAGGCCAGCATTCCATCTCACACAGGGGCTCACCATTTGCTTCAGGGTATTCCCAAGCAGACGTCTTCACCTGCTTACAATTCCCTGCAAATGGCATTGAGGGATATCCTGCCTATCTCTCCAACCTGGAGGTTGTCCTTAGGCATCCATAATGATAGTCATTGATACCCTAAACGGTTTTGGGACCTCAGTATCTGACAGAGCAGCTCCTCCCAAGAAGAACTGCCAGGATCACCCGTGCCAGCCAGGCAGGACACCTGGGAGTCCCAACCGCAAGGGAGGACCGGAAAGCTGAAACAAGGAGTAGGGCCTTCTCGGTGGTTGCTCCCCAGCTATGGAACCATCTACCCCCTGAAATTCGACTGGCACCCTCGCTTCAAACTTTTAAAAAACTATTGAAGATCTGGTTCTATACAATGGCGTTCCCTGATTCTTCAAACATTTAGTAAGGCACTATTTTCTAAACCATTTTTCTTCTCATCTCTCCCGCCCCCCATTTTATCAAATCTCTTGCCATTTTTAGCTTCAATTTAGCTTCATTTTAGTTTTTTGTTGTTGATTTATATATATTTTATTTTATTATGTACATTGTATTTTGGTTTTTTATAATGTATTCCTTTGTTTGTTATCACATTTTGTAAATCGCCCGGAGTAGTAAATAAATAAATAAATAAATAAATAAATAAATAAATAAATAAATAAATACCCTTGTTCTCCATGAACTTGTCCAATCCTTTCTTAAAGTTGTCAAGGTTGACAGCTGTCACCACTTCTTCTGGCAGGAAGTTCCATAGACCAGTGATCCTCTGGGTAAAAAGTACTTTCTCTTATTTGTTTGAGATCTAGCACCCAAAAGTTTCATGGAGTGCCCCCTAGTTCTAGTGTTGTACGATAGGGAAAACAGTTTTTTCCTAATCTAATTTGTCTACATTGTGTATGATTTTATGAACTTCAATCAGGTCACCTCTTAGGCGCTGTCATTCAAGAGTGAAGAGGCCCTGCCGTTGCAGCCTCAGATGGTAAGGAAGGTGTTCCAGTCCCCTAATCATTCTGGTTGCTCTCCTCTCCACTTTTTCCATTTCCATAATATCCTTCTGGAGGTATGGCGACCAGAACTGTACACAATACTCCAGATGGGGCCTCACCATAGATTTATAAAGAGGTAAAATGACACTTGCTGACTTAGTTTCTATACCCTTCCTAATGATCCCTAGCATTGAGTTTGCTTTTTTCATTGCTGCGGCACACTGGGTTGACATCTTCATTGAGCTGTCCACCAGGACACCAAGGTCCCTTTCCTGGTTTGTTGCAGAGAGTTCAGATCCCATCTGTTTATAAATGTAGTTGGGGTTTTTTGCCCCAACGTGCATCACTCTGCACTTATTAATGCTGAAACTCCTTTTCCAGTGATTTGCCCACTCTCCCGGTGTCAAGAGATCTCTCTGGAGTTCCTCACAATCTCAGTTTTTTACTGCCCTGTATAATTTAGTGTTGTGAGCAAATCTGGCTACCTTGCTATTTACTCCTACTTCTAGATCATTTATGAAGAGGTTGAAAAGCATGGATCCCAGTAATGAACCTTGGGAGACTCCATTCTTTACCTCCCTCCACATGGAGAAGTGTCCATTTAATGCAGGCATGTCCAAACTTTGGCCCTCCAGATGTTTTGGACTGCAACTCCCACAGTCCTCTGTCATTAGAAATCTAACCTTAGAATTCTGGGAGTTGCAGTTTAAAACATCAAGGAGGGCTGAAGTTTGGACATGCCTGATTTAATGCTACTCTCTGTTTCCTGTCCCTTAGCCAGTTGCTGATCTAGGACAAGACCTCTCCCTTGATTCCATGATTGGCAAGTTTATTCAAGAGCCTTTGGTGTGGGACCTTGTCAATGATTGCCCTAAGAGACATGGAGCAACAATTTGAATACTTTAGACTCCCCTTCTCCACTCAACCTGTTTCTTGGTCTGAAAGAGATGGTTGAAAACTGCATTTCGGTGTTGCCTGGCAACTATGAATATTTTTTGTTTCTTTTCTCTGGAGAAAGGCAAGGCTTTTCTTGCAGCAATAATAGGTGTAGAGAGGTGAGAGCTCCTTCATCTTTCCAGGTATGAAAAAGTAAAACACTCTCTCTGACCTGCTGTGAAATTGTAAAAGGTGAAGCGAAAAATACATCCTTTTAGATACTACTTGAGGAAGAAATATGGAGGGCAGGGGAGAAGTGGCAATGCGGTGAAAAATCAAGCACACAGACAGTGCAAGCTATGACACCACTGACAATCCACTTTGCAGATATTCAGGCTAGGAAGAAAACAGATAAGCAATAACATTAACACTATGTGTTTAATATCACTATGTGTTTAATATCACATTTGAACATGGTGGCTGAAATATTCTATAGGTATTCACATGAAATTTATTTATTTATTTATTTATTTATTTATTTATTTATTTACATACCACCAAATTTAATTCAAAGAGCAACTCCAAAGATTTATTTATTTATTTATTTATTTATTTATTTATTTATTTATTTATTTATTTATTTATTTTTATACCGACCATCTTCCAGAGGAACTCCAGGAGGTTTACAACATCAAACAAACAATAATCAATAATTTGCATAACTTGCCACAGCTAATTGACGAGAGTGTGCCTTGGTCATTCATCTGATTGCACACCAGATGTGCAATCCAGATGTGTTCCAGTGACTCATCAGTTAGCCACAAATAGCCACGGGAAGATACATACATTGCAGAGGAGCATCAATAGGATCCTGGCACGTTTCTTCATGCTCAAAGCCTCTAGAAATTGAATTATTTATTTTTATATGGTGGGAAGAAAACTAAAAAGTCCGATGGAAATTCCTATCCAAGTCTCATCTTTCCCCGGTTGTTTCAAGGATTTCTTTTTCTCTTGCAATGACCGAACTGGTTCATTTTCTATTTCAAGATTATATTAAAGAAGCAATACATTCTTGATAACTGTATTGTGCTTGTGGTGTACAGTACACAAATCCAGAATCACTGGAGTTGAGGGGGAGTGCTCTGAAATAAAACCTTTAATATCTCGCCATACTACAAATCCCAGCATTTCACCGGATGCAGTCTTGTCATAGCAGCCAGTGGATTAAAACGATAATTGCATGGGGTACAAACAATAAATGCACGGAGTACAAACACTCAGAGATGGTGTGGTAGGAGAGGTTGTCACAACTCACTGATTTGGGGTGTCATAACCTGCACACCTCTGTATTGTTTCTGGTTATGATTCCCACTCAACACCAGAGGGAGCTGTAAGCGCTTAAGATGAAACATGGAAAAGCCATTGGTAAATTCAACGCTGTTATCAATATCCCTATGGGAAGAACAGATTCTATGCTTAAAATCGCCACTATGGTTTAATTAAAGGCTCAGTTAACTTACCACTGTAACTTCTTTCATCATGTAACTGCACCCATTTTAGATGCATTTACAGTTATATAGCATAAATGGCTTTATTGCTTATGTTTTTCACCATAGGCCAGTTGCTTGTATCATTCCAATACTTTTAAAAACAGCAGCTAGATGATTTTTGAAAATTGCAAAAACACAAAGCTCTTTTTTAAAAATTATAAGTGCAATGGTAACAAACTACTTTTAATTTTCAAAACACTATCCATGGTAATATATCCAGAGCACAATGAAATAAAATAAAATTGTAGGACCTTAGAAACTAATCGCTGTTATATTTCAATTTGAGCTTTTGTGGCTATATCCTTCAGCCAGGTGCTACAGTGTTTTTTGTCTTTTAGATTGGGTTTTTAGTTTTGTCTGAATAAATACTTTTTACTGATGTTGGAGCTAGAGATGGGCACAAAATGAAAAATGGAATGCTGTTTCATAATTTTGTTACATAATGAAACATTTTGCTATGAAATGAAACAAAATGCCATATTTTCTTCTAGGAATGAAATGATTCGTACTAGAGGAAACAAAATTGCAGGGGTCAGGGAGCTTCCTGATTCAATTTGAATATATTTTTCCTAGTGGGGGGGCTGTTTGGAGCTTAATATGTCAGCCCCCTGACCCCCAAACATCTCCAAATGTTGGGGTTTACAGGGAAAATATTGAGGAAGCTCCCCTATGATTTTAGTGCCTCTAGGACCCAGGGGAGCCATTATATAACATTTTGTTTCATTTTGTTTCATTTCATAATGAAACTACTTTAAAAATTCATTACAAAGAAAATGAAATGAAGTTACTAAAACCCCCCACTATATTTTCATTTTGTGCCCATCTCTAGTTGGAACTATACCCTAACTGAAAGATTTTAGTGTTCACTATACTCTGTGTGAATATGAATACAAAATTACTTTGGGCAAGAAGAGGGAAATAGGTGATGTTGGGAGATTACTTTAGAAAATTGTGAGCTATGAATTTATTCCTGAAGAGAATGTACTGTTGAGATAGCAGGCATATAGACATACAAATGGGGTTTGATTCTTGCTGTTTCTGTAGGGTTGGGGGATTCGTATTATCATGTGTGAAAAATATCTACAAACTACCCCAGCTGGAAATATTACCCTGTGATTTAAAGTCATGACTAGCCTATTTCTTGATCAACAGCATACGCCACTGTTGACTTTATTGACAGAAGAAATGACATTTCTATGTACCTGCCACACCATAAAAACATTCTGTTGCTTGTCCAATAGAGTCTATGGATCTACTCCAGTGGTTGCCAACCTTGAAGCCCCAGATGTATTTGGACTAAAACTCCCCGAAGTCTTCATGATTAGCTGTGCTGGTTTGGGATTACAGTGTTGTAATCCCAAAAGGCACAGAGTTGATGTGAATGAAGAAGTTTGACTTTACCATCTTGAGTTGTGGATCAACAGTGACAGCAAGGAAGCTGGTCCCCTCCCTGCCTAACTTCACGAGGATACAAAAGAGAATGCTCTTTAGAGATGCACTTGATAGCAACCTTGTCTGATTTTTCTACCATTGCTCTTATCATTAAGTGCCAGACTATCTTGACATTCAAATTTGAAATGTTTATTTTACTTTTTTTGTTTTGTTGTTGTTGTTTATTTGTGATTCTTGGATTTTCACTTGCCAAGTGCCCAGAATAGTGTATTACACTATTAGATAGATAGATAGATAGATAGATAGATAGATAGATAGATAGATAGATAGATAGATAGATAGATAGATAGATAGATGCAGCATAAACCCTATTCAGATAATATTCCACCAACATACTGTGAATGCCAGAAGAGTTTAGACACCACTGATCCTTTGGCCTGGAGGATTCTGGCAGTTGCAGTCAGAAAATACCCTTTTCAAGCACTGCACTTGACATGGTTAGGCTGCAATTGCATTAGCTATGTTGGATTGAAGTTAACGGAACTGAAGTTAATTTGGGAACAGGACTTTAAAAAAGAAATAAAAGAGGAAGACTGGACTAATATATGGAGAATGAGAACACTTACAGTAGATCTATGTCAGTTAGAATAAAGGAATTTTTTTTAAAAAAAGTTTAAGATGGCATTTGACACCAGTGAAATTGAATAAAATAAATACTAATTTCTCTAAGCTTTGTTGGGAATGTGATAAGGAGGTTGGTACTTTTTTCATTTTTGGTGGGAATGTAAAACAATACAAAAAATTTTGGAAATGTATTTTTAAAGGATTAAATGGCATACAGTAACCCCCCCCCCGCCGATCGTGGGGGTTAGGGACCCACCCCACCAGCACTGCATGAAAATCCGCGATATGCGGAAGCAGGTGGGGTGGGGTCGGGGGTCGGGGGCGATTGCAAGGCATGCCAGCGGCAGCAGGGGAATCTTACCTCCCTGCCGCCGCTGCCTGCCCACGCAGCCCCGAGGCTTCTCGGGGGTGCGTGGGGGGACCGCGTGGATGACCGGATCGCCCGGCTGCCGGCCGCCCATGCACCCCGGAGGCTTCTCGGGGGTTCATGGGAGGGCGGCGCGGAGCGACTGGATCCCCCCCCCATCGCCCTCCCACGCACCCCGGAGGCTTATCGGAGGTGGGGGGGGGCGGCACGGAGAAACCTGGCCTCCCCCCCCCCCGGTGCAGGTACTGCAGTCCCTCGATGTAGTGGGACCGCAATACCTGAACCGTGAAATGGCGGGGGGTCACTGTATTAGAAAGGAATATAGAGCCCAATTCTGAAAAATTGTTTTGTTGTCAATTTGTTGATAATAATGATGGTTTAAAAACTAGAGAGTTGATTATAAATTTATTGACAGTGGCTAGATTAATAATAGCTAGGAATTGAAAATCCAAACATGAACTACATTTAGATAGGTAAAATGAATTATGGGATATTGCTTTAAACAATAAATTGACATGTACTTTAAACTAAAGATTGAAAAGGGGAAGTTAAAAATATATTTTTATGAGATTTGGGGTAGATTTATTGAATATGTGATTGTAAGAGATAAGGGTAAAGCTTCCAAATCACTTCTGTTCTGGAGGGGAGGATGAGGAAAGAAAATAAAAATGGTCCTGCCAGTGAAGGGGTGCACAGTTGTTGATGCTTTGTTTTCTTTGTATTTTGGATTATGTATAAATGCCTAGATGCCCTAAGCACATCCGATCTCACCTGATTTCGGAAGCTAAGCAGACCACCAGGGAATACCAGGGGCTGTAGGTACCTGGAGTAGGAACTGGCAAACCACTCCAGTATTCCTGCCAAGAAAACTCCATAGACATGGGGTCACAAAGAGTCGGTCACGACTGTGATGACACAACACACACACACACACCCTTGCTGTTATGGTCAACAGCTGTGCTGGCTGTGTGGTTGTTGTTGTTGTTGTTGCATAGCACATTTGGGGATAGGTGAATGTAGTATTCCATACTTAAATGAATACATCTCTTTCTGGACTACCTCCTTCTTTTAAAACTTCCAAAGACCTTTTAAACCTTCCAAAGTACTTGGATGGGAGACCACCAGGGAATAGCAGGTGCTGTAGGTGCCTGGAGTAGGAACTGGCAAGCCACTCCAGTATTCCTGCCAAGAAAACTCCATGGACATGGAGTCACAAAGAGTCGGTCACGACTGTAATGACACAACACACACACACACACACACATAAATAAATAATGTATAAATAAAGAAGGCTGATCGCCGCAGAATTGATGCCTTTTGAGCTGTGGTGCTGGAGAAGAGTCTTGAGAGTCCCCTGGACTGCAAGGAGATCAAACCTATCCATCTTAAAAGAAATCAACCCCGAATGTTCACTGGAAGGACAGATTTTGAAGCTGAGGCTCCAGTACTTTGGCCACCTCATGAGGAGAGAGGAGTCCTTGGAAAAGTCCCTGATGTTGGGAAAGATTGAAGGCAAAAGGAAAAGAGGACGGCAGAGAATTAGATGGTTGGACAGTGTCATCGATGCAACCAATATGGATTTGACCAAACTCCGGGAGGCAGTGGAAGATAGGAGGGCCTGGACAGCTCTGGTCCATGGGGTCACGAAGAGTCAGACACGACTGAACGACTGAACAACAATAAAAAAAAATTATTTAAAAAACATAATTAATATCTCTACACAAGATACAAGAGAGTATCTAAAAGGAATGACTGGGGTTTACAGGAGGGTGATCAAGATTAGTGCAGCCTGGCCCTCCTTTTTGGCAATAGCAAGTGATCTGGAGCAAGTGTGCACAAAGAAAGGGACGGTATGGAGTTGAGAGCGAGAGAGCGAGAGAGAGCTCTTAACTCCATTACCGTATATACACAGTACAAGTGGCTTCCGACGAGCCAGCAGCACCCGTGGAAGGTTAAAGAGCCGCCGCACCGTTGGGGCGCGTCCCGACTCGGCTTCCAGGCAGGCAGGCAGGCAGGCAGGCAGCCTTCCCGCGGCCGCGGCCTCCCTTCCTCTCCAACACTCCCTCCCTCCCCGCCCCGGGTGGGTGTTTCTTTTCTTCCCCGCCGCCCCTCCTCACACAACGTCAGTGGGAATTTCCAGCTAGGAAGTGAGAGAGAGAGAGAGAGAGAGAGAGAGGAGAAAGTGCGGGCGGGAGGACGGCGTGCGCGCGCGCGCGCGTACAGGGAGGGAGGGAAGGAAGGGAAGCCGGAGTCCCTCGAGGGCGCGCGAGGGTGAAGAGGGCGGGCGGGCGACCAAATCCGCGCAGCCCCTTGACAAGTGACAGCGGGCGGGCGCGCGCCTTCCCTCCTGTTCAGCCGAGGAGGCGCGCGGAGAGGAGCCGAGGCAGCCAAAGCCTCGCGGGCGCGTAGTTCCTCCTTCTCTTTCCCCTCCTCCTCCTCCTCCTCCTGCTGTTGATCTTGACGACGGCGAGCCGCCTCTTCGGACCCTCCGCGTTGACATGGCGCTCCTCTGACGGCGGCGACGTCGTCTTTTCTTTGGAGGGCAACTTTCCCCCTTTTTTTTACTCCCCCGAAGAGGAAAAAAAGAAAAAGGCTCCGCGTTGGCGGACCGAGTCCTCTTCTCCTCCGTTCCCTCAGCCGAGACTCAGCTCCAACACGCAGGCACGATACCGGTCGGTGGATCGGTCGGTCGGCGACCCCTGAGGTGAGCCCGCGGGACGGGACGGGACGCGCCGCGTTTCGACGGCGCCTTAACCCAGAGCGCAGCAGTCGCCTGAGGCCGGCTGTTTTGCGCGCGCGCGCGCGCTCGGAGTGGCCGCCACGCGGGAATGTTGTGAAGTCGGGAGAGAGTCCGGGCGCGCTTTCGCCTCCCGCCGCGCGCTTCTTTTGCTCGGCTAGGGAAGGGGAGGCGGGCGGTCGTCGCCCAGTTCGCGCCGGGGGCAACTTCAGCACGCGCACCTTCCGCATGGCGGGTAGGGGGGGGGATTGTGGTGGACTGGACTTCGCAATCGGCGAGGAAATGCCGGGTCGTATTTATGTCACAATATGGGTCGTTTTTAGGCGCTGCCCGCCCCGCCCCCACCCCTCCATCCCTTGTCAAGAGTCTTTGGAAATGCGGATTTTGCGCAAGCTTGCGTTGCAGATTTCTTTAATCTTGTTGAACGCCTGACATGCAAGTTTGCATTGGGGTGGGTTTCTGGGGACTTTCGTGCAGGGTGCCGAGTTCTGCATTTTTTGTTTCTGCCTTATGCGTCTGTTTGTGTGAGTGTGTGTGTGTGTGTGGGGGGGGGTTGTTCTGCAGCTCTTTCTACTTCCTCATTCCTGGGTAGCCTAACAAGACACTTCTTGTGCTAGTAGGACTCAGAGATGCGTCCACATGGAGAAGCTGTCGTTGAAAAGTGCACCCGGGGAGTAGCAGTGTTGTCCGTTTTCATTCTAGGAAGGCCCCTGTGGTTTCGCAGGTGTATCATAGCTGTTGGTGAAGCGCTTCCTTCAGTACTTCCTTCCTGCGTCAGGAAAAGCCTCACCCACCCCTCTATATGGCAATCTGTCACAGCACCACTAGTTTAAAAAGTGGCAACGATCCTCCTAATGAAGATACATTTTGTGGTTGATATTGGCCATGGAAACAAGAGCAGGTTTTCATTTTTGGTTGAGAAAATTCTCTTCTGATCTGGAAACCTGGTAGAGACATGGAAGCATAAGTATTTACATCACTTTCTGCTCAGAACAGTTGTGCCATATTTGTGTGCCTCTTTGAAATGCTGTTGGGATGGATAACATTTGAACCAGTTTACCTGCCACATCTATGTCCTCCATTCCATCCTATGATTCAGCATTAGGAAAGCAAAATACTGTAATCCTAGAATTAAGAGATCTAAAAACATGTGTCAAGTCCATTCTCATTCCCCCACACTACTGGTTTACCACAGCAGCACAACAGGAGTTGTTTTCTTAACGGGAGAGGCCTAGAAGCCATTTGTGTGAATGTTCTTCCTTGTCAATGTATCAGGATGTCATTCCACGGACAGCGCTTCAATGTAGTGCTTGTCAGTGTTGATGGGTTTTTTTCCATGAGTGAGATTTGAGGCAACTGTATTATTCCTCCAACCTGGTACCTGATATCAGGCATTTTTTTTTGCCCTGGAGGTCTCTTAACCATTGGTTGAGAAATTAACCACTGAGGCTGCTTGACCAAATGCCTCCTGATTGAAAGAACTGACAGGAATTAAGAGGATTGTGCTTCACCTGCCCAAACATTAGGACTGGTAGTTGGGTGGGAAGAGGATAGAAAGGGGAACTAGTGGCTAGGCCTAGCATTGCTTTCAGTACCAGAATTCAGCCCTGGAATTTGTAAAGTTGCTAATCCAAGAAATTACATGCACATGTCCAAAGTGTGTTTGGCTGTCTAGTGCCGTGATTCCCAGTGGTGGATAACCCAGGTGTTCTTGGACAGCAACTCCCAGATACCCTGGCCAGGACACCTTTTGGTTACCAACAGTGGGAACCACTGGTCTAGGGTGATAGAGGAATTTTGTTCCAGTGTCTGACTTTCAGTTAGATTTGAGTGCCAGTGACTTGTGAGAGGTTGAACAATAGTGGCAAGAACGGATGGTGCAATTAGCATGTCTGGTTTTATAAGACCCAGTGACTGGTAAAATATCAATGGTCACCTATCTGACATAGCCCAAAAAATGGCAGTCTGAATTTTGAAAAGCTAGAGATAACACAGCATAGCAGAAAGTTGTCCCGAGTTCTTTAAATCTTTTTTGTTATCTTTTGGTACCTAGTTTGTATGTGGTGTCTAAACTCTTCTGCCATTCACAGTACCTTGGTGGAATATGTATGGGTTCCCTGTCCACTTGCTCTTTTGGTCTGATGATTTTAATTTAACATTTTAATATTTACTCTTCATGTCCTGCATAAATCAAGTGAATATAATAAATTACATATGTGAAATTCAAAATTATACAGGTATAGGATGACAGATGCTGTTACATGCATTTTTAATTACTAGATTCCTAAAACTTGTCAAGATTCATTACCAATACAGGATTGTTGCTGGGACAGTGGGGAGTAAGTACAGTAGGAGTTGTGTAGTCATTTATATGACATTAAAGAACATTGTAATAACATGTTGTGAATGCTAATCACATATATATACCAAAGCAAAGTGTTCTGCTTATATACCGCCCCATACCACTTTAAGTAGTCTCTGGGCGGTTTACAATTTTAATTACAGTGTGCAGGCTACACATTCCCCCCCCCCCCCAGCAAGCTGGGTACTCATTTTACTGACCTCAGAAGGATGGAAGGCTGAGTGAACCTTGAGCCTGCTACCTGGGATTGAACCCCAGGTGGTGAGCACAGTTTTACCAGTATGTGTTCTGAAAGGAAGTTACAGTATATGTCTTAAAAAATAAAGAGCTGTGGTTAAAAGATAATATTTTGTGGGGAATAAGTAAGACATGAGGAGAGAGTAAGGGAAACATTCCTGATCCACATTTTTCCTATCTTGAATCTAGTGTATCTACTGAACTTAATCCTTCACTTTCATCTCTTTCTTACTGTTCTGTGCAGAGTTAGAAGACTAGGACGTGAAGGTTCTGCAATTGCCTTTAAAGGTTCTTAAGAATATTTTTGTTCTTTCTTAGATGTACATTGTAATATGGTGAAGGAGTTTGAGTGCACCAGGGATGTTGGCCACAATGCTGTGAGGAGGCTAGATTTTGTTAAGCAGGTTACCCAAGGTGGAATGATCAAACGGGAGGCAACAGATGAAGAGGCATCCGTCGTCTTCAGGGATCAGCAGTTCCAATCAGCCCAAAAGAATCGATAGACCCAGTGGTGATGGAAATGGAGCAGTAGTGGAAACAGAATTGGGCATAAATAACATCAGTGACAGTCAAGCTAACTTTTGTTAGTACTGAGCAAAAGGAAGGAAGAGAAAACCACTTCTAGATGCTTTGTATCTTGAAAAAACATACAGTGAGACCATGCTGGATGAAAGAAGAAATAATAGTGGAAGATGAGACTCCCAAATTGGAAGGTACTAACAGTTGTTAATAAAAGGTAAAAGGACATTCACATGCTGCTCTGCACATACGTGAAAGGGAAACTGAAAGCTGCGTGATGCATAAAATTGGAGCCCGAAATGTTAAAATCATGATAAGCCCGAAATTGTAGAGCAAAAAATGGAATTTATAGCCATCGCAATATTTGACATAAATGAACTAAATTGGAATGTAGTGGGGCATTTTCAGTTAGGTAGGTACAAAATGTTTCACAAATCATCAACGTAGAAAAAAAGGATGTCTTGATCGTGGGATGAGATGAACCAGAACCAATTATAGGCCATAATGCATGATCTGACCAATTAGTATCTATCAGATTTCATGGAAATACAATTAACATAAGCATCATGAAAGCATGTGCTTCAGTTGCAGAAGCTGATGAAAACATAATCAAAATGCACTTTTATGCAAATGCCCAAGAGGAAATAGTTTGCACACCAAAACAGGATGTGCTAATAATCATAGATGATGGGAAACATAAAAGTGGGAAATCAGATAGAACCAAACTTCACTGGAGTGTTTGGCCTACGTGTTAGAAATGAAGCACAAGAACCACTTTTTAAATTTGTAAATTTGTAATTTGTCAAGCAAGAAACCTCAAGGAACCAGACAGATGATTGTACATGTGGTTGTTATCAGGTGGCCAATACAGAAATAAAATAGATTATATTCAGTAAGTAGAAGGAGCAAATGGAGAAACCATATTCTTTCTGAAATCCATGAATCACAATACGTTTGAATTAAAATCAGAAATACATTCAGGGAACAATGCAAAAAGCAAAAAAACACTCAATGGACAATGACTAATGAAGCTATTAAAATTTTTAATGATGTGCAAATTAAAAAGTGACATAAATGAAGCTAGAGTCCTGAATACAGATTTTCAGCAACTTTTATTTAGGGACAAAGAGTGCTAATGTAATAATTATCTTAATGACTGCTACCCCCAAAAAGACAACAAAAATTGAAAATTGAGAGAGTTCCTCCATAAGGTCTAAGAAATTAAGTTTAAATCAAGGCTAGGGATGTTGGAGATCAATGGAGCAATATCATATTTGAGCTAGGCAAAATAAAGACGAGATGGAAATAGTAAACTGAAGAATTTTACTGAACAATGCAAGAATGATAGTTTTCTTCAAAGAAGGCCCTCTTGATTAAAAACTTGTTGTTTTAGAAACTGAAGTAAAAGATTCTCTCAAAGTACTTGAAATAAATAGATTGCAAATAATAAACAGGAAATAGAGCTATTTTACTTTGGGATAGGAATCTGTCAAAGTCTTATCAAGAATATAGCAACAAACATAGAAAATAAAACAATAGTTCATAGTATTGAAGCATTCAGTTTACATTCTATCAAAGAGAGAGGGAGAGGGAGGGAGAGAAAGACATAAAGGATTACAATAATAATAGGATCCCATGCAAGCAAAGTGCTGCTCAAGATTTTATTACAAAGACTTTTAGTATATATGTAGCAAGAAATGCCAAATTTTCAGACTAGATTTTGGAGAAGAGGAGGAGGTAGAGATCATGATGCAAATATATCTTGGTTTTTAAGAGGCAAAGCTACCAGACATAAGTACATTTTATCTTTCAATCTATTCAGTATGTGTCCAAAATATAAGGAAAACTGGGTTAGATTTAGATGAAGGAAGAGTGAAAGTTAGTAAAATAAATATCAATAATTTAAGATACTAAGATGATATCATATAGTAACGACTTGAAACCCTTCTTAATGGAAGTTGAAGAAAGTGCAAAAAATATAGTTGTACACCAAGAAGGCAAAGATTGTGAAAGCAGAAAAAGGATATACTTTTAAAACTATGCGGTCGGATAAAAAGATCTCGGGACAGGCATCTCTGGCCTGTCCCGCGCTCTGACCCGCCAGCTCACTGTCAAATGGCAGGGATCCAGCCCGTCTGTGCCCCCGGCCTGTCCTGTCTGCTGATTAATGCCAGGTCGGTTCATAACAAGATCCCTGTCATCCACGACTTGATCGTGGATGAGCGAGCCGACCTGGCATTTCTTACGGAGACCTGGGTGGCCGAGGGGGGAGGGGCCTCCCTCTCGCTGCTTCGGCCCCAGGGTTTCTCCGTTCAGCAGCTGGGTAGGCCGGGGGGGCGGGGGGGTGGGGTGGCCATTGTGTACAGGGACTCTTTTCATGTCAGCAGATCCGCGATGTTGGTGAGCCCGGGGCTTGAATGCCTTCACCTTGTGGTGGGACAGAGGGACAGGTTCGGGATTGTGCTTGTGTACCGAGCTCCCCGCGACCCTGCACGCTCCCTTCCAGAGCTCTCCGAGTTCATCTCGGCGGCACTTGTGAGATCCCCCCGCCTTTTGGTGTTGGGGGATTTCAACGTGCATGCCGGGGTTGGACTGTCGGGAGCAGCTCTGGAGTTCATGGAGTCCATGGCCTCCATGAACCTGTCCCAATTTGTCATCGGTCCCACTCACAAGGGAGGACATACCCTGGACCTGGTTTTTGCCTCCACGTCGACGGGCTTTGATCTGGGGGTCGGCAACCTGTTGGTCCGTCCCGTGTCATGGTCAGATCATCATCTGCTGACGTTCTCCCTGGCAATCACCACCCCACCCCGCGGGGGGCAGGGCCCTTCCATCTGGGCCCGCCCCCGGGGGCTCCTGGACCCTGCACGGTTTTCGGAGGCCCTGGGGGTTTTACCAGACGGCCTGGATGACGTTCCGGTCGACTCCCTGGTCAAAAGGTGGTTTGAGGAAGTGACCGGGGCAGCCGATCGGATCGCCCCCAAGCGCCTGATCCGGTGCCGAGCCCGCTCTTCTCCTTGGTTTACCGAGGAGTTGCGGGCAATGAAGCAGGAACGGAGAAGGCTAGAGAGCAGATGGCGGAACGCTCGGACGGCTTTGAACTGGGCTGCGGTAAAGGCGTTGACCAGTCGCTATTTTCGAGCGATAAGGGCAGCTAGGAGATCTTTCGTTGCCCTGAGAATTGGTGAGGCCTCGAATAGCCACGCGGAGTTGTTCCGGGTGGTTCGAGACCTCACCAATCCTGGTCCGCCTGGGCCTCCTCCTAGTGATTTCACTAGTGAGTCATTTGCAGCCTATTTTAAAACCAAGATAGAGGCCATCCGTTCTGAGCTGGATGCCGGTTGCCCTGATCCAGTCCCCGATGTGGCCGATACTGGGCCGCCTCGGTCGCCCCGGTTTGTTGATTTCGGGTCTGTAACATCTGAGGAGGCCTCCAGGGCCCTGGGACATTGCAGGCCTGCGGCTTCTCCGTTCGACCCTTGCCCGTCCTGGCTGATTAAGATCGCAGGGGGGAGCATGCCAAAATGGGCTTCGCTAATTGCCTCGGCCTCCTTCAGGGACGGGATTTTTCCCAGTCTGCTGAAGGAGACGGTGGTGAAGCCCATTATTAAAAGATCTGGCTTGGCTGCGGACGACATGTCCAACTATCGTCCCATAGCCAATGTTCCCTTTTTGGGCAAGGTGGTCGAGCGAGTCGCCGCCCTGCGTCTCCAGTCGTTCCTGGAGGAGAACCATGTCCTGGATCCCTTCCAATCTGGGTTCAGGCCGCGTCATGGGACAGAGACGGCCCTGGTCGCTCTGCACGATGATCTGTTGAGGGGGGCCGACAGGGGTTGCTCTACCCTGCTGGTCCTCCTCGACCTGTCAGCTGCTTTTGATACCGTCGACCACGGTATCCTGCTGGGGCGGCTCTCGGAGGTGGGGATTGGGGGTTCGGCCTTTGGCTGGCTCCGTTCCTTCCTTGAGGGCTGAACCCAGCGAGTGAGCTTGGGGGGTGAGTTGTCGGCTCCCTGGACACTCTCTTGTGGGGTGCCTCAGGGGTCGTCGCTCTCCCCAATGCTCTTTAACATCTATATGAAGCCGCTGGCCGAGATCATCCGGAGTTTTGGAGTCTGCTGTCATCAGTACGCTGATGACACGCAGCTCTATCTCTCCTTCTCCACCTGTGCAGTGGAGGCCGTCGAGACCCTTGACCGCTGCCTGGCTGCAGTTTTGGACTGGACCAGGACCCACAGACTCCGGCTCAACCCTGGAAAGACCGAGGTTATGTTCTTCGGGGGCGGCCCCGATGGGTACTGTGGCCCTCTTCCCAGTCTGGATGGGTCCGCCCTCCAGCTGGCGCAAAGAGTGAGGAATCTGGGCGTCGCCCTGGATCCTGGTTTGACCCTGGAGTTCCAGGTGTCAGCCGTGACCAGGTCGGCCTTTTATCATCTAAGGTTAATCGCTCAGATTCGCCCGTACCTTGACGAGAGCTCCCTGAGGACAGTGGTACAGGCATTGGTCATGTCGAGGCTGGATTATTGCAACGCCCTCTACATGGGGCTCCCCTTGAACCTTGTTCGGAGACTGCAGCGGGTCCAGAACGCGGCGGCCAGGCTGGTGGTGGTGCGCGTCGTTTTGACCGCATCACTCCCATCCTGGCCCGCCTCCACTGGTTACCCCTTGCCTCCCGAATAAGGTTCAAGGTGTTGGTTTTGGCTTACAAAACCCTCCATGGCTTGGCCCCTGTTTATTTGGCAGAGCGGCTTCACCGACAATTAGATCGGGGCCGACCCACCCGTTCATCTCTGGCCCTCTCGCTGCAGATGGTCCCCCCGAGGGCGGCCCGCAAAACAAGCACTCGTGCGCGGGCCTTCTCGGTGGCGGTGCCGCCTATGTGGAACAAGCTACCCAGCGAGTTGAGACAGGCCCCAACGCTGGCGTCTTTCAGAAAGGGCTTGAAGACTCTCCTTTTCAAGGACGCCTTTAAAAATGACTAGAGGCTTTTTTTTTTTTTCTTGCCCATATGCTGTAAGTCTGCCCCTGCCACTGTTGTTGTCTTTGCCTTCTGTGTTTTCTTTTGTGTGAACCGCCCTGAGTTCTCGTTTGGGAAGTAGGAAGCGGTATATAAGTGTAAGAAATAAATAAATAAATAAATAAATATGATGAAACAAGTTGTTAAAAATTTTCTTTCCCTTGGTTGGTTCATCAATCCATGTAGAGATTGCACCCTAGAAATCAGATGATGTTATCTTGAAAGAGCAGCTAGGAAACTAGGAAAGATTCTTAAGTTAAAGGAAGGAAGGAAGGATAAAAAGAAAGAAAGAAAGAAAGAAAGAAAGAAAGAAAAGAAAGAAAGAAAGAAAGAAAGAAAGAAAGAAAGCCAACATCATCCATACCATGCTATTCCAAATTACTAAGTTTGCTGGGCAATAGAAGAAACTAAATGTAGCAGGGTGGAGGAGAGGAATTTTAGTATTAGAGGAGAGCTTTACTGATATCATGGATGGCCAGAAAAGCAAATAAATGTGCTCTAGGTTAAATCAACTCTGAGCTGTCATGAGAACATCAAATGACTAAATTGAGGCTATAATAATACAGTAGTTTGGATATATCATGAGAAGTCACCAGTCCCTGGAACAGACAGTGGCCAGAGTCCTAATGTTATTCTTGTAAACCTTGTGTAAGTTCCCTTGACTAATTGTGGCTAAGCAATGAGGTATGGGACCACATCTTGGTTGTGTAGTCAGGTGTATGAAGAAGTATGCAACCAAACTCAGCTGAACAACCTTACTGACTATTCTCAGTCACATCAAGTTATAGAACTCTTGATACAAACACAAATAAGACCATGGTAGGGAAAGTAGGAGACAGTAGGAAAAGAGAATGCATTGTTGACATATGCAGTGTTATGCAGTTTCAGAATTGTACAGTTTCTTTAGGTCACTGTTAATGTGCAATTTCACTAAAAGCCCTACTGATAAAAACATCTACATGGCTTTTCTATTTGCCCCCCCTTCATAAATTTTAGCTTTTTTTCCAGCAAATCAGAAGCCAACAAGTGTCTGTCCTGTGTTTACAATGAGCCAATTAAAATGTTGATGAAAGAGATAACTAAACCTAGAAAAAATGAAAATACTTTTAATCCAGTAATTTAGTTTTAGCAGGATATTATTGTGCTTTTGTTAAAATAAAAACCATGGGTTAGTTCTAAAATGAATTTTTGAAATCTTATAAATAAAAATCACAAAATAAATGGTTGAGAGCTAGAGCTGAATGAACCAATGGAAGATGAACTTCCCCTTTTCATTCATTTTGGTGGGTTGTGTAATTCGGTTTGTAAATCAGACTTTCAGAATACAGCGGTACCTTGTATAATTCGTTCCAAATGAAATTATGTTAAGCAAATTTTCCTTTATACAAATTTCCCATAGGAATGCATTGAAAACAGAGTAATCCCTAATCACAACCATTTTTATGTGGTATGGATTCGCCCCATAGGCGATTCTGTTAAGCAAATTTCCCCTATCTCCGGAATTTTTTATGTTGTACAGATTTTGTTATACAAACCATTTGTTATACAAGGGTCCACTGTAGTGAGGAAAACCTGCATCTAAAGGTCACTTTACACATTACAGTGTTCTACTCAGTGGTGCATCATGCTTGGAGTATGAAATATCATGGTGTACTTTCGTGCCAAAAGACCCAAGAACACACTTACAATCACTGCCTGAAATGTTCAGCTATTTATAGTTGCATATACATGGTAGAAGATAACAAGGGTGTATTTTCATGCATAGGAAATATTACAAACCAAAGTCCACATTCTGTTGCTAAAACATAAACCAACAGGATGACTCCTTATGGATCCTTTGTCATTCTGGCATACGTTTTTAAACTGCATGAACAAAAAATCCGGTCAAGTTAAATGGAGTTATGACCAACATCAATATTTGTTCACTATAGACAGAACCTTTTAGGCAAACATGAAACAAGGATAAAATCGTAAAATGATCTACATGGAGAAATGATCTCGGGGAGAAAGGCGTCATAAAAATGAAGTTTATTATTGTTGTTGTTGTTTTGTTCCTCTAAGGTCCCCTTTAATGTGGTCAGGGCAGCAAAATTAGTTCTCCACACATACACACACCAGTGATATCTTATTAGGGCAGGGGGACACTAAGTGAAATTTTGACTTGAGGTCCCAGTTTGTAAGCCACCTACACCTTATATTCATAATTACTTGGGCTGAGAGATTGTGTCTGACTCAAGGCTAACTAATGAACTAAGAGCTACATTAGATTTGAATGCAGTTTTCCCATAACTTCAAATAACTAAATAATTAATTGTCTCATTGTCATTTCTCAGTGTAATATCTGCCTTTATGAAATCAACCTGTATAGAGGTACTGTTCTTGGGGGCACCCTCGTCTGGGTACAGTGGCCCCCTCCCTAGTCTGGGGGGAGTCTCCCTCCAGCCTACGGACAGGGTTAGGAATCTGGGTGTGGTCCTGGACCAGGAGCCTCGTGGCACAGTGGTTAAATGCCTGTACTGCAAGTAAAACTGTGCTCACAACCTGGGTTCAATCCCCGGTAGCAGGCTCAAGGTTCACTCAGCCTTCCATCCTTCTGAGGTCGGTAAAATGAGTACCCAGCTTGCTGGGCGGGCAATGTGTAGCCTGCACTCTGTAATTAAAATTGTAAACCGCCCAGAGACTACTTGTAGTAGTATGGGGCGGTATATAAGCAGAACACTTTATAAGCAGAACACTTTGCTTTGGCCCTCTCCCTGGAAGCCCAGGTGATGACCGTCTCCAGGGCCGCTTTTTTCCACCTCCGCAGGATCGCCCAGATCCGCCCGTACCTCAATGAGTCCTCCCTGAGGACGGTTGTGCAGGCCCTTGTGATCTCGAGGATTGATTACTGCAATGCACTTTACGTGGGCTTGCCCTTGACCCTTGTCTGGAGACTCCAACAGGTGAAAAATGCGGTGGCCAGACTGGTGGTGGGTGCTCACAGATACAATCACATCACCCCAGTTCTGGCTCGCCTGCATTGGCTGCCCAAACTTGGGTCCTGAATACCTGTCGGAGCATATCTCCCAGAGGTCAACTGAGGCCAGGCCCGCTCGAATGTCGCAGGTGCGCTCACTCAGGGTGCCCACTCCTAGGGAGGCGCGGAGGTCAGCTACGCGCGGCTGCACCTTCTCCGTAGTGGGCCCATTTTTATGGAACCACCTTCTGAGTAAGCTGTGCCTTGCACAGTCCCTGCCCGCCTTCAAAAAGACCTTGAAACCCATGCTTTTTAGGGAGGCATATGGCAACCTACTTTAACTTTATGTTTTGTTTTGTTTTCTCTAATCTTCTCCTGCCCCCCGATGTATCTTGCCCAGGGTTTCCCCCCTTTTTATCTTATTTTGATGTTTTTCACCTGTATATTGATGTCTTTTTTACTTGTAAACCGCCCAGAGTTCCAGTCTGGAAGATGGGCGGTATAAAAATGAAACAAATTTTATATATATATATATAGGACTTGACTCTAGCTTTTTAAATTTGACCATTTTGTCTCATCTCATGAAGGTCTGTACTATATGCAGTACAGACCTTCCAGTACTGTATTTGTTGTTTCTTTATGACTAACAAATTTGAATGCTGGACTCTACAGTCTAAAACTAATTGCTAGTACCATTTAGAATCAATATTGACAGTAACTGGTTGGTTGTTAAATCAATAACTTAAACAGTAAGTCAATACTTGTGTAAATCCCATTGATTCAGTGGGGCTGCTTTAGTTGAGACCAACAGCACTAAATCAGGAGTGGACAATTCTAGCAATCCAGATGTTGTTGCATTGCATCTACCCAGGATGCCCAGTGGTGGCTGAAGATGGGAGTTGAAGCCCAATAACATATGGAATTCCAATAGCATAAGGAATTCCAATAGCATATGGAATTCTACTCACACCCTAGTGATTCAAATGTTTTCAATGCAGTGAATAACACAGAACAGTCCCAAGGAATGCATAGTGAGTGTGGGAATGTCATTTCCCTGGCATTTTAGCGAGTAACCTTACCAGAATGAGTCTGTTGAGAGGGTCAGCGTTGTTGGAGTTCTAGTGTTTTGTTTTGTTTTTATATAATTTAAATTTTATTTCATTTGATACTAAGAGAAAGGCTGAGGTAGTGCACTGCTTATGTTAGGTCTCATTCTCTATCTCAGATTAACTGAGCTCCATTTTGTTGGTGTTGCAAAAGAAACATGATTGGCTTGATGGACCTTGGCTTGGGGTGGGAGCACTAGGGGTTGAATGACAGAAGGAAATACTTTGTGTTTGCTTCCTTTCTCATATTGGCTTCTTCAAGGTTCATCATAGCTATTTCTCTTTCCCTTGAAGATTATTTCAATGGTCTTAAAATAATTATTTGTCTGTAACGTTCTTGTAGTGAGGAGCTCAGATAATCTGTTGTTGGTTCTTTTACTGAAAGCTTCTTATACTGGGTAGGATATTACAGAGAGCAACTGGCTGGATAGCACAGTGAAATGAACACCAGTTAGTGGAGCTAGAGGGAGGATTTTGATTCTCCATTGTGCTCCTAAGAAATAGAACCGGCCTCTGCAGCCTTAAGCAAACTGCATAGCCCCATAGTCACCCCCCCTCCAGAAAATGTGAATGGTACACCACTTGAGAGAACTTGGTACTTAGAAAATGTTGGACTTGATGGCACGTTACTTTTGTTATGCTATTGCACTTCTTATTTCTCAGCATTGCTGGTTCATGAGATGAGACAAAATGGTCAAATTTAAAAAGCTAGAGTCAAGTCCTAAAATTTTATGGGTGAGGTGACCTGCTTGCAAAAGCACTGACTTCTGCATTTCAGGAAGCAAATTAGCTGTCATTACCAATTGTCTTAAATTCATAACAAAATATTTTGGAATGAACCCATTTGCTAAAATTAGTATGGGGAAGAAGATGACCTGATCTTGCTTCCATGTTCTTTTCAATGATTTGTCTTGATTTTTAGTACTTTGCAGTGCTGGTGCTTTCCTTTCCCTTTGAGATTGCTTGTTGATAGAGCTCCAACTTCTATAAAGTATGCATTTTTGTTGTTGCTTATCTGGAAGTATATCTGGCTTATTAAAAACAACAGTTTCATCTGTGATAACCTATTTTCCCAGTATTGTACGAGCTTTCTAAAATTGAAGGTGAATGGAATTTATAATACAAAGAAAAACATGTACGTTATCTCTAAATGTTGTCTACTGCTGAAAAAATTATCTTTGCAACTTGGGTACTCCTGTATTTCTAATCTGTTGATACTGGCTTAGGGTGTCCAGCTACGAATAGATGAATTGTTTCTCTAGATTCCTGACAGACCCTACATATGCCCTTGTGGTGCAGTGGTTAAATGCCAGTTTTGCAGCTAAAACTGTGCTCACGACCTGGGGTTCAATCCCAAGTAGCCGGCTCCTGGTTGACTCAGCCTTCTATCCTTCCGAGGTAGGTAAAATGAGTACCCAGCTTGCTGGTTGGCGGGGGCAGTATGTAGTCTACATAATTAAATTGTAAACCACCCAGATAGTGCTTGAAGTGCTATGGGGCAGTACATAAGCAGAACACTTTGCTTTGGTTTCATGCCTTGTTTCATAATTATTTTCTAATAGTGTAGTGCAAATAATTTGGACTTGGATTGAACACATAAATTTGTTTGTTTCAACATGATAGTGTCCTGTTGCTGCTGCTGTTGCTGTTCCTGTTAGTGTTAGGAATACCTCGGTTAAAGTAATTTTCACTTCACAAAAAAAGTCCATTTAAAATAATGCCTCCGTTTGTAGTTTTCCCCCTGGAAAACCCCACTTTATTCATTTCCCAAAGGACTTCATTTCCCAGGATGCATTGCACCCCAGTGAGGTTCCAGTTAATGTAATTTCTGGTTTACAAAGCGTCCGGCCAAAAAGATTAACTTCGGAAACCGGGGTACCACTATACAGTATAGAGTTTAGTAACTCATCTGTTAATTCACTAAAAGGTTACTAGAAATGAAAGCTTTTATATTCTGTGGAAAAAAAATTTTTTAAGCGAAAGTCTACAAAACTGGGGAGGGAATAAGCCTGAAGAAAGGTTCTCAAAAGTATTCAAACTCACCTTGTTTGCAATGTTTCAGTGATCTAGTGAAGTATCACTCAGCCCCAAATTTCAATTATATTTGCAGTTCTCATGATGCTTTGGTCTATAGCTGTGTGAGAAGTGGGAGACCTGTTTCCACTGCAGCAGAGTTAAAAAAAAATCTGTGGTATTTAAATGAAAGCATCAGATTTCAGAGGTCTGCACACTATGCTGTCATCTTGTACATGCTGGGGGCACGTTTATGCAGGTTCAGTTGTGAACCAGGCCTTGTGAACCAGGAAGTCCTCACTTAAATTTTGGCCGCCCACCCCCACCCCCAGGAATAGGGATCCTTGGGAATGCCAGCTTTCTCTAGTTATCATCCTCTCCAAATAAATATGTAGGAGTGTGCACAAATTAAATAACTGAAATAGTAACTAAGTTATGGTGTATTTTCACAATACTTTAATGATAATGCTCAGAACTATATGGCCTAAAATGGAATCACTACTTTTATCTCTTGTGTGCACCAGTCACATGAATTGCTGAGTGACAATAATATAAATGGCAACTTTTTATTTATTTATTTATTTATTTATTTATTTATTTATTTATTTATTTATTTATTTTTGCATTTCTAGTCTGCTCCGATTTTCCCAAAGGCAGTTACAGGAAAGTAAAATAAATAAAGAGCAATTAAAATCAGTAAACAGACCAACAAACATCAACTAAAACAAGCAAAAGCAAAATCCCAGCAAGAGGCTAAGGAGCTAAAGGGTAGCAAGAAACACAACAAAAACAGGAGGAGCAGCAACTTCACTGCTATAATGTACTCCACTGAACATATGCCCATGTAACTAACCAATAGGATTCTGGCTGAATTTTGAAGGAATTTTGTACCCTTTAATAGAAAATCAGAACCACCAAAATGAAGTCCAATTTATTCTAATTCTTAATTTCAAAAAAAAAAATATGAATTTGAGACTGATTTATTCTAATTTTGTGATTGTTTTGTTCTAATTTTGCTATATTTTCTATGTTTGGTCAAGTTTTGGTTTAGTGAAGACTTCATGACTGACAAAATTTCTGGCACTCCCTATCTTTTGAATCATTTATCTTCATGCATAGTTCTAGAGAACTGAAACATTCATTCATGACATTTTAACCTAAGAATTGTCCAACTGTGCATTCTACAACCTTAGCAGTGTCCTGCAAATTCAGGTTTGAGGTGTGAACAGCTTGACTAAAAATTTATTCCTTGAGTCCTTCTCAATGATTTTAAGCAGCCTTGCTTTAATATTCTGGAGGGTTTCTTTCTTTCTTTCTTTCTTTCTTTCTTTCTTTCTTTCTTTCTTTCTTTCTTTCTTTCTTTCTTTCTTTCTTTCTTTCTTTCAGGAAACTGCTTTGCGAGTTGTACAAATGATAGATAAAAGTTCTCGGAAGAACTTCCTCTTTGTGTTTATATTTCTGTTTTCTTCACTTCTGTATTATAGTATTTGCAAGTCAAGAAACTTCTTAAATCCCAGCTGCAATCATTAACTATTTTTCAGGTTTTCCAGAGGAGTTAATGCTCATTGATATCTAAGAAACATTATAGCTCAGTCCTCTTTAAATTTTAAACTTTCTTGATTTTTGTTTTTATCTTTGAATGTGCACCAAAACATAAGCCAAACCTCTTATTTACTTTTTGTTTATAAGCAATAAAAAGGAATACCTCATCTTTTTTCCATCACTACTCCAGGTGTTTTGAAAAGGCACAGAAGCATTTGTGCCAGTGTCTTATCAGACAACATGTACTGCAGGGACATGCACAATATTGGAATGACTGTTCTCTTGCTTGCTCAGTAATACTGCAGTGATGTAAGCCCAGAAATTGTTTAATTATGCAAGTTCTGTTTTCTTAGGGCTCCTTCCAGTTGCATCTTGTTCCTCTTGTTCCATTTCCAAGTTATGTGTTCAGTAGTTTTAGCCAACAAATATTGCTTTGCTGAAAGCACATTCTTACTGGTAAAATATGAAGCATTTGAATTACTGTACTTGTTTTTAGTCTTATGGCATACCATGAAGAATTGCTGAATTATTTGCATGTAATATATGAACACAGTTTTGGCTGAAACAATCAGAATCTTGATAATATATATTACTTCTAAAAGTTATTCAGTCTTTAAAATGGCAAAGACAGTGTGAGCAGTTAGGCCTTGTGTGATTCCCTAGTTGCAGGCCAAAACAATAATTCATTCATGTTGTAGAATTTTATTTTACTGGTATATTTGATTTTTGTGGGATGCTGTACAGAAATATTACTCTCATTTCTGTAGCTTGCTTTTTGGAAGGACACAGATATACAAAAACAACAGCTTTGCTCATATTTCTTGTTTTAATTGTTGAAAGAGGATGTAGAATGGCAAGGGGGAAACTCATATCCTTGGCAAACTTTACAGTACAGTGGTACCTTGTATAAAGGAATTAATTCGTTCCAAATGAAATTAGGTTAAGTATATTTTCCTTTATACAAATTTCCCCTATCAGAGTGATCCCTGTTGTACAAATTTTTTTATGTTAAGCAAATTTCCCCTATCTCCAATTTTTTATGTTGTACAAATTTTTATGCTATACAAACTGTTTGTTATACAAGGATCCACTGTACAGTGTTACACTTGTCTACTTAGAAGAGCATTGTATTGTTTTCAGTTTTTTATTAACAGCAATATTGGCCTTCTCTGTTTCCTGCTGATTATATAATGACCAATATTGGATTATATAATGACCAATATTCATATTGTGGTTTCTCATAATATGAAAGCTAATAAAGTTTTACCTTTCATCAGGCTTGATGCATTTAAGGGCAGTAAGTACCATCTTAGGAATGGTACATGTCATGTTGGTATAGATGTGTCATGTATATATTCCCAGGCTTTCTCTTGACACTTTCATTTGCTGGATTTGTACAAGAAAAGTTGGTTCTTTTTATGTGCAGTCAAGGTGACCCTACCAATGAGTGACCTCCAAAATGCCCCCTCATTAACAACCCTGTTCAGGTCTTATGAAGTAGGGGCAGTAATTTCCTTGACCGAGTCACTCCATCTTCTGATATGTTTTCCTCTTTTCCAAAAATCTTAAACATTTCCTAGCATCATTGTATTTTCCCATTAGTCTTGTCAAAGAAGAAGAAAAGTTTACTAGCCCAAAATAGTTTGCTGTCTGAATCATCTAGTCTACAACAGTTGAGTGATGCTTACCTTGGTTTAGAATTGCCAAAACTTGCCAAATTATTTTTCCATCTGAGAGAATGTGTCCAATAAGTACATTTTCCTTAAAGCAAAAAATAGAGTAATAATACACTGAAAGAGGAGTAGTATCTTGCTTGTTTATGACACCCGAAATCAGTTGCCAGAAGACAGTTATTTAATCTTCCTAATGATAGAACCAATCCCCAGAAGAAGATGAAATATGTTTTACATATATGACTGTTCTCTGTGAGGAGAATTTTTTTGTTAGAGATACAATAAAATGCCTTTATTAAAGCTTTAGAACATTTTAGTAGTTTGAGCTGCTAGTGTGAATCATCAGTAAAAGAAGGAAGAAGCCACACACACAACACACACACACACACACACACACACACACACACACACACACACACACACACACACACACACACACACACACACGTTTTGAGCTGCTCTGCATAGAATATGATATGATGCAATCCTGTCGGTGAGAAGATATCACATAATCCTCGTGGAAATTCCATTCGCCCCCAACATTTAACCACCAACCTAAAACTGTGATGTAAATTTCTTGTAAAGTGTCCTCAAGATTATAAAGCAATTTGTTATGTAGCCACATGCATACTTTTGAGAGAGTGTGTGAAAAAACAAGAGCACAGTTCATAATAAACTTAGGCTCTATTATCCAGACTCTGAGATATACACAGAACCTTGAAAAAAAATATCCATGTTAAGAATTTCCCTGGTTGTTTCCAAAGAAGACTTTTATTCACAATTGTCATACCACACTACATAATTTTTTCAGTACATTTCATTTATAAATGTCCCATGTTTTCCCACTGCTACTTCAGTCTTTTCTTCCTGTTAGAAGATATATCTTGAGGAGGAACAGACAGAAGATGTGCATGTACATTTCTTCCAGTATAATAATCTCTAGGTGATTTATTTTATGCTATTTCATGTAATTATGTATTTGTGTTCTATACTTGATCATACTCAGTTCATTAGCAAGCCTTAAGTTCAACTCCAGAAAAGCAGCCTTTGGACTACAACTCCCAAAATTTACTACATAGCATAATTTATGGAACATACTGGTTGTAGCATCCACCACCTCCATCATCAGCAATTTAACTGTTCCAAGTTCTGCAGTCCAAAACTGCCTACTTAGAATGCAGTTGGATTGAAATTGACCATTCTTTCGAAGTATGCACAAATTTTTTTTATGATATACCTATTTTTAGGTAGATACAAGTCGATAGAATTGAACACCTACCCCCATCCCATCCTGATAGATTATTCTGGGGTGAAATGTTGGTAATTTTGTTGTCTTGATGATAGACTTGTTAGGCATGATTTAAAAGTTCTGTCTTGTGTCAATCAATATAGTACAAATAAACTGATGCCTGTTTCAGGCATGGGGTTTTAGAGCACATGTGCTATTTTTAAACTCAGCAGGTGGTTGTATTAGGAAAATCTAGCTTCCCTTTTAATTCATTTATTATTTTTAGTCACTTGGAAGTTCAAAGTACAGTTCCTTTACAATGTTTCTTCTAAGCAAAAAGGGCTGGGAAAACAGCAGCCACTGGCCACAGTTTCTCCATAAAAGTGAAATGATATGTACAGTATGTTAGTTCATCAGCAACTTTGTTGCAAAGGAGCTGTAAGCCTGGCTTAACTTGTTCCCCTTGAAGATTAACTCTTCCTGTAAAAAGAAGGAAATTCTACTTCTTCAAACTCATTTGAAAGACTGAGGTATTGTAAAGGTGGTATGCAGTCAGACCCCACTTACAAATGTCCAGTGTGGGGTAGAAATTTGTACTGGCATGGGGGAACACTCAGAATAAAAAAGAAGGTAGCCAATTAAAACAACTATATCCAGTTGTTAGTACCACCTAGTAAGGCCACTGGATCAATGCATTTACAAAAATTTTGTAAATAAAAAAATGCAGCATACTAAGGAAATTTGCTAGAAATGTATGAAATTGACTCCTTTCAGCATCGCATCTATGTTACCCAGCTACTGTACTTTGTTTTTTAAGTGCTAACAAATTTCTTCTGATTTTTGGCAGTCCTAATAGGATTTTTGAGTTTGTGAGTTGTCCTAGGAGTAGTTTGCCATTACCATTTCCTACTGAGTTTCCTACAGCCCTAGCCTTTGAAACCCTGATTATTTTACTTTGGTGAAGCACTTAAAATCTGTTGCCAAAGAGTTGATTTTACTATACAGTGGTACCTTGTATAAAGGAATTAATTTGTTCCAAACGAAATTATGTTAAGCGAATTTTCCTTTATACAAATTTCCCATAGGGATGCATTGAAAACAGAGTGATCCCATTTTCATGTTGTACAGATTCGCCCCATAGGCGATTATGTTAAGCAAGTTTTCCCTATCTCTGGAATTTTTTATGTTGTACAAATTTTATGTTATACAAACCGTTTCTTATACAAGGGTCCACTGTAACTTTTACTATAACTTGGTTGTCCCTCAACCAAGGAACATACAAATGTTAGCTTGATAGGAAGCAATAACTAGTATTCTGGATTAATTTTCATTATTCTTTTCGGCATTATGCAAGATGTTTATCAATGGAGTAAAAGTATGCAACTTTACTTTTTGTTGTTTATTATTACTACAAGCAGTGAAATGTGAAAATGTCCCTATATTGATATATTGTTCTTTAGGCATCATCATGAGATATATTTCTTTTGTTGCAGCTAAGCTAGCCTACTGGGGATAATGTCTGCTTTCTGGCACTTCTTCCTAATGAAGTATTATGTTTACTTTCTCATTTTCATTTTTTTAAACTTATTTTGTCTTTGGAGGGAAATATTGGGGATGTTGTTTTCAAGTATATTGATCTTTCAGCCTGTTTAGTCCTAAGTTGGATGTCACCAGTCACAGAAGCATCTCAACTTTTAGGGCAAGAACACGGCTAAAATCCTGTTGCTTAGAATAATGTCACAACTAAAGTAAGCCTATTTAAATCAATGGACCATGTAAAAAAGGCAAAAGCAAAGCATGCTGCTTGTATACCACCCTCTACAGTTTAAAACACTATCTGGGCATTTCAATAATTTAATTAAACACATTGCCGGCACCCCACCCCTAGTGAGCTGGGTACTCATTTTACTGATACTGGAAGGATAGAAGGCTGAATCCATCTTGAGCCAGCTACCTGGGCTTGAACCCCGGGTTGTGAGCACAGTTTGCCTTCATTATACCAGTTTAACCACTGTGCCATAAGGCTCCAACTATGGAGGAGTTTACTCACCAAATCCCCATTGATTAAATAGGTATACTCTGTGCAGAACTTAACATCAGGATTTCAGTCAATCATTCTTGAACAAACTTGTATAATATTTTGTGTGTTTTGGATATCAGTGATATCTGAAATTGGTTTTATGACATTTTAGATTTCTGAAAAAGAGAGAAATGGTAATATAATTTGCTAGTTAGCTGGGTTGAGTACAGGTTGCTCTGGAGGTTCGATGCCTAACTTTAGGTGCTTCAACTTGGTTAGGTGGTGGTGGTGGTGGTGGTGGTGGTGGTGGTGTGTGTGTGTGTGTGTGTGTGTGTGTGTGTGTGTGTGTGTGTGTGTGTGTGTTTATATTCTCTCCCTGGCATTTCCCCCACAAAGAGGGACCCAGGGTGGCTCACAAGTGATTTTGAAAACAAAAATATACAAACAATCACGAATAAAATAAATTTATTTATATTACTAATATGCATGTTCATTATTAAAAGGTATGAAGTAAAATCCCTTTAAAATAATATAATGGCACATCTATTAATTTCCTCTTAACATCCCTTCCTGAGCAGCAGTTTAAAAGCCTTCTTTATATGAAAGGTCTTTGCTGGCAGGAGAACAGCAGGGAGGGGGTTGTGCACTCTAGGAGCAGCCACAGAAGATGTCTTCTCCCAGGTAACTGGTGAGTGTTAGGGAACAGGAGAAAAGCCTTCTCTGAAGATCTGAAAACCAAAGCAGCAGACTTGGGGAGATACTCAAGGAGTATAAACTCCTCAAGGAGTTTAAACTGAAGTTCATTAGGCATTGCTCATTATCATTACTGACTTATAAACTTCTGTTGTGCCTTCCCCTCTCTTCCTACTTCATCCCCAGATCAGGCCAAAAACCCTGTGGCACTGTTGTTTGGTTAGCTCTTCCCAAAATGAGATATAAAAATGACAACACTGCCTCACCTTTAGACATGAAAGGAGCTGGAAACAAAGGATGCTTCCAGAAGGAAAGATTCACCTCTAATAGTTAAAACATATTGTGCAACTCTCCTATCTTTTTTTCTTAATGGACTTTCCCTGTTACAAAAACAAATTTCCTGCTGCAATACCACTCAGACCAATGTAGCAGGTTGTGTTACAGTGTCTAGAAGGAAATGGATTATTTAGCTGATGTAATGAATGGCGAGAGAAGAAATTGGGCAGAGCAGACTGTTCAAGTACAGTGGACCCTCGTATAACAAACGGTTTGTATAACATAAAATCTGTACAACATAAAAAATTGTGGAGATAGGGCAAATTTGCTTAACAGAATTGCCTATGGGGCAAATCCGTACAACATAAAAATGGTCCAAATTAGGGATTATTGTTTTCAGTACATTCCTATGGGAAATATGTATAAAGAAAAATTTGCTTAACAGACTTTCATTTGGAACAAATTAATTCCTTTATACAAGGTACAATTGTACTATGCTTGATAGATCTGAGTGACTGCTAAATTGATGAAAAGACTGCCAGTGGTGCAACCTGAAATCTATTGTCATCTAGCATGGTTTAGGTAACTGACGTGGTGCAATTCCACCAATATTCCAACTTAAGACTGTTGATAAATCACAGAGTTCCTGGTTCTAACATCATTTCAATCTTTTCTAGTCCCTGGGACCACCACTCAACTTTAACATTATGCTTGATAAAGAGTCCTGGAGTACAGGCAATTTGGTTACTGTTTTGATTGATCCTAATTAAACATATTGACTCATTATAGGATTTTTGATCAATGAATAAGGCTAGATAGACATAGGATAAATATATATAAGGATCAGATCAAACAGTCCATTCTCACTGCTGTTAATCAGATACCTGTGAGCATCATCTAACAAACAATGGCCCTCATTAAGCCTTGTTTCTTGTCATCGATACTCAAATGCATCCTTCCTCTGATTCTCAATGTTGTATATAGCCATTGAGACCAATAAGCAGCCACAATCTTTTGCTTCATGAAAGTGTCAAACATGGGAGCCAAAACAGACCAGATGAACAGTAAGGACAATTTGGGATTGGGTAAAAAATACTTTTGCTGCTAAAATATTTGTCATAGCTGCCAGTTTGCACAGTGGACATGTAAACAGAGGTTGTTATTTCATCAAATGGAAGCAACCTTATTCTGATTTGCTACTTGTGAAGCTGTGAAAGACCTTGAAGGACAACCACATATCTTTTAAATCAACTCATGTTTTCTTTTACAAATGTTCTGTCTTACCAAGTTATGGCTCTAAATGTATGACTACCAACCAATCCTGTGCCTTAGCTGTGTACTGTCTTGAGAGATGCTCTATTTTCGTCATGTTGATTGACCCACAGTTCAGTTTTGTAGGATGACCTCAGGTTGTGATACTATGTGAGAACTACAGAAATGCTTCCTTTACAGCATGAATTTTAGAAGCCTTTATCATGCTTCTCTATCCATGGCATTATTATGAAATCAAACTACTGGTGCAATATTATTTATTTATATTATATTATGTATATACCATCCATCTGACTAACATAATAATGTTTTAGAAATTAGATTGTTACAGAAAGAGATTAGATTGTCAAAGAAAGAGACCAGTATGTGACTGAAAGTGTCCCATTCCAATCCATTGACACCAAGCACTGCAGTGTTTACATATTCTATTTCTTTCTTAGCTTGCCAATACACTTTGATTCGTACTTCCTACATTTCATGTTCCAGTTATATGTGTTTTGCAGGGTCAGAAAAAAGCCAGAGCTTTACTGAAGTCATTATACAGTATCCCCACTGTCTACCAGGCAGGTTGGCTGATCAAAAATAAGATAAATTAATCTGGCAGGATTTGTCCTTGACAGATCTGTGTTGGCTTCTAGTTATTACTGCATTGTTTTCAAAGCGTGTGCAGAGTGACGACTTTATAATCTGCTGCAGAACTTTCCCTGGAATTGATGGCAGGCTGACAGGTTTCCCAAGCTCCTCCTTCTTGGCCTTTTAGAAGATAAGGGAAATGTTAGCAATACTCTAGTCATCCAGCACATCATTCAACCTCCATGAATTCAAGAAAATATGAGAGTGTGGCTGTCATGTCCTCAGGTGTTTGCGCTGCTACCATTTAGATCGCAGCACCATTGAGAGTTTCCTAACCTATGACATTTTTTGCTTGGTATGGGAGCAGCTCTGCAGCGGACAAAAAGGCTCTACAAAGAATAATTAAAATTGCCCAGAATATCATTGGGCTACAGCTACCAACCCTAGATAACATCTTCACATCTCGCTGTTTGAGGAAGTTGCACAACATTCTCAGAGACCCTTCTCATCCTGCTCATAATTTATTTGAACTGTTGCCTTCTGGCAGAAGATACAGGATTTGTTGTTGTTATTATATTATTATTATTATTAATCTCTGGTTGACCCGAGTGTATTACTAGAATCCTGGAGTCCAACACATTTTGTACTTTTGAAAATAAATAAGTATAGTTTATTGAAACAATAAAGTTAAGTACATTCAGCAAGTATGGAGTTTTCTGTATATATATATATTTAAATAGGCATAAAACCAATGCAAGGAGTCGTCTGGGGGAGTTTAGAGTTGCCTGTTACCAATATGATATCATTGCTTGATTGACTAATTGATTTAAAATATTTATATTTCACATTTTACTAAAGAGAACTTTGAATTAAAACAAATACTATTTTTTAAAATACACAATAAATTATCATAATATTTTAAAATAATTAAAGAGATAGCAAATTAGGAAAAAAAAGTAGATAAGAAGAGTTTTAAACTGTTTAAAATGAGCTTTAAAGAATAATTTTAAGAACCTCCTCTTAGGCAGCTAGTTATTGAGAAAAAGTTTGCCTGAAGAGAAAGCTCTTTGTCTGCTTGCAAAAAGACAGCAAAAGGAGGGGCCTGTCTGGCTTCATGTGGAAAGGAGTTGCACAGCTTGGAAATAGCTATAGAGAATGCCCTTTTTCATATCCTTACAGATATACCTTTGGTGGTGGTGGGCCCAAGAAAAAGGCCTCCCTTGATAATTTTAATGCCTGGGCTCATATCCAATGCATCTTTCTTTTTTCTTTCAATATTAAAGAGACGAATGACTAATGCTTTGTTTGAGCTCTGTGCACATATTCTTGCATTTTTGTTTTTGTGGGAAGAAAAGTCAAAAATAGTTGCTTTTTAACTATGTTGCTTATGTTGTTTTATGGCCTCAAGAAACTTGAATTCATCGTCATTCTACAAAAAAAAAACAAAAAAAGAGCCTGCCTATAATCTAACTTTTATGATTTCCTGTTTATCTTCCCCGTTCATTTGAATGCTTCGTTTAGGATGCAGTCCCACTGGCAATAAGAACCTCAGTTTAATCAGTTTTAGCATTATTTAAAATGATTTATAAATTCCTGGGCACACAATGCACAGGTGAAATAGATTTATGTAGGCTGTCAAGTGAGGCATTTTTTTTCCCAGATGGCTGGCAGGGATTTTTTAGAATACCAAAATCAATTTAAATCAGTTCAGTTTCGTAGTTTTGAATTCTTCTGTGAATTTACTTTGAATTTGAGCAGCATTGGCACTGCAGTTTTTCCACTACATTTAAAAAATTTCTTGTAAAACTGTTTAACAATGCATTACTGTGACTGCAAATGCCATTTTTGTATTGCAAAGAGTATATTGCTCTATTACTTTATTAATACATTCCAAATTAGAAACGGCTTCCCCATTCTCTCCATTCCACTGATGAAACCATATTTTTTTCCATCAGGCATCAGCTGGGGTCACTTCTGTGTTTTTTTCTTTCATGCTTGCAAGTACATGACACCAGGTGGCACCATCGATTTAGCGAATTTTCACTTTTTTAAAAAGTGAAAATTTTAACCAGAGTTTGCACCTCAAACAGAATGAGAATTGAGTCAGTTCCAGTGTAGCTTCCCAAACACATTTTAATTTTCAGAAATACATCAAAGTGGTTTAAGCCAAAGTGGACATGCACGCCGATTCATATGCCATGTGACTTTATATCAATATTAAAACACGTTGAGCAGCCATGTAGTCATCAGAAAAACCAAATACAAAAGTGGAACAGGTGATACTAGAAAATTCACAAAAACATTGCTGATATTTCGAGGGCGAAACCCCCCTCCTCAGAGCAGTACCAATAGGTTATAACATGGCAAAAGCTGGATTTGCCAGGAGTTATTTCTTAAACGTAAGGTCCATGATGGCTACATGACTCCTCAACATGTTTTGCTTCAATTGGAAATACCGAGATACCAGGAATGAGCTCCCCCCCCATACGTGCCAAGGAAGAAGCAAATGGACTATCAGCGGAGACATGACAAGACTGCAACACTGGGTAATCTCTTCCCTTTTTATTTGATCCAATTGGCTACACCCAGTGGACGTTTCAAAATTCGGTCCCAATCCCCAAATCAAATGCATGGGCCTTCTGCTCCACCCCCCTTCCCCTTCACTGGTAAGGTAGGGGCCATTGGCCTTGATAAGCCGCATTGAGGAGAGGTGTGGATGTGTGTAAGTGAGCTGTGACATGTCTTTGGAAGAACTGGGGCAATAAATACACCTCCCTCCCTTCATTTCGGATGCTGCCTAAGAAATCCAAGCTCTGACCCTCAACTGCCTGGCTTTTTTCCATCTTGACAAGGGCCTTACATCTAAGAAATAACTCCTGGCGAATCCAGCTTTTGCCATGTTATAAGGTATTGGTCCTGCTCTGAGGAAGGGGGTTTCACCCTCGAAATATTAGCAATGTTTTTGTGAATTTTCTAGTAGCCTGAAGGTTTCACCTGTTCCACTTTTATATCAATATTTTAAAAAGGTTTGGGAGTGGAATTGATGTGAATTGGCAATGTGAGCAAACCCTTACTCAGTCATCTAAATCTAGTTGCAATCCTGTGTACGGTTACCACGAAATAACTCCAGTTGAATCTAACCCCAGTTTTGTTTTATTGACACTAGCTTCCAGTTGGTTTCTGAGTACAGTTTCAGATCTACATCCTGGTAAAGATAGCAACAAATGGACTTCAACAAGTCATACCAAGATGTGGTCAAAACTACCTCAGTTCCTCATGTGAAATATGAAGGATGCAATATGTTAAACTCTGTGATGCTATTGTAAGCTCCTGTCATTTATTATTTATTAATTTTAGACCGTAAGAAGAAGTTTTGTAGAAATGTGTCTACTGTTTGGATTGGCTCCATTTGGAAATGGGTTTTTCCCACCTTGTCTCAATACAGGCAATATTTTGCATCACATCACTTGCTCATGTCTGAATCATCCCAAACTGTGCCTGACTCATCCATTAATATCCATACGCTATCGGGACACAGTCCATGAAAAGTTTTGCCTGTTAAAACCTATGATTGAAATGTTAGTTATGGCATGTTAGCTCTGCTTGGAAGACACGGGAGTTGTACAAGAACATTACTGCTGTGGTGATCTCTATCACGAAAGCTCCTTCAGGACAACCTTGCTTGGGCTTTGTTCCTTAGATTGCTTTTGGTGGGATGATTGCTAATTTCTGTAGTGGAGGGAAAGTGTGTCCTCGGACTATTTCTTCCCTACTGTAGCATTTTCCCCCTGCCCATCTTCAAATCATTTTTCATAAGACAAGCAAACATATTGGAGCCCATCATTAAAAATGGAACAATGCTTTTATAAGAAGAAGTACAAAGTATGGCTTTAGCCCGTTTTATTTTATGAATAAAACTTTAAGTAATGGTTCTGCGGCATAAATTCAGCAGTCATTGTGAGAATGGCATCCTAGTTTCTTATTGGTTGACATATTTCATTTGCTAACATTTCTATGCTGCCATGTTCTAAAATTAAATCTTGTGACAGCAGTGAATTGGCAGCAGTGGAGTGGTTTTGCTCCTTCCTCCCCACCCCTTTTCAAATTGTCAGATGCTACTTTTTTAAATTTTAAAGAGTATATAAGAAACGGTGGCTTTTTGTTTACTTCAGGACAATTTTTCTAGAGCAGGCATGTCCAGACTTCAGCCCTCCTGATGTTTTGGACCATAACTCCCAGAATTCCAAGCCTGTATTTCCAATGACAAAGGACTGTGGGAGTTGTGGTCCAAAACATCTGGAGGACTGAAGTTTGGACATGCCTGTTCTAGAGTGTATAAAAGCTACTATTCTGGAATGTAACTTCCAGAATGTCTCAAATTTTGATCCAATGAAGTAGCAGTTTGAAGTTGTAGGTTTTTCTCTTATCCTCCACCCACAATGATTTAAATGATTTTATTTTATTTTATTTTATTTTATCTTATTTAGTGCCGTTTGTAGGCTGGCTTTTTCCCCAGGAAGGGGACTCAAGGCACCTGATAAGTAAAATTAAAATTTAAAAGAAGTAAAATTAAAAGCGCAATAAATTATGCAATTAAAAAGAAATTAAACTAATAATTATTAAAATACATTAAGAGATTGAAAACATGTATAGCTTTAAAAACTAACTTGGCTAAAACTCAGCCCACATGACTCAATTACAGTGGTACCTTGTATAAAGGAATTAATTCGTTCCAAATGAAATTCTGTTAAGCAAGATTTTCCTTTATACAAATTTCCCATAGGAATGCATTGAAAACGGAGTAATCCCTAATTGCGACCATTTTTATGTTGTACAGATTCAACCCATAGGCAATTCTGTTAAGCAAATTTCCCCCATCTCTGGAATTTTTTATGTTGCACAGATTTTATGTTATACAGTACAAACCATTTGTTATATGAGGGTCCACTGTATTAAAAATCTGCCTATAAATGTGATGTCATCAGCAGCTGGCAAGAAGAAGAAAAGGAAGTCCAGAGGGAGAACATTCCATAATCTGGGAGCTGCCACAGACCCTCTCTTGTGTCTTCAGCAAAAAAATAGCTGCAATGGTGATAAGATCACAAGGTGATAGGAGAAGGCTCATGTGAGGAGATACAGTCCTTCAGATAGTCTGCAGCAAGGTCACTTCCAAGCCTTAGGCCCACTATACCTATGGCCCAGATACAGTACACTAATAGTTACCTTATTAATTATTTCAGCTGTCAGGATGGCAGATGAGAGCGCAATCCTCATGGGAATGGGAGACCCTCAGGTGAGTATCTGTTCCCAATGATAGTAATGTGTGTAAACAATGTATGCAAAGCCTCATGCAAAGTTTCATTATGTGCTCAAAAAAATTAAGAATGAAAGGGCAGTATATAGTCTGCAAAGCCAATGGCTTAAAATATATATATATATATATCATTATCCACAGAGACAGTATGATGAATCAAACCATCATCTGCCAACGATGTACGGGTCAGAGAGCTCTTATTTAATGGGAGAGGAAAATCTGCTATTTCTGTTTGCTATTGTTTTGTTTTTCTGTTACTGTTAAGATATTGTTGAATTAAGATTTTTTTTTGTTAGACAGAAACCAGCAACTATTGCTTAAGCAGTTTTATGCATTTCTTTCGATCAGAAATGATCTGTCTTGGTGTTCCAGTGTTTGTTTCATAAATATCTACTGTTCTAAATTAGAAAGAGCTATAAGTAGATGTAGAAGGCCAGGTTTTGAACAACAACAACAACAACAACAACAACAACAACAACAACAACAACAACAACAATAATAATAATAATAATAATAATAATAATAATAATAATAATAATAATAATAATAATAATAATAATAATAATAATAATAATAATAATAGCATAGTTCTATCCATATATTTCAGAAAATGCAAAGTAAGCTTTTTGAAACAGAGACCTGTAGACATGTTTGATGGGTGTTGCTTTTTTTAGGTTACTGTATCCTGTATGAGTCATACCAGTGGTTGAAATGCTGCTTTCTTTGTTCATTAATGAGTAGGAATTGCAAATTTCTGGAACTCTCTGATTTCACTGTATTACATTGTGGTCAAATAAGTGAAAGGCAAAATTTCCAAGTACGTAGGTGTCCACCCACAATAGTTTGTGAAGCATAACCATCTTTTTGTGTCAGCTTCTTTTTCTTTTTATGTTTTTACATCCTGGCCAGCATTGAACTCTAGCTATCTAAACTCTACCATGCCTGATCTTTAGGGAGTTATTGAGAATTACTTTGGTATTCTGTGCAAATCATCATATCACATCAGCACACATGCAGACACACACCCCACCTCAGTATGCCTGAAATTTTACAGACTACAGCATAACAGATCTCTACGCAAAGCAACATGACATTAAAATCGGACACAAGAAGCAGTTTAAGGAAGGAGACAGGGGATGTGTGATTATTTCAGTAATGCACACTTGGTATTAGTGATGAGAGTGAGTGGGATGAAGCGGATTGTGTTTCAGACTAGGACTCGGCTGACCTAGGTTCAAACCCTGCTCAGCAGCGGAAACACTCTTGAGAAAAAGTAATAGCATACCATTCTCTGGAGGTCTCTCATGCCTCGAAAATCCTGTTAAAGTTGCCATATGCCAGAAACTGGAAGTTGAGTCATGGCAACGGGACTTCTTTTTCTTGAGAGATTGAAATGTTCCGCTGCTCATCCCAACAGCTTCATTAGTCAGGCGGATGAAGAAAAACAAGCCCAGTTGCCATGACTCAACTTCCAGATAAACTCACCTGGATGACTAAAGAATCAACACAGACCTATGCCAGAAGCAACTTGGCAGCATTTCACAGACATAATAGCAGGACCTAAGGCACCTTAAATAATTCAAAGACAATATTTAAAGCTTAAAAACAATAAGTACAGTGGAACCTCTGTTTAAGTAATTCATTCATTCTCTGGGATGTTTTGAATTGCGAAAAATTCTTAAACCAAGCCACAGTTTCCCATAGGAATGCACTGAAAACCAGTTACAGTGGACCCTCGTATCACAAACAGTTTGTATAACATAAAATCTGTGCAACTTAAAAAATTCCAGAGATGGGGGAAATTTTCTTAACAGAATCGGCTATGGGGTGAATCTGTACAGCATAAAAATGGTCGCGATTAGGGATTACTCTGTTTTCAATGCATTCCTATGGGAAATTTGTATAAAGGAAAATTGGCTTAACAGAATTTCATTTGGAATGAATTAATTCCTTTTTACAAGGTACCACTGTAATTCATTCTGGAAGTCAGAAAAAAAGGCAAACCGGGGCATTCCACTTAAAATTTTCTTAAACTGAGGCATCCCCATTCTTTTCGTCATGCAAACATCACACATCAACCTTTTATGTTTTATGGAAAAAAAACCACCTTAAAGCGGGACATTCCATTGAAAAAAAATTCTTAAACCGAGGCAGCCTCCTTTCCGATAATTTCTTTTCTTTAACCGAGTTTTTCTTTACCCAAGGCATTCTTAAACCGAGGTACCACTATACTGTATATAAATACTAAAAACAATCACACAAATGCCATGATAGAAGATGGTAAACATAAGCAACATCAAAACATCTTCAAAGCAGTAAGTCATAAGAATCCAGAACTTCAACTAGTGCCATGGGGCATTCTCCTTCTCTCCCCTGTTTTGCAAGTATATTGAGCCCCAAATCTGCCCACTCCACAGTTTAATTTTGAGGGAGCCTGGAGAGCTGCAGATGAGGATCCCTTTATTCTGTTTGAATATATATAATGTATATAAGCAGACCACTTTTCCTTTGCTTTTTACTGAATGGAAACTGTTCCAGGAGTGGTACAATACTATTGGATGCCGGTCTATTGTTTTGAGAACATTGATAGTGTCTTTAAATCTTGTTAGGACTTCATCTAACCTGATTAAACAAGTACAAATATTTTCAATTCAGGTGTATCCCGTGGACCACTACTCCATGGGGATTAATCAGATGTTCAATAGCTCAAGCATGATCACCTCTGATTTATCATTCTGCACAGGTAAGAGCCATTGCTGCATAACTTAAGGTGACTTATTTGTAGTGATTTGAAGTAGTCTTTCATAGAGAGGCATGCTGCTTGTCTAAAAATGAAGGAATGGATTGGAGGACCAAAGGACTGAACTTTTCATTGTATTTCATATTAAATTTGATTTGTTTTGTGATTTCTATAAGACATTCACCATACTTCACATCAAATGTGACTTGTTTTTCTGTTTCTTAAGCAATAAAGTTATGTTTTACCCTTTTTTGACAAGAAAAGTTGGGCTTATTTTTCATTTATTATAAATTGTTTAAGTGTTTGTATAAAATGGTGTGTGCCAAGATTATAGCAGAAAGCTTTTGTTCTGTATTGAATCGGAAGTGCCAACCAGCGTAGCATTTTGACAGTCAGATGCTGCGCTGCCAAAGGATATGGCGATAAAAGGGATTACTACTGTACAGTTAATTCTTTTTTTTTTCTATAAAGAGAGGATTGGGAAGTTTTGAGACTTTATGACAACAAGCTTCTTGATATTCACAACTTTTCAAAAATGATTTTTTTTTAATTTTGTGTGTGTGTGTGTGTGTGTGTGCGCGCGCGCGTGTGCGCGTCAATGGTATAGTTCTATTAAATGACACTTTGATTTCCCAGGTTAAAGGCAGCAATAGCTTAAAGATGAATTAGACCTGACAATCAGACAAGGGACTGTCCAGATTGAGGACATTGGAGTGGCTTGGACAGGGCTTAAAAGTTTCTTATCTATAGTTCAAATCGTATATCATCCTGCACTTGGGCAATCCTTTCATTCGCATTGGAGGTGTTCATTCTCTCCTGAGAAGGGTCCAGACAGGCCTCTGCATAGCTGGTTTACACTTGAGTAAGGTTTAACAGGTTTACTCATGCAGTTGCAGCTGAGGACAGCAGTAGTAACAGTATGAGGGGGAAATACTCAACTGGAGTTCAGCTGGGCTGGGCTGCCCTGTGGGGAAAGAGCCCCCGCTGGTAACCCAAAGATAGACACTTTATTCTTCGGGATTGTGTGCGTGGAGTGTGTGTTTGAGTGGTCAAAGAAACCCTGTCTCCAGTCTGGTCGGGTTTCCTAGCAGTTTCCTTTATTTACTTTACACACAACTCCTCCCCCTCCAAGCAACCATTAAGCCAAAACTAATGGGGTGGAGGGAGAGATACTTTTATCTGTCAATGGATTTGGGAGTCAGGAGCCAACTTAGCCCACTTCCCTGCTCCCCCCCCCCCAAGGCCATTATTCAACTGGTCATACACAGTGACTATCCTTTTTGTTGTGGAAAAAAAGTAAGTGACATAGTGAAGTATCAATGCATCTGCCTAGCAAGGTACACATAATATCTCTAATATATCTCATTTATCTAGAATAGCGCTGCATCAATAGGGAATAAAAAAATAAAGCTGTAGAGAAAATGGAAATAAAGTCCCCCCCCCCATCATCCACTAAAATGTTGTGGTATACTAAATACATCACAGAGTTTTTAACAGATAATAATCACCAATAGCTCCATTTGGGTGCAAACTTCGCATCTGCACTGGCTACATGATGGGATAAATATTGTGCCCAAACCAAACCAAACCAAAACCACAAGACCAAGTAGGGATATAGTGATGTTCACCAACATCACACTAGATTCAACCCAAGAAAATTGAAATAATATAAAAATATAAAAAATATAAAAACATAAATAACCAAATAGATAAGTTGTAAAATGTGGTTAATATTAAAACTGAGTGAAAGTATACAACTTAGCCTACCTGCAAACAGAAGATGGCCTGACAAAAATATATGGCTCTAGAAAGAAAGCAGCCTAGCACCTACCTGAATGTCTATTGGATGCCCAGCTCTATCTATCTATCTATCTATCTATCTATCTATCTATCTATCTATCTATCTATCTATCTATCTATCTATCTATCTATCTATCTATCTAATAATACAGGCAATTAAGATTTAACAACTTAAATGTATGTATGTATATCACATTTGTTGTGAAATTTATTACTTTATTACTCTGTGAAATTTATTACTTTATCTGTATGATTAGTCTATGATGTGCTTTTTCATGGCTCTCAATCTCTGCTTCAAAATAATTGGTTTTGTTTTCATTTCATGCTTTGAAGATTTTCACTATAATTGAAATTATTTGCTTTTGATTAGAATAGTGAGGTGACAGAACCCCATTATTAAAAATATTGATAATGAAAATGGTGTAGGTATATATCTACAATGATATATAGATCTGTAGACAATTATATTTCACCTATAGTGAAGTAAAGTTAACTAAAATTGTGAAACACGTCATTTGAAATGCAGCAATATGATTTTTTTTATTATAATTTTAATAATTGCTTATTAATTTTTGCTCAGTTCTTAAAAACGTGCACTTTTAAAAAATCATCTGTTTTACTTGCAATAATTGTGTGCAGTCATGTAAAGGAAGAAAAATGGGACTACAATATTAAAATATAGCTACAACAAATACGAACTAGAATATAGAATCTTACAATAAAAAGCAACATAGGATATGATAGCACAAAAGTGAATGGGCCAGCATGCAGCACCAAGATTTCATTTTATACTTCCATGCAAACAGCCTATACATAAGGATCTTCCTAGATTTCCCCCCCCCCCCCAGTATTCCAAAATTTGTCACACAATGTTTAAAAATAGATATGGATCAATTTTATATTCCACCTTTGTCATTCCACTAGTACTGTATACAAACTGCTACATGACTGTATGTGCTGTTACTCTTGTTTGTATCATTTAGAGAATTGTTGAAATGAATAGATGGGATGAATAAGTACCCTAACTCAGGGGTCCACAACGTAAGGCCTGGGGGCTGGATGCGGCCCCCCCCCAGGGTCTTGAATCCGGCCACCGGGACCAATTGCAGACCCCCACCTACCCCCTGCTTCATGAGCAAGCCAGCCTCCGCAGTTGCTTCTAATGCTGAGCCAGTTCAAAGCGGTGGGCTATGTCGCTTCCCCCACACCTTCCACCCACTGCCCAGATGACTGGCACGCTGGCTAGTGGGGCAGTTCAAAGTGGGACAGCCATGGCAAGGTCCCCTGCTCCCCCCACCCGCTGCCCAGATGGTTGGGGCACCGGCTGTAGCCGAGCAGGGCAATTTAAAATGGGAGGGTTGTGGCAAGGTCTCCCACTCCTTCCATGGCCCTGGGCCTCACCCCTGCTCCTCCACCCCACCCACCTGCCTTCCTTGTGTGGCCACCGCCTGCCACCACCACCTCTGGGTTATAGACCAGCAAGGAGGAGATGGCAGAGAAAGAAGGGAAGGGAAGGCCAGCGGTGGCCTGGGCTGGCTGGTGGCTGGCGGGGCTGCATTTCATTCGGTTGGTGTGGCAGGCAGCGAGAAGAGCACTGCATGGGCTTGGGGCCTGGGCAGGCATGACTGGGCTCCCCACCTCCTTCCCGAGCCGGGTGCAATGAAGGAAGGAAGGAGAGCCACTCCAGCCACTGCCACCTAGAAGGTGATAAGGGGCCTGTGACTGGGCTGTATGCAATGAGGAAGGAAGAGAGCGCAGCAGCAGCAGAGGGATCCCAGCGGCAGCACCTCAGGGTGGCGATCCAGAGCAGGAGGCATTGCTGGGGCCCCGGAGGTGCACTGATCATGGGCTGATTGTGTGTGTGTGGGGGCTCTGCCCACTTGCCCCTCCCTCCCCCCTTTCCCCTCACGTCGACCTCTTTTGTTGGACTGTGGTTCGCCCCCCAGTGGTGTCTGGGTGGTAGTGGACCGGCCCGCTGTTTGAAAACTTTGAGGACCTCTGCCCTAACTGTTATTTACCCAGGAGTGAATCTCATATATACTTTAATAATAATAGTTTATTTGGCAATGTCTTCTGCTTTGATTGTTAGGTGATTATACAGCTTTCTTACTATGATTTTGGCACCTAATTTATCTTGCAAGATTTTCTTTTGTTTGTTGTACATGTCAAAAATTCATATATCCACAACTAACAAAGCTCAGCATAGAACTTGCTTGATCATGTTACAACCATGGCTTTATGAATGCTCTTACAAAATGTGTCTTCCGTTTTCTTTTTTGCTTTGGCCTAGCTGATGGACCGTATCTTCAAATTGTTGAGCAACCTAAGCAGGTGAGAAAAGATAATTGCATGTTTGAAGTATATAAAGGTTTTTAAATTAGCAAAAGGACTACTCAATTAATTGCTGTATTGCTAAATGTAGTACAGATTGCTATCCTGACCATCTCATTGCTTGTGATTTAATACTGCATATGACAAAGAGGAATATTTTGTTGACATTTTGGCAGAAGATATATTGGCAATGAGAAAAATGGACTTAAAAAAAAAGTTCTTAGTATTTCGGTGTGCTACCTAAGACCCAAATATGTACTTTAGTATACAAGCCAGTGTAGCAGCCACAGTCCTGTATCTTACTGCACCGGGGGCTCCCTAGCAGTTTTCTTTTGGTAAAGGGATAGACCAGAATCTGCATGGGGGAGCCAGAGGGGAGCTTTCTAAATCTTACCGAAAACAGTGGGAATCCAACAGAAGCACCATTGCTGGAGTCTTCTGGCTTTTTGTTTTCTTTTCTGTTTTTGGTGATGCAGCTGTATGTAAATAGAACATCTAAAGAAGCAAGCCCACACTTGAATGGCATCATTTCCTCTACAATAAATAAGGCATGTCTCTTCAAAGGAAAGATACACTGGTGTTCAAGGCAAATGCAAAGTTAAAGTTCAGAAGGAAGCTTGTAAAATAGCCAGAGCTTCCCTGCAGTTATTTGCTTTGCTTTCAGATTAGTTCCACCTTCGATCAGCTCCCTAGATTGGGTGTTCTTTATCATCTGTACATTGTTGCTTGTACAAATGGTTATTTTTGCAACAGTCTTTGAAAGCAGGTTGCTGCAGATTCCATCTGTACAGAAGGTGAGATTTGTGGTTCAGATAAAATGCAAAATCTTTTGCATTATTTGAGCAAGCAGCCAGAAGCCCTAGGTTTACATTATTATCCAGCTAGCTCCCATTTTTATTAAGTATTTGTACTAAGTCCTTTAGCACAGTTTTCAGGGATTAGTCATGCACCCCAGTTCTTTATCTCTGGTCATGGTTTGAGACTGACAGGGGTTTTCTACAATGATCAAAGCCATCATGTTATGGCTTTGGCTTTCACTGTAAACAAGGATCAAATTGTAGGAACAAGACAGACATAAACCATATTCAAACCAAGACTAGTGACATGGAATCACTGAGGATGAGGAAGGAGGGGTTGCATGAACCCAAACGTCCTGACTACCATTATGTATAATGTCAAAATATGAATTGGTATATTAAAATCAATATAAATAATGAAACAGAGAATAGCATGTCAGAATATTTGCCACGTATTATCTGCTCTGACTGGCAAAAAAAAATCCCCCAAAATGCAAGGCAACATTTTGGTATCATTTTTTGCCTGATTCTTTTAAATGAAGGGGCATGGAATTTATTCTAAAGCCATGTACTTATGAAGTAGGCCCTATGCCAGCCAGTTCTGGTCCTTCTTCCTAATAATGTCTGAACAACAGTGAGATAACCAAGTGGCTGGTGAGAGGCTTTATTTCAGCATGAAATGCTGTAGAGATTTCTTTTTGCCATTGTTTCTTTCAAGTTACTGAGAAAGGGACAGCATGCATTCTGCTCTTGAACCAGAATTTCCTTTTTTTGTTACAAATTTGGACTACAGTTCCCAGAGGGCAGCTTCTTGCCCGGTGAGCTAGGCCCAAAATGAATTTGGATGCTGCAAACTCCAGTTGGGCTGGATGGTAAGATTCATCTAACACTGACAGTACAATGTGCCTTACGCCCCAGATATATATTGCATCACGGCCTCAGTACTGAGTTTGAGTCCCAAGTTGGCCCTGTTTTTTCTATTTGTGCTTGTAAAAGATGGCTTTATCTTTTGAGAATCTTGAAACATTTTATCATACTTTGAGTAGAAGTAATGTTAAAACGGGAGAAGATTTTGTCACAGTGATGTGTGCAAACACTTTGAGGTTGATTACTCATTTTGAGAGCAATTGTATGAGTCGGACAGTAAGCTAGCGATCAGAAGTGATAAGAATTCAGGGGAACGATAGGTTTTAGAAGACGATCACAATCTAGTTTTGCCTTGTATAACTGCAATTCCTTTGAGAGGTATATTAAGCCTAAAGGAAGTAACTCGTCCAAGACCAAATCAGGAAGAGCCTAGATAAGTTACTTTTTAAACAACAAATCTCAGAATCCCCTGGTCAACATGATTGTACTTGCCCTTGCTTGTATGTTGCAAACAACAACAACAACACCCTGCAACATCTTGAAGACTAATGAATTGTTAGCAGAGCTGTAATCGGTGTCTTTGAATTTTAGTCATTGGCCTCTATATTGTGGATTTTGTTCTTGTAGGCAAAATTTACCTGATAAAATTATCTCAGCAGACCAAGAGAAAGGAGATTAGATTGATTCTCCCTATTTGCCCAGTTTATTAAAGGTCCTTGAACTCATTAAAAGTTGATATGTTTAACCTTTCAAAATTTAATGCCCTTAGAGGGGTTTTCGTTTCCGCTATGTTTGTGAAGGACCATCCCATGGTGGACTTCCGGGAGCATCCAGTGAAAAGAACAAAAAGTCATATCCACAAGTTAAAGTAAGTTCATTATTTATTTAACATTTGCTATATTTCATGTGGGTGTCATTATTGAGTTACTGGTTTCTTTATACTATAGGGAACATGAGAGGGCACATGTTTGCCCAGAGAGATCAACTTAAGTCTGTAGATGGTCCTAGGATGGATTATTATTATTATTATTATTATTATTATTATTATTATTATTATTATTATTATTATTATAGTTAGTAGTAGTAGTAGTAGTAGTAGTAGTAGTAGTAGTAGTACAGCAGCAGCAGCAGCCCTAGCAGGATTTCTATGCCTTTGTTAAATATAAGCCCTACCCTGATAAAAAGACCTAGTGATGGATGTGGCTATGGTTGTGTGCAGGACTGACATTCAAACATATTATACTTAATAAAATAAGACATCCCCTGAAAATAAACCCTAGTGTGTCTTCTTGAGAAAAAATAAATATAAAACAGTGCCTTACTTTTGGGGAAACACGGTAGTAGTAGTAGTAGTAGTAGTAGGAGGAGGAGGAGGAGGAGGAGTAAATCTCATTGAATTCACTACTACGGTAGTAGTAGTAGTAGTAGTAGTAGTAGTAGTAGTAGTAGGAGGAGGAGGAGGAGGAGGAGGAGGAGTAAATCTCATTGAATTCACTGAAGCTTACATGTGAGTAAATCTAAATGGAATCACAGCACACACTGCCTTGCTTTATGTGTTGAATTTGCCGGTAATTTTTTTTAAGCTTTCAGTTTTGTGTGTGTGTGTGTGTGTGTGTGTGTGTGTGTGTGTGTGTGTGTGTGTGTATTGCTTCCCTCCCCCTTTGTATAGATCTTCCCATGGCAACACCTGTGTTGAATATTAGGAAAGGCTGGCAGCAAAAAATATGGAAGTTCCCCAAGACTACTTTGTAGCTTGTTAGCACCTGTTATTGATTTCAGGTTTTACTAGTAGAAAGGGGAGATATTTTGCATACCCTTTCTTTTTATTTGCTGTCTCCCATAAGAATTTTCTTCTCATGAGTAGCAAGACCTCCGGAACATTTCATTCAGAGTCCTAAATAATGGTTAGCTGTCATGGTGTTCATAATAAAATGTACTTTAGCCACAGGAAATTGAAAGGGGAGAAATCACTTTTTAAATGTCATTTCGACACCATCTCTCCAGCCTGTTTGTGATATAGAGTCAAGACGCTTGCTCTGTTTATACATACAGTGAACAAGAATGTTAAGTGACATTTCTGGCTGCACTGCCAGAGGTTGGGAGTTGAATTCCCCACTGTGCTTCCTAGTAAAACACTCCTAAGTACTCCCAGAAGCACTGCTGGGGTATAGGTTGAAGCCTTAATTATGTAAATAGACCAAAAATCTCTATGCCACCAATTATACTACTCACGGAGCCTGCCAACCAGCTCTTATATGGTATATTAAAAAGTCATCATTTTATTCTGGTGTGTGTGAATGAGAGAGAGAGAGAGAGAGATGTCTGCAAAGATTTTGAAAGGAACGGTGAATACTGCACCTTATTATGTTCTTACACTTTAATAATTTATATTAATATGGGATCAGTATGTAGATTATACTGGAAATATCAACACAGAGTTATTATAACAAACGTTTTGGGAGAAAAAAACTATGGTTAAAATATTTGTTTTCTTCCTTACAGATCTGCAATTACACGGGGCCTGCAAAAGTGATTGTACAGTTAGTTACAAATGGAAAACATGCTCGCCTGCATGCTCACAGCTTGGTGGGGAAACACTGCGAGCAAGGAGTATGCACAGTTAATGCAGGGCCAAAAGACATGGTAGTAGGGTAAGTGGGTCATGGAAAAAATATATAGTTCTGTAAATTCAGAATAGGTTGAGATGTAATGCCCAAGCTATGCTTTAGTACACCTGAAGAAGCCCTATTTTTAAACTTCTTTTCCCTCTCATAGACTCTAAATTCTGCTCTCATGTCCAGTAAATCTAGTTATCCCATATATGGGTAGGACAGCAAGCTATGCTTTATCATCAGTCCCAGCCAATATGGCTAAAGGTACAGATTATGACAGTTGAAGTCTAAAGGTTCTGGAGGACATCCATTTGCTTGTTACTGGGCTAATGTACCAACCAAACCAATCTTCTTCTCAATCCCAGATCACAGTTGCCATTATTTTTACTCTAGGGGTGTTAAAATAAGTGTGAAGCTGATGTAAACACTGAGAACACGGGATTATATAAACCAGGCCTGCCCAACAGGTAGACCGCAGGCTACTGGTAGCCTGTGAAGGGTTCAAAAGTAGCCCGCTGACCATCAATTAAAAATGTGAGGGGATAAGTTCTCCACCCCTCCCTCCCCCACTCCAAGGACCACCACTGCCCCAGCAAAGTTCTGAGTCTGCCAGACCACTGTCTCAGCTGAGCAGGGCAGTTCAAGGGCCATGGTGCATTGAAATCTGTTCCCTCCAGAACATATTAATTGGTTTTCAATGCATTCCTATTGGAAACCGCTGCTCTACTTACAAAAGTTTTTACTTATGAGCATGTGCTCGGAACAGATAAAATTTGTAAGTAGAGGTTTTAGTGTAGTAGCCCTCAAGGTACTTTGGGCCGAAAAAAGTAGACCTTGGCCTGTTCAAAGTTGGACAGCCCTGATATAAACCATATGTTTCAGCAGTGAAGCAACAAAGGGAATACTAAATCCTAGTTGATCTACTTCCCTTTTGGGGGAAATTGTTTAAATAAAACACAGGGGACATTGTTTCCAAGTTTGGATCAAGTTGCAACTAAGTGCTAGTTTGATGTCTTACAACAGGCTTTTACAACAGCCACTCTTGAAAAGAAAGCTGAGACAGGATCTACTCTTAACATTTGAAAGACTCTTGCTTTTCATGTTAGGACCCAGCTTGCTACGGTAGCTTGATTTGAAGACTTCAGTTTTGCTCTGTTGAGATTCTGTGCCTAAGCCTCAAAGTTTTGTCCTGTTTCCCTCTTAAATATTTGTTCCCCTCCCTACCTGAAATACTCTAAAACATCAGATTTGCCCTCAAGGAACTGAAAAATGGTTTTGGGGTGTAGGCATGATCCTCCTTTTCACTGGTGATAATGGGTATTGAACAAAATTTGAAAAGGTATTCAAATTTCCCTTGAATTTAGAGTGCCTGCAGGTGTTTGGCTAACAGTGCAGCTTGCTTGAAGTCCTATTGCAATTAAGGCCAAAGCCGCCAAGGACCCATCCCATAGTTTTACTCCAACGAGTGAGTGGGTCTTATAAAGTAAGAAGTTTGTCATTTATATCATTGCATGCATATTCCACTTTTATTCCAAGAAGCTGAAAGGACTGTATATGGATTCCCAATCCGTTTTATCACCACAGCAAGCTAGTGAGATGGGCTGGTCCAAGAAGTGGTAACTATGTAATGACCACCCAGTGAGCTCATGGCTACTGTAAATGAACCTTGGTTGTATACTTTTGCCTAATACTTGTACCACTATGATATACTAACCCATAATGTGCTCAAGACTGAAAGAGCCCAAGCAGTAATTTGTTTCTCTTTTAAATTCCACTGCCTACCATTCATTAAGAGCAAAAGAATAAAAATAAAAAAAATAGTAATACTTATACCATGAGAAATTTCTTATTTTTAATTGTACTTGCATGTAGGTTTCCAAACCTGGGAATATTGCATGTCACAAAGAAGAGAGTCTTAGATACACTAGAAGCACGTATGATTGATGCTTGTAAAAAAGGTTATAATCCAGGATTCTTAATACACCCAGATCTAAACTATATACAAGCAGAAGGTGGAGGGGAGAGACATTTAACAGGTAAGTTAAATTTCTGTATTATTCTGCTCTTTCTCACATGCATAAAAATTAAATTTTGTTTCTGTTTTTCTGAAAGCTCTCCATTTTAAATATACATTCTTCCTTGTAGAATTTATTGCAGGTGAAAAGTGATGTAGCTTGTGAGGCTTCTGAAATAAAAAAGTTAGAATATAAAAGAAAATTAGGTTTCTTCATATGTTACAATGCACATTGCAGTTCAAAATAAAAAGTATTTTGAAAGTTTGCCTCTGTCTTAAGTAGCTCCCATAAGTTTAACCATCAACCATTCTAGGTTATTAAAAATTATTTATATTTTACTACTTAAAATTAGTGAGGAACTATATATTCTGAGTAGCTCCACAGAAGGCTGTCTCTTAGAGCCTTTTCACACGACCCCTAAGATCCACTGGCCACTTAAATTTGGACCAGAGATCTTGGGGGTTTGTTGCTGTTCCTGTGTTCCCACCCCCTCCGCACTCCTGGCTGCTGTCTGCGTGAGGGGAGGGAGAAAAAAAGAAAGAAAAGAATGCTGCTCACCTCCGTTCTGCCATCTCGCTGTGCTCCCGGCAGCAAGTATCTCTTAAAGGGGCAGGGGGCAAAAACAACAACAAACAGAAGTGAGGAGAACCCGGCACTCACTAGGTTACATCCGCATCAGGAGTTTTTCACCCTGCAGAGCAGGTACTTGAAAAGTGCGCTGGGACACGCTTAGGTGGGCGTGGCCGCACTTAATTTTTTGTAAACTCCGGAGCTGGTGGGGAAACAATTTTAAGCTCCGGATCTGGGAGCCATTTGCCGCAGATTTTAGGGGTTGTGTGAAAAGGCCCTTAGAAAGGAAAATATGTGTGGCTCCATTTACATAAACTGGTGCATTAGTGGAATTCACGTTTCTGGGGTAGAGGTGCAGAAACTGCAGTGTGTGCAGTTTCTTAGCACAGAAGGAATTGGGAAGCCAGGGTTGACCCTTTCTTCCTCCCTGCCAATTATTTGCTTAACCTGAAGGTACTTACAGCTACATTATTTTATAAAGTATATGTCAGTATGTGGGGAAATCATAAAATGGAACATGAGTTCCCCTGCCCTATTACTCATGTATACCAGTTTTGATGCTAATAGCTTTTGGGTTTGTATTATATAATGATATACTGCATTATATAATTTTACCATATATAGTAACCCTACTTAAGAGCCCTTTTACATGACCCCTAACGCTGCAAAACACTTGCAGATCTGGAGCATAAAATTGTTTTCCCACCAGCAGCGGACTTTTAAAAAAAAAAAGTACGCCCATGCCCACTTAAGTGTGCCCCAGCACACTTTACAAGTACCTGGTCTCTGGAGGTAAAAAAAATTCCAATGCGGATTGTAAAGCTGTGGATGCCGGGCTCTCCTTGCCTTCTGTTTGTTTTTGCTGTCCTCACCGCCCCTTTAACAGACAGTAATCCCTACGGGGCTGCTCTGACAGCAGGCGGAGGTGAGCGGAGGTGAGCCTGCATTTTTTCTCTCCCTTTTTTTCTCCCTCCCCTCACTGCAGACAGAAGCAACAGAGTGCGGAAGGTTGGGAACACAGGAAGAGGAGGAAAACCCACATGATATCTGGCTGGGGGGATCCGAATTTAAGCTACCAGCGGATCTTAGGGGTCATGTAAAAGGGTTATTAAATTTCATGTTATCTCATTATGCTTCAGTTCTACTTGTGTGCATGCACACACACGCACACACATCTCTACAGAACGGCAGGATAGTTCTGTGGTTCAGGTATCTGGCTGCAAGAGCCCAAGGCTGGGACGTTCACTTCCCCGCTGTGGCTTCCTCACATGGGTTGAACTGTATGACCCCTTCTAGCTCTTCAGTTCTAAGATTATTACTATCCTTTCTGACCCTGCCACTGTTGTACACACGTATTTATAATAATTCATTTGCTTCTTCATTGGTTACAGAACGAGAACGGGAAATCATTCACCAGGCAGCGCTTCAGCAGACGAAGGAAATGGACCTGAGTGTTGTAAGACTCATGTTCACAGCATTCCTCCCTGACAGCACCGGCAGTTTTACAAGAAGACTTCACCCTGTCTTGTCAGATCCTATATATGATAGCAGTGAGTGCCTGATCACATTTTCATTCTCCTCACTGTCCACATCCCAAAGTCAGTAGTCATTTAGCATCTGTTTAATTATTCAGGGCATACAAGCTGATCTCCTTTACTTAACGTTCTTCTTTAAAATAGAAAAATGCCACGTATGTGCTAGGATCATAGTGACATGCTGTTGCATGAATTGCACACAGCCAAGCCTCCTTTTCTTTTATTCTTCTAAGTAAATGCACAGGGCAGTGATTTAGAAGAGAACGGGTAAAGCTTAAGTTATTCCCAGAACTTGCTAACTCGCTGATTTAATTAATCTCTGTCTGGTGGAGGCTAAAAGGAAATGAAAAGAATAAACTGACATAGGCATTAACGGATTTCTTTTCTCTTTTCTGTTTTTGTTCAGCTCTTGCTCAGATATGTATGTGTGTGTGTGTTGGGAATAACTTTAGGTGTAGGACTGGTAGGTCAAGGATTTAAGGCTTCCTTATCAGTGCCTGGATCAAGGGCCTGAACACTTGCAAAGAAAGAAAGAAAGAAAGAAAGAAAGAAAGAAAGAAAGAAAGAAAGAAAGAAAGAAAGAAAGAAAGAAAGAAAGAAAGAAAGAAAGAAAGAAAGAAAGAAAGAAAGAAAGAAAGAAAGAAAGAAAGAAAGAAAGAAAGAAAGAAAGAAAGAAAGAAAGAAAGAAAGAAAGAAAGAAAGAAAGAAAGAAAGAAAGAAAGAAAGAAAGAAAGAAAGAAAGATTAAGTTGCAGTTCTGCAGCAAAAACTCTGTTCACAAGCCAGGTTCAATTCCAGTTAGCTGGTCCAAGGTTCACTCAGCCTTACATCCTTCCAAGTTTGGAAAATTGAGTATTAAGCTTTCGGTATATGTGTGTGTGCACTGTGTAGCCCACATAATTAAATTGTGAAGCCCCAAGATAGTGCTTTTAGTGTTATGGGATGGTTTAAAAAGCAGCATGCTTTTTCTTTGTTTTTCTTTTCTTTTTCCTTTTTCTTTCTTTTTATTCTTTCTTTCTTTTGTTCTTTTTTTGAAATAACAAAAAGAAGGGAGGAATATGATTAGTGAACAATATATTTAATAGGTTGTGTAGTTTACCAGTTTTTGTGCTATAAACAGAAAAGGGGTTGGGATGTACAGCACCTTCATGTAGACTTTTGGGCTGATGTAATGAGTTCATTTACACACACAATCATGCTCAGACAAATGACGGTATCGAAATAACTGTAATAAGTAATAATTACTATAGTTCTAGCCCTGGTCTGTAGGTTGAGTGTTTGTTCAGTTAAATCTCTCCTGTGACTTTTACTTAAAGGTAGATTTATCTTTAGTGTTCTGTTAGCAACCTAACTAAAATATTTCAGGACAAAACCACATGGTCCAAATAATTGCTAAGCATAGGAAGGTCATGCTGCGAAAGTATTCATTTGTTCTCTTGCTCTTTCCCTCTCTGTCATTGCTTTCTCTACATGGAAAGTGGTCCATCTTCAAAAGAGACATTTGTGGTGTCTCTTGTCATGTATCCTCTGCATTAAAGCAAAAACCTTGGAAAGTCAGGGTACTTCTGTTCATATGCAGGCTATGATGTCCATGTAGACAAACTATGGCAGAAAAAAAGGAAGAGTAAAGCATTCCTCTTAGTGTGACAACTGCAAAGAGACACTTATTATTGTATAACTGTATAACTCCAAATGTTCAAGGAAGACCTCTAGAGAATCTTGAGGGACCCATTGCATCCTGGATATCAGTTGTTTGAATTATTGCCATCTGGCAGGAGATACAGGGCTATTGGGACAAAAACTAATAGATTAAAGAACAGTTTTTACAGAAGTATCTGGATTAAATACTGCACTTTAGGTCTAAGTTAAGTCTTTTAGCATTTTAAGATTTTAAGCATTTTAAGTATTCAAGCAGATTTTAAGCATTTTAGGTCATTTTAAGCAGAATGGTATTTATGTGATTGTTTGTTTGTTTTTGGTTTGTGTAGTGCTGGAACAAGCACTTAATTTCATTGTACATACTGTGCATATGTACAATGAAAATAAATTTCTATTACTGTATTGCCCATTAACATTTTCTTAGACATTGTGGACTTTCCAGGTATTAGAGTCTTTGGAATGTTCACATCCCATGTGAACATATGACATCAGTAATTTATAGGAATTACTGTCTGTCTGTTCACAGTGGCACTGAAATTTATTTGAATTTTGAAGGTGGAGCTTTGCCAAAGCAAGATAGAAGAATAATGATTGGACTTTTTCTTTTTTTCTTTATACCTTTCAGAAGCCCCCAATGCATCCAACTTAAAAATTGTACGAATGGATCGGACAGCAGGCTGTGTGACAGGAGGAGAAGAGATTTACCTTCTTTGCGACAAGGTTCAGAAAGGTGAGGACTTGAAAGGCTCTAGCTATTATGTCTGAGCATGACTCACTGGGAGACGGTATGATATTGGAGACCCAACTTCAAAATCTTACCAGCCTGTGAAGCTAACTGTACTTCAAGCTGTCTTTATTACTACTATGATGTAACTCAGTGTTTTTCAACCACTGTTCCGTGGCACAGTAGTGTGCCGCGAGATGTTGCCTGGTGTGCCGTGGGAAAAATTCTTCCTACACCAGCAATGCCCCCCCCGCATCCCGCTCTCGACCAAGGCAGTGGTGCGGCGCCGGCGAGTCAGAGGAAGGCGGGGCATCCAGAAAGAAGCCGGCTGCCACAAGGCTTCCTTGGGAGATGTAGTTCCTCCCGCAGGTCTGAGACGCGGTCCTGGGGAGGAGAGTGGACTACCTTTCCTGGCGTGCTTTGCGCGCCGGCGAGGAAAGGCTGGCCGTGGGCAGGGAAGGAGAAGAAATAAGGGAGGAGGAGGAGGAGGAGGAGACTGGAAAGCGAGAGAGTGAGAGAGAGCCGGGAGACCCGCGCAGGGCATTGCGGCGAAGGGCGCTCCAGAAGCCGCTCTTAAAGGTTCTTGGGGGTTGGTTCCCCCTCCTCGCTCACCGAACCCCCCTCCCTCCCTCCCCCGCCTCGCGCACTCGCTATTTACCTCCCGAGGGTGGGCGCGCGCCCCTGCCGAGCCAGGTAGGAGCGCGCGTGCGCACCCCTCTTTTAAGGGTGGGGAGCGGGCGGCTGTTGACAATGGTCATTTTTTGGGGGGGTAAATAAAGGGGAGGACGTGGGAGGCTGAGGAGGGGATTCCTAGGACCCAGGGAGGAGACAGGGATGGGGGGTCCCTTCCGGGCCCTGTGGCTGCCTGGCTGGAAAGAGGCGGGGGGGAGAGAAGGGAGGCTTATACTGGAAGGGGTAAAAGATGGGGGTTGGGGGGTCGTACATGAAGAGCCTCCCCCAGCCCCACCTTCCTGGGTTTGCAAGTTCTTCTGAAAAAAAGTGCCAGGAGGAGGGAGGGGGAAGGTGAGGGCAGGCGGACATTTTGATAGGGATGCCTTGGGAGGGCCTGGGCCGGAGGATGGATTTGTTCTTGTTTTTTTGGGGGGGGGTGAGAAGTGTGTTTGTGTGTGTGTGATAGGCACAGAGTTAAATTTTTTAACATTTTCTAATGGTGGTGTGCCTCGTGATTTTTTTCATGAAACAAGTGTGCCTTTGCCCAAAAAAGGTTGAAAAACACTGATGTAACTGATAATTCAGTGTACATCCTGGCATTCCACCACGCGGGCTTGCTTACCTGAAGATAGTACAGATAGCTCCATGAAAGCAATAAAACCATAAAGTTTAAAACATAATTTGACCAATACATGAAAAACACGGCACTTGTCCAGATAAAAATTACTTCTTTGGCCCAAAGATCTGTTGCCCAAGTCCTGCCTAAATAAAAAGATCCTGGGTTCCCAGTGAAGAGACCAGGGAAGGAGCTACCTAGCCTGTTACACGGGAAAATGCATATCCCTTAGACTGCCAATGAGAAAACTTTATTCAGTGCTATGAGCATAATATGGAACCAGGGAGGGAGAAACCATGCCCAGAAGCCCAAGCTTCTTTGAGATAAGAGAGAGAGAGAAATGCAATGCATATATAAATGTAAATGACCATTACAAGATGCTAACATTCCATTTTGCAGGCCATGTAAATTACAGTATATGCATAAAATATGGCCCCATATGTAGGTCATTTGCAAGACTAACCAACAGTCAAGATCTGAACATTGTGTTAACATTAATTTTTAAGACTATAAAGATTATAAAGTGATGATGAAAACAATGTAAAAATGATTCCTGCTCAGTTTTTTTGCAGGATATTTCTCCTGTAAATTTCTGGCACTGAGGAATGGGCTTGTGCTTGTGTTAACATCTCTCCTTTGTTTGGAGATTTTATTTAACACTTCTTTAAATATGTCTGCTATTAAAGAAAAATGTTTCATCTTGAATTACTTGTGCTTCGGTATTTTTAGTTCAGTTTTGAAAGTGTACAGTATATAGCATTCTAGAAGTTTCAGAGAGGGTTAGTCTTTCCAAGAATTGCAGCAAAACTCAAAGAAAAAGAAAAGAAAAGAAAAGAAAAGAAAAGAAAAGAAAAGAAAAGAAAAGAAACATGTGGCAGTTTAAAGACTAGCTTTCATATTTTAATGTAACATTCTTCAGAGATGTGGCAGCAGAATGAGGTCTATAAGATTGTAAGATTTTGATATATTTCAATGCTGAGAGAGAGAGAGAGAGAGAGAGAGAGAGAGAGTTCTAAATTATAAAAAAAATGAGTGAAATACAGTGGAAGAGCAATGAACAGCTTATATAAAAGCAAACGGTTCAGGCCCATTTAATTCCCAGAAAGGAAAGTTAAAAGTATTTGTCAAGTGCTTTAAAAGGCATCTGAGTAAATGGAAACCCCAAAGTGGGGTTTTCCCCTAACTTGAGTACAGTATTATTTCCCCTTGTGATGTCATTTGCTGAAATCCCTCAGTCTTAGAGAATTTAGAAATATGATGAAGAATTTGAATCAATTTTTTCTCAGTAAAGGCCTGCGCATGAAAGATGGGAATAAACACCCATCTCTTATAAAAAACAGGCCTCATAATTCAGAAAGACAAGCCTCACTTTCTGACGACACCCACAGATGAATAACACAGGCTTCTGTTTTACAGAGCCTGTAACATATGGCAGTAGGTGATCATTAGGTTTTCAAGTATTCCATTGTACACACTGAGTTTCCTGCATTGTCCAGTATCCTTTCTCTACATGCAGAGTTTTCATTATTTGGACATTAATAAAAGGAGAAGCTACTTTCTTTCCCCAGTTTATTAAAAGAACTTTAAGGGCAATTTCAGTCAGAGTATGAAAACCAGAACAGCCAGTGCTATTATACTTAGGTTGAATTCTAATTAAGTTTTTTCTACATATTCTAAATGTGTGTTCAAATGCTCAAATTGGAACATCCTTTGCATACCTTCATGAGTGCTGAGTTGGGGGGGGCACATTTTAGGTGTATTATCATGTACAGTGGTACCTTGTATAAAGGAATTAATTCGTTCCAAATGAAACTATGTTAAGCAAATTTTCCTTTATACAAATTTCCCATAGGAATGCATTGAAAATGGAGTAATCCCATTTTTATGTTGTATGGATAGGTGATTATGTTAAGCAAATTTCCCCTATCTCCGGAATGTTTTATGTTGTACAGATTTTATGTTATACAAATTGTTTGTTATACAAGGGACAACTGTACAGTATTTTGCACTGTAAAGTGAACTTTAATGGGAAGCAAGTGCTACAGTAGAGAGCCATTGTAACACGGTAGATAGAGTGTCAAACTGGGACTTAAGGGGGTTGGTTTTAAATCCCTGCTCATTTGTGGAAACTCACTGGAGTGAACAATTCCTAGAATATCTTATATAACCTATTGGATTCACTCTGAACTGGATGCAACTTCAGAATGACAAAGATTGACAATTTAGACATTACTGCTATGAAAGTCCCTTTTCAAATAGCCACTGCCCCACTGCTTGGTCAAGGTTTTTTTTTAAAATGGATGGCAACAATCCCCTTTGGAAAATGGAAATCGAGAAAAGTAGCTTTTCGAGGTTCTGTAATAGCCATACAGCAGGTGGCTGAAGGAGGTACATATCTTTAGAAGCCTGTTGCCATAAAGATATCTTGGCCCCAATCTTTCTCTAATGTGGCATCTTTCTATGTCACAGACTACAAATACCATCATTTTGGAGCTAGTGACCATTTCCTGGCTGGAGAAGAAGGCTTGACATGTATACTTGACATGTATACAGTACAACGGGTTGGGTAGGAGGCTGATTTAGAATATGTGAGATATGTTAAAAAAAATCAGTGAAGTTGATGTCATCTAGAGGTAGTTGGTTCCATGTACTTCACCTCACTGAACCTCCCTATTGCTTCATTTTGGATGAGAGCTGTCTATCTACTGCATTAAGTACAAACACGAATCCTAACCAGTTATTTACTTCTGCCCTCAATACAGATGATATTCAGATCCGCTTTTATGAAGAAGATGAAAATGGCGGTTTCTGGGAAGGGTTTGGAGATTTTTCACCTACCGATGTACATAGGCAGGTATGTCCAATTGCTATGATGCATAAGCAACTATGAAATCATAATTCCCAAATAAAGATACTTTCATCCAAAGCAGGAAAATGGGAACACTGGTGCATATAATGAAAGTTCCTTTCAGCTCTGGGTAGAAGCTATCCTAGACACCCAGGTGATTAATTTTGCTGCACAATGGGGCCACGTAATGCTGGAGTTTTTAAAAAAATGTTCAATTTCGCATTTGCCCTCTAGGGCTTTTTATACATAACATAAATTTAGTATTAATTTGCATAAGTTATGCCCAGGCTCTTAGGAACTACAGGTTGTTGTTGTTGTTTCAGATCTTAAAAAAGACCTACCTGGACTATTGATGCCCCATTGAAATAAAAAGTGCATGAACATTGTTTTGTGGTGTGTAGGGAAGCTCCCATGGATGGGGGTAGTAAAAGGTCTGTGAGAGAGTGAAAATGACCTAGCAGAGGTGCCAATCCCTGATGCAGGCAATTTTAACTTTGCCACCTATGTAAATAGGTTTGTGATTTGATAAGATCACTTCTTCTGTCCTCTTATCTTCCATTAATTTTATGGAAATGGCTGTCAATCAGAAAATAGCACCAATAATGTTTTTAAGGAAGTAGTCTAGTCTAGCCTGTCAAACATAAAAACAAAACATAAGAACAAGAGACATAAACATTGTGACACCTTAAAGACCAACACCTGTATGTTAATGTGGGGTCTTTGTTGATCAATTTGAGGAAGTAGACTTGATCCACAAACACCTATATTAAATAGAAGTTGTTAATTTTTTCAGGTATTACAATGTTTTTCTCTCTTGTTTGTTTTGTTTTATTTTTAGTCTAGAATGCTTATTGCCAACTTCAATAAGGTCCCCATCATCACTGTTATGTTTGTGAACCATTCATCAGCCTTCCAATGCCAGATGAGGGCTACTGCTGTCTTAACAGAGAGGTCTCCTTTGGTCTCCAAGGATAATGGGCAGTGTATAAAATAAAAAAAAAGAGGCACCACTCAATAGCTCCCTGACAACAGAATATAAATGTGATAAAAATGTAAATAAATAAAATGAATTGCCCAGATACAGGATGGGAGACACCTAGCTGGAGAATAGTACATGTGAAAGGGATCTAGGAGTCTGGGTGTATCACAGATTGAACATGAGTCAGCAGTGGGATGCAGTGGCCAAGAAAGCCAATGTGATTATTGGTCGCATCAACAGAAGCATAGTGTCTAGAGAAAGGAAGGTTATAGTACCACTCTATTCAGCTCTGGTCAGACCCCACCTGGAGTACTGTGTCCAGTTCTGTGCACCTCAATTTTAAAAGGATGTTGACAATCTTGAACGGGTCCAGAGAAGGGCAACCAAGATGATTGAGGGTCTGGAAGAAATGTTGTATGAGGAACGGCTTAGGGAACTGGGAATGCTTAGCCTTTCAAAAAGAAGGCTGAGAGGGGTTATGATAGCCATGTTTAAATGTTTGAAAGGATGTCATATTGAAGAGGGGACCGATTTGATTTCCATGGCTTCAGAGACTAAGACTCGGGGCAGTGGTTTCAAACTACAGGAAAAGAGATTCCATTTGAACATTAGGAAGAACTTCCTGACGGTTAGAGCTGTCCGACAGTGGAATATGCTGTCATGAAGGATGGTGCAGTCTCCTTCTTTGGAGGCTTTTAAGCAGAGGCTGGATGGCCATCTGTTGGGAGTGCTGTGATGAGGGGTCCTGCATGGCAGGGAGTTGGACTGGGTGGCCCTCGAGGTCTCTTCCAACTCTATGATTCTATGAAATGTGTGCTCTCTAACTGATCACTTATATCATGTTCACCCTACAGTTTGCCATTGTATTCAAGACACCAAAATACCGAGACGTCAATATCACGAAACCAGCATCTGTTTTTGTACAGCTACGGCGCAAGTCAGATCTGGAGACAAGCGAGCCAAAACCTTTCTTATACTATCCTGAAATCAAAGGTAATATGTCTGTATTATGGGTTGCCACATAGGAGGGTGTCTGGCTTTTTAGAATGCCACTAACTTTCAAATTCTTGTATATTTTATAATGACAATGTAACAAACATGTTGGATAATTTTTCTGTATTGCTCAGAAATATTTGTCTCCTCTACTTATACTATGCCTGCTGATTCAGTAATACGCAGGTATGATGCAACTAATTATCTGCTTGCTACTTGCAAAAAGAGATCAACCTTCCCTTATGACCACTGGATTTTATGAAAGACAACTTTTATGTTAGGCTTCCTGTCCTTTAAGGCTTGCCATCAGGTACATTAGGAGGTACTGCTGCTTTAGTACATGAGCACTCTATAGATCAGTGTTTACATTGGGGTGGGCAACATGTAGTCCGTGGCCCAGATGCGGCCCAGAGGTAACACCTGCCATCTGTGGTGCCTTCCATCTTTCTCACATCACTCCAAAGTATGTTTTAAATGGGATTTTTCCCTCTTCAGGTACATTTCCCTTGTTTTGAGGGACCCGTGTCCCCTGGTGCCATCAACATACCAATTTTAATCATTTTTTAAAAAATACACTTTAACTAGTGTGGCATAAGAAGCAAAACCCAAAAGTAAGCTCAGTTCTTGTTCCTAATTAACACTGGCATCATACCAAGTGCAACCTATATGCTTGGAATGCATCCAACTTGCTGTAAGCATTTATAGTATTGGAACTTTGGATATGTGACAAGCAGCCACATGTAAATGAGACATACAAAGGAGAAAACAATTGACTTCTCTGTTGATAACTTGTTATCATAACTGGTGGGAAGTGATGTGAAACAGGGAATTTCCAGATGAATTGATGAACTCTGCGCACTTCTTTTCTTAGGACTCTGAAAACTTTGTGGTGTATGTTTGAACTTTACAGAAACTTTCAAAAACTCCCTTAACACCTCCAGATTTGTCCTGGTGCTAGGCTGACTATATGTTTGTATTGTCAAGGAAATGCCCTTGAAAACAGCTAATCATCTGGTTTGGGGAGGTGGTATGTTTTTCATTCAACCTCTTTAAATATTGATAGCATATTATGCTAATTGTTCAATGCTTTGGAAAATGGGATAATATCCGAGATTAGAAACATGTGTTTTGTAGTAGAGATACTTGCTTCTTAACATGTGGTTGAATTTGGAAATTATCTAGAGAAACATCATGTAAATTTAGTTGTTGTGAGTCCAGCTTATGTATAATTTGATGAATCAGAGAACTCCTGTGTATGGTAAAACTTGAAGGAATCATCATATGTAGGCAAAGCAACTTAGCACAGTTTTCACTTTTATTCTCATACTTCTAGTAGATGAGCATATACACTGGTTGTGCCAGCCACTCTTTTTGTCCATGCTACCTAATATTTACATGGTGTTAGTACCTCTATACAACCATAGGTAGTGGGCATTCACATCAGTTGCTGTTGCATAAAGGAGAACATGTATTTCTGGACCACATCTCTCATCAGTCTTCACCAGCAAGGCCAATGGTGAAGAATGATGGTTAATTACAGTCCACTGATTATCCTAGGCAACTTACAAATAAACAACAGACATAAAATGTAGTGGACATGTATTAACTCAGACATAAGGTCATATCATAGCACTGTTATTAAAATTATAACAATATTTCAAGAAATGTAAAATTATACAAAACTAAAACAGGTATATCAAGCTAGCTATATAGTTATTTTAAAACAGACAGGGTGCATCAGCCAGCACCAAAGTTCCAGTACATTTCTTTTCTGTAAGTCTTCCCCCCCCCCCAACTCTAACACCCTAAAATTCATTTTTAAAACACTGGAAAAGTTTTGTTAAGAAAATCCATTTATGCCCATAACAGGTTGTGGGTCAAATTCTGCAATTGTTTCAGGGGACCACAGCACCTTAACATATATCATCCCACTCAAAAAGTTAAACTTGTGTAGGGGGAAAATACATTTTTAATCTCTAGAATATGATTAATTTTTTTTTCACTTTAAAAAATTGAAATAAATTAAAGCCAACTCTTCTGTTAACAAAAACTTGTTGTATCAAATGTCAGACTTACTAGATATGCTACATACAGGTTAAGTAGAATTTGTGAATCAACATGTCTCCTAGTCAGAATTAAATAACCTTGAAATGAGTATATCTCATGTGAGTATTCTTTGTGGGACAGTGTTAAACCTAAAAAACGTTTGTGAAACAAGAAAGATATCAGAATCTTATCTCTTCCTGATACACCCTTTATATTTTGAATAAGTGCTTTTGTAGAGCATAAAATACATTGTCACATCTTTAATTATAGTGATATATTTATATGATGATTTATCACTTAAAATATAATGACCTCTTTTTAAAGCATGTTCTTTTTATGTGTACAATGTATAGCAACACCAGTGTACAGTTATATTTTAGTACTGTGTTACATGCTGTTTTGCTTTTAGCAATTCCATTATGTAGTCTAGTTTTTAATGTACAATATATTTTAAAGTTGCAGTTCAACACCTAGAGGGCCATGTATCCCACCCATGTATTAGCAGATCTTTTTTAAAAATCGGAGATGCCATGAATTGAACCTAAAATCTCGCACCACTAAACTGTGTTCCTTTCCTTAACAATGTTTTGTGTTAATAATTTTCTGGGCAGGCTGGGATTTGTAAATGTCTATTATATGCAGCCTTTTATCACTCCTGTAGCTGCACGCTTGACCTCCTCTGCCTGCTGTTTCTCCCAGTTTTTCTTCTCATTACACCAGTGGTTCTCAACCTGTGGGTCCCCAGATGTTCCTGGACTGCAATTCCCAGAAACCTCTTCTAGCACAGCGAGTGGTGGAGGCTTCTGGGAGGTATAGTCCAGGAACGTATGGGGACCCACAGGTTGAGAACCACTGCATTACAGACTAATCCCTCTGGCCTCCTTCTCCTCCCATCCCCATTCGTCTTTTCTAGATATTTTCCAAAATCAACCTGCTCCCCTGACCTGCTCCATTTTTAGAACTCTACCACTTCTTGTCATAGGTTATTTTGCTTGCTTAGCTTCCAGGCCCAGTCCTACCATTGGGTACAGTGACGCATCCACCCAAAGCAACAGATATAGAATGTTATAAAATGACAGCAAAGAGTTAGTTATTTCATTTTTTTTGATGTACACAGGGAGTACTTGTGGGATGTTCTGTGTCATTTGCTGAAATAATTTTTCTAGGTCAGAAATATGCAATCAATCCATTCAAAGTTTATAATTTTCAAATGTCCATGAGAGATTATGAATCTTTACTTGTGTGTGTGGTTGGGGGTGGGTGGGTTTGCTGCTCCTTCACAAGCAGCAAACAGTATTGAACAGATCCTTTCTATTCTTTAAGTACAATGAGAGTATAACCTTTTCCTTTCAGGATATCAAAGAAGTCACTTAGATAGCTTCTACTCAAATTGGAACATATGCTAAATATGAGTAATTGCAAGAGTTATGGTAAAATGTATGGTCTTGGCTTTCAGATGTTACCTGGATAATGCTGTGTATGAATCCAGTTAAGGTTCCTTGTTCCCTGTTCATAATGGGAGGTTCCTCAACTTCTTGGAAGATGCTTGATTACTTGAGTTCTCCTTGTCCGTTCAATAACTCCCACTTCATTCAACTTTCTTGATTATGTTATGTTTCTCTGCATTCTGTTTTGTTTCTCACATCCCTTAATTGTATAAAGAAACTTCTTTTTTCTTACTAAGAGTAAGATTTTGTAATGCATGGAAATTAACATACAAAAGTGAAGAATGTTTACTTCTACCTGAAAGTGCTTTAGGTTTATATCCCGAAGTTTAGGGCTTCTAACTTGGGACCAAAGTGTCTCTAAAACTCATGTAAGCATTTGTGCAGATTTGGATTTTATCTCTATCATAATCTGGAAATTGAGTCATGGCAACTGGACTACTTTTCTTAAGATACTGAAACATTTCGCTGCTTATCCAAATAGCTTTGTCTGTTTGAGGAAAGCTAGGTGCTATTCTTCTATTTTATAGTTCACTTTGACTATGGCCTTGGTGGTGTGAACTCTGAAGTATTTTTGATTTGTCTGGAGACTGTTGAAATCAGTGCCTGATAAGTAGCAGATAGACTGTGCCTGAGCCCCCCCACCTCTGTAGCCTGCATGCTATGATTGAACTGTAAACTGTCCAGAGACTACTTGAAGTGGTATAGGGCAGTATATAAGCAGAACACTTTGCTTTGCTTTGCTTTGCTTTTGCTTTGTATTGAAAATCCCTCTTTCACTCTCAACAGTTCTTTTGATTTTCAGGAACGTATTTTAATTCTTTATCTTTTTCTTTGGCAGTAGAACAGACACACCTTCTTTGTTGAGCTGCCGCTCTCTTACCCTTCTCTTTTTCTCAAAACATGCAGATAAAGAGGAAGTGCAAAGAAAACGACAGAAGCTAATGCCAAACTTCTCTGACAGTTATGGAGGAAGTGGCGCAGGTGCTGGAGGAGGTGGAATGTATGGCGGCGGAGGTGGTGGAGGAGGAGGTGGTGGTGCTGGTGCTGGATCAGGTAACTTTACATGACAGTTGCTATGAAGAATGAGATACACATTTTGGAAATGCCCCTTTCACTCTGTACTGCTGGGATGTGGAGGCCATGCAGAGGAGAGGAGAAGAGAAGCTCCCGTTGCACTTGTGGATTCAGCCTTAAGCAAGAGGCCAGTTTTTTACTTCTTTGTATCTCGGCTTTCTGCTATGAAGCTCATTGGCTGACATCTTATTTCATTTGACATAATGTCAAGTTACACCTGTTCACAGGAAGTTACACCCAGGAGGTTCATGTGTCTCATGGCGCAACTAGTTATGTAGTTGACCTCACAACTAACTGCACAGTTGACCACATAATTAGCTACACTAATTGACCATGCCACTAATTATGCAATTTATGACACATAGATTGAGCAACTGTATTTGTGGAATGGCTTTCTAGATAAGACATCTGCTTGGTGTAAATTTCACAGTGATTTGTACTGCATCAAGTTACACAGGTGTAGCCAGAGCACAGGATTTCAATGAATGAAAGGTATTAGAGATATGCAGGTTTGTGGTTTTGGACTAAGGTATAATGCCCAGAGATCCCCGTGCTGCCTAAGCACTTCCCAGACTAAGACTTGTTTAAGTGGCATCATGCACCTTCAGATTATGCCATAACCTGGAGTTCTGCAATTAGCACTGAATGTTTAATTAGTTTTTGGCATCTGATCCTATGATTTGTATTCCTGCCTTGAACATGATGGCATTGTAGGCCACTTCCAGCTTCATGATTTTATAATTCTATGAATACTCTTTTCTAGTTCTGTGGAGCTGCAATGTATCACCCACTTTTATTTTTCCCCTTTTTTCTCTTAGGGTATGGCTACTCACCATATGGTTTTCCTGGTTATGGAGCAATGCACTTCCATTCAAACACAAACAAAGCTGGGGCAGGAATGAAACATGGTAACTATCAAAATCCCTTCCTTCAGACACAGATCCATTTGATGCATTGACTACAAGGCTGAAAAGGGTGTAACTGTTATGTAGAGCTCAGACACTCTTTTATTTAGTTACTCAAGCACTGTTTAGCCTTATTCAGAGAAAGGGTTTGGAAAGTTCCTACTGCAGTGGGCTTACAATCTAAACGTAGTTCAAATGAAGCCAATAAGGAAAGTAGTTGTACGCAGTGGGAAAGTGTGTGAAGACTGTGCTTCCACATACAGTGGACCCTTGTATAACAAACGGTTTGCATAACATAAAATCTGTACATCATAGAAAATTCCGGAGATAGGGGAAATTTGCTTAACAGAATCGCCTAAGGGGCGAATCCCTACAACATGAAAATGGTTGCGATTAGGGATTACTCCGTTTTCAATGCATTCCTATGGGAAATTTGTATAAAGGAAAATTTGCGTAACATAATTTCATTTGGACCAAACAATTCCTTTATACAAGGTACCACCGTATTTGGCTCAGTTATAGAAGGGTGGGGATGGGCTACCTCAAAAGGTTGTTGTCATTTTACTTCAGAGGCAGTCTGTTCGAGACTCACATACTATGTTTGGGAGGCTCGGAAGTTGAGATAGTGGAAGCCACAAGTGGGTGAGTCGAGTGCTGGTACTGTACAGAGCCCTTCCTATTTTCTATTTGTCCCTCTTCTTCCCCTACCCAGTGCAACCACTGTACGTGTAATTAAGGAAAGGGTTTTTAAAGAGCACACATCACATTGCTCTTCCCCCTTCAGTGTAATAGTTAGACTTAGGAAGAAACATTTATGGATAACCAAGTCTTTTTTTCTCCCAAGCCTGCTTTCTGGCTTAGGTGGGTGGGGAGCATGGTCCAGGGCGGGAAATTTTGCTGACCCGTGTCTGCTACATGCATGTTCAAGGAAGGGAAAATATTTCCTAATGTAGTTTGCTTTCACTTCCAGGCTAGTAAAGGACAGGTTGGCATCTCTACTTAAGAACTTGCATCAATAATAAATAAATAAATAAATAAATAAATAAATAAATAAATAATGATACTAATTTCTGCCCTTGTAAGGATTCTCAAATGACATGCCTAAAAAATATGACGAAAACTACTATAACAAAAAACACAATGTGAAATTCAAGGAGAAAGTAGAAGTCACGGAGGAAAGCAGCTCCGCCGTTGACCCAGCTCCTGAGATGGAGAAAAGCATTTTGTCACAAACAGATTCACCAAACATTCATTTACAAGGTAATTCATAAATGCTTGTATTCCATTTGCTTATGAAGGAAATATGTGAATTAAAATCTGTAGCATGCGTTTATAAATATGGTCCATAATGACTTGTCTTGGAAATAGTGGGAGACCTACATTTTTATTCAGTTACATCTCAATATCAGAGCAGTCTATACTTAATAATGTTTTCCCCCCACACTGCCTTTTTCATGTGTATGTTTTATAATAATGTGTAGAAAATATAATTTGGGTCATGGAAACCATATGTTTCCCAGATACAAGGGGACTGTTCATGTTTTCTATTTCTTTATGGCACTTTTACCCCACCTTTCATCCCCTAACACCCTAAGGCTGGAGTTCAGAAACAAAATTGTAAATATCTATGGCAACAAACAAAAAAAACCCACAAATGCAGAGTAGGAAGGCAATGAAAACAGTTTAGATATTATTATAAGCCATTATTAAAGGCATAAGAGAAAATTATAATTTTTATTTGGGCCTTAAAGAACTACAGTGGTACCTCTACTTACGAGTTTAATCCATTCTGAATGCATGCTGAGAAGTCGAGCAACTTGTAAGTAGAGCAGCCATATCTAAAAAATAAAAATAGAAAATAGAAAAAAATTGTAAGTAGAACAGACTGCATCTAAAATTTGTAAGGCAGCAGTTAAAATGCCAATGTTTTTCCACTCTTAAGTCAAATTGCTCCTAAGTAGAGCTGCTTGTAAGTAGAGGTACCACTGTATTTGTATTCTTGAAAGCTTTATATATATATTTTGTTATGTGCCATCAAGTCAGAGCTGACTTCCAGTTATTCTAATAGGGCCTCCAAGGTAAATGAGAGATTGAAGAAGTGGCTTACCCATTCCACCGTTCAATAAGTCTCCATGACTGAGAGGAGATTTGAATCCAGGCATCTTGAGTCCCAGTCTGTCACTGTGGCCAATATACCATGCCTGGTATCCTAGTGGAGAAAGGATTAGATCAGGGGTGCCCAAACTTTTTGTAAGGGGGGCCAGATTCGGTGGCTGAGAATGTGTCAGGGGCCGGTTGCTCCCCGACCCTTCCACCCCACTGCAAGCCCCACCACTGACCCATAAGCCCCACCTACTGACCCCTTGCAACCCCACCCACAGGAAGGAAGGAAGGGAGGAAGGTGGAAACCAAGAGAGAAAGGAAGGAAGGTGGGGGACAAGGGAGGGAGGGAGGTGGGGACCAAAGGAAACACAGAGAGCCATGGCCACAGGTTGCCCCTTGGAAGGGGCGATCTGTGCGACCTTGCACCCCCCAAGCTCCTCAGCGGTGGCGACAGCTCGCCCGCCAGCCCACCCCAAAGCTCCTTGGTGGTGGCAGAGGCCCGCTAGCCTGCCTACCCCCACACATTCCCCTGCAGTGCTGGTGGTGGCAGACCGCCCGTCCGCCCAAGCTTCCCAGCAGTGGCAGAGGCGCGGCCCGCCCAATCACTGCCCCGCGCGTGCGCCCAACCTCACAATGTTCCTGGTTATGCCGGTGGCAGCGGACCACCCACGCGCCACCCTGTGCGCGCGCACCAAGCTTCACAAGGTTCCCAGCAGTGCCGGTGGTGGTGGCCTGCCCACGTGCCACCCCCCGCGCGCGCACAGCCTCACATGGTTGCCGGCGGTTCTGGTGGTGGTGGCGGCCCGCCCCCTCGCCCACCCACCCAGCCCCACAAGCTTCTGCTCACCAGCCGGCCAGCCGGCCCAGCCCCTCAAGCTTCCTGGTGGAGTCAGTGTTGGCAGAAGATTTTTTTTAAAAAAAATGGGGTGAAGGAGGGGGAGGGAGGGGCTGGCCAGCCAGCCGTGGACCACTCAAAATGGCCTGACGGGCCAGATTTGGCCCCCGGGCCGGACTTTGGGCAGGCCTGCATTAGATGAACTAATCTCCAATTAGAAAAGTACTGTAGTTCCATAATTGAGAAACAATCAAGGCAATCTCTCCATCTACTTCTGAAGGACCCATTTAAGTGGGACAGTTCATGGCAGGAGGTGATTAAATCTATCTATCTATCTATCTATCTATCTATCTATCTATCTATCTATCTATCTATCTATCTATCTATCTATCTATCTATCTATCGATATGCTTTTGCAATGTCCTCCAAACAGGCTGAAATCCTGCTGCTTAATATAGTAAGTTAAAACAATGGAACTTTCAGATAACTGACTCACTAATTTGCCATTGATTCATTGGGCTTGTTCCAGTGTCACTTGCTACACTGACCAATAGGATTTCAGATAGAGGGTTTTACACTGTATTTTTCCATGTATAAGACACCCCCATGTATAAGATGACTGTTTGCAGGGACAAAGTATGGGCAATTTCTTCCCTCAGCTTACTTCCATGTATAAGACAACCCTCCATTTTTAGTGTAACAATTTTAGAAAAAAATATAGTCTTATACATGGGAAAATATAGTATACTAACAATGAGGAAAAATGTTTCCATTTATTTATGGTGGAAGTTCAAGTCTTTGCATACTCCTGTGGATAAAAAGTTCATTAGAGATGAACATTACAAGCTTCTGCATTCTTTTATGGGGTTGGATTAAATGCTGGAATAGAGACACCCTGAAATATTCTAATAAGGAGCCATGTGGTGCAGTGGTTAAATGCCTGTACTGCAGGTAAAACTGCGCTCACGACCTGGGGTTCAATCCCAGGTAATAGGCTCAATGTTGACTCAGCCTTCCATCCTTCTGAGGTCAGTAAAATGAGTACCCAGCTTGCTGGGGTGGGTGGGCAATGTGTAGCCTGCATACAGTAATTAAAAACTGTAAACTGCCCAGAGACTGCTTGAAGTGGTATGGGGCAGTATATAAGCAGAACACTTTTTTGCTTTTTTTAATGAGGACTGCACACATTTAGCAATTGTTGGCTTGCAGCAAACATACCACTCCATAGCTGTCCAAAGTCTTCTGCAGCTGATCTCTGGTTCACGAGACAGCTCTTGCTGTTGTTTGTGTTCTCTAGCAGGATGTTTTCAGTCAGAGATAGTTCCTGCACATTTGCTACTGTTGAATTGCATCCATATGTGGCCCTGAGAATCCAACAGGTGTATTGTTTATAAAGAAGATGACACGTCCTACCCCCACCCCCCACCCCCACAGATGCTCTCTTTTTGGAGAAGGCAATGGAGCTTGCAAAGCGTCATGCCAACGCCCTGTTTGACTATGCCATCACTGGAGATGTAAAGATGCTACTGGCTGTACAGCGTCACCTCACAACTGCCCAGGATGAAAATGGCGACAAGTAAGTATATGATACTTAAATGTTGCTCATCTCAAATTCTGAAAGGCAATGGGTGATAATTTTTTCTCTTGGCAGTAAATACCATTCCATAACAACCAGTGGAATAATATTTACCAATAAAATATTGTTGATAAAAAGCAACTAGTGGCCATTTTGAACATTTAATAGAAAAAAATACGTCCTTTGTCCAGGATTTGGTCTGGGGGGGTGCATACCTAAATTCAGTGTGATTTGCTTAATATTCCAAATAAATGTGCATAGGATTCCTGTGATGATGCAAGAGGGGAAAGTAGCAGTTCCAGAATGAGACTGCATTCCAGTGATTCACTGTAGATGCTTCTCATTTAGAGAGAAAGAGGCAAATGATTTGACTCATCAAGTGTTTGCAGTGTTTCAAAAATAGGATGGGTCTAATTTCTTTTTTCTTTTTCTCAGTTTTTTTTCTCTTTTTCGTTTGGCTCAGAGAGCTGTTGCCTTCTAAATGCAGCATTTCCCAACCACTTGCCCTGACGCTAGGTTTTGGGGGTCACAGCCCTAGCATTCCTGACATTGAACCAGGGTGGTTGGGGGTAGTTTGAACAAAAAAATCAGGGAAAATCAGGTTGGGGAAACCAGACTTTTGGAATGCTTTCACTTGAGGTGAGGAATTGCCACTTGTAGTATGGAAGAAAGCCTCAGACAGAATAATGAAAGTGGCTCATAAATGATATCGGAGAGCCAACGCAACTCTGAAAACCTTCATCCTCAGAAAGTATGGGAGACTCTCCGTACAGAAGCCTTGGTAGGCTCCTCCTGCACTGAGGACCTCCAGCCTCCTCAGTTACTTCATTCTGGTCCTGTCAGGATAGTATCCCAGAAGAGGACTGGTCTACCAAAGGATTCCTTGCCTATAGCTTTAATCTGCCTCTCTTTTCTAAATTTTCACCAATTTGCTCTGGTGTGCACCATGAAAAAGAATCTTTTCTCCCACCAGTTAAGCTTCTGCCACTTATTTTTTAAAAACCATATGGGAATCTTGGTTGTTCTTAACACAGTGTAGAACAATGATTCACAGCCTTGGGTCCTCAGATGTTCTTGGACCAAAACTCCCAGAAGTCCTCTCCACTAGGTGTGCTAGTCAGGATTAATGGGAGTTGTAGTACAAGAACATCTGGGACCCAGGATTGGGAATCACTGGTTTAGAAAGTTACATTTTAAAGTGAGGCTACAACTTACAGGTTTTATCCAACTAATTCCTTGCTGATATTTGTTCTAGTGTTTGAAAAGCAGTTTGTTTCATTGCTTGTGTTTGTCATTACTTTTTTCATACTTAAAAAAATTAGGAGTGATAAATCTGCTTGCCTCTATCATGCAAGCAGTGAAAAGGAATTAAACAGCCAGTGTTTTTTCTTTGTGAGCAAACTGAGCTGAGGATTGTGGCTCACATGCTTTTTGTCTACAAGAATATAATGCACTTGTGAAGAACAATCATGAAAAGAAAAGACCCCCAGCAAAGCATTAATCTCCTTGTGGGGCGTAATCATCCCTTGCAAGAGTTTCTGCATTGACTCTATTCCAATGGGTCCTGTTGTGGGTAGTGTGGACATGTAAGTGATTTTGGGCTACAGTTCTCAACTTTCATTTCACAGTTCTTTTTGGACTTCAGCTCTCAGAAACCATGACCAGTGGTTCAGAACTCTAAGAGTTGTACTGCAGTTTGAAAAACCTACATAATTAAAGGATACTGAACCAGGCTGCATGTTTACATCATGTGGGTTGTCTGCAGTCCTGTTCAACTTCACTGTATTAACCCATGTTTGGTCTGGAAAACACCCACTATTCTGTACTGTTGCAGTGGAAGATGGATGACTTGCAAGCAGGATGGCTTGCACACAAACTAGTCTACCAGGGTTGCATCTGAGGAATCCCTGGTAAACTTTCAAGGAGCCCATGAGTTTGTCTTCCAGAACATTCTTTGTGGGATGAGTCACTGATTCATTGAGCTAAGTAAAACAACATTTGGGATTACTGCTTTAGCTCATTAGCAGAATCTCTGATTCATGTTTTTCCTTCAGAGGTCCTAGCAAAGACCCCTAGAGGAGGAGTTCAAATCCTAGGGCTAGGGAAGACCTGCCTGTGAATCATGCTGCCTGGGTGACAATTGTTAGGCTACTTCTAATTAAATTACTCTATGGGTGATCTTATTGCAGTGAAGAGCATTTTTTCCAATTTATTGGCAGCCCGAGGGCTGTATTGGATTAGGGGGAAATGGGCTAGGTAGAGCCCAAGAGACCAAACAGTGGACTTTGTTTATTATTTTAAAATTTTAATGCTGTGGTTATGTACTGCTGTTAGGTCAGAAAACCTGATGCTTGGATAGCTTCCCAAGAGCACTATAGGCCTTTATAGACTTCCAGGAAAATCAGCAATCATGTGTTTGTTATTGCTAGCATTTATGCCTGAAATGGTTAATTCCAGAATGAAACCAGATAACCATTTACAATGATATCAAAATTCATCTGGGTATCAAAGTATAAGTTTCACTAAAAGTCAAAACAGCAAGCGTTCCCCAAGAACGGGGGCACAAGAATGAAGGAAGGAAGGAAGGAAGGAAGGAAGGAAGGTAGGTAGGTAGGTAGGTAGGTAGGTAGGTATGGATACTGGGGCTTCACAGGAATGCTACAGACCACAAGACTGGCCCTGGGACAACATGCATGCAATACCCCTCATATTATATACCTCTTGCTAGACAATATTAGGATAGATAAAGCCAACAATTGCTAAATGTGTGCAGTCCTCATTTTTAAAAAAAGCAAAAAAGTGTTCTGTTTATATACCACCCCATACCACTTCAAGTAGTCTCTGGGCGGTTTACGGTTTTAATTAAAGTAATGCAGGCTACACATTGTCCACCCCCCCCAGCAAGCTGGGTACTCATTTTACCGACCTCGGAAGGATGGAAAGCTGAGTCAACCATGACCCAGCTACCTGGGATTGAACCCCAGGTTGTGAGCACAGTTTTACCTGCAGTACAGGCATTTAACCACATAATGACATAACCACATAGGCTAAGCCAACAATCTTAAGAACTCTGTTTAGAAAGCTGTGTCAGTCTAGCTCCTTGCTTTTTGACAGCTTGGTGGTTTTTTTTGTTGACCTTCCTTAATGTTTTCCCAGCTTGCACCTCTCACCAAGCACTGTAAAATCATTTAGTTGGCTTCCAATCAGTAATTTCGCTTCTGGGCTATCTTAGCTATTTTTAGCTAGCCCCAGGAGAGATTTTCCTTGAATTTTACTGCTTGAGCCACTTGTGTTATGGTTTCTCTAAGAATTGCCAGCCAGGACATGGATTGTATAGATTAAGTAAATACACTCTGATGGGAAATTCCCATCTTGAAGAGAAATCTGTTGTTGATATTAATCAATATAATCATGCTTGGAGGTACATGTTGCAACATAACTGGATTCTAACAGCAAGATAGCCCTTGATCAGAACCCAAACTACATAAGATGTTGATTATATAGTTTGCCTTTGGTTGCAAATTTTTATTTTCACAAATAACCAGAGGAGGTACAGATCAAGAGGTGATAGAGGGACTTTAGTATTCTCAATCTCCACTCCAATTACGGTCTCAGTAGCATTAGTCAAAGACTTGGGAGTTTGTAATATGTTATTGTTTATTTACCAAACATGTATTTTTGGTTGTTTGTTTGTTTTACATTTAACTTATTCTATACTAAAATCAGGAAAGCTAGTGATTATTCCAAGAGGAAAGAGTAGTTTCCCGAACAGCTTTTAAATTATTTGCTTGATTTATGGAATGGATTAATCATATCAATCACAAGACCCTTGTGGCAATGTAAAGGGCAACAAACTGATGATGGCATGAAGTTTCACAGATCTGAGTCTGCATCAGATGCATGAAGAGCTCACAGAATATGTAGCTAGGTTTTGTGTGGCAGCAATTATAATTCGTGCTCAGGAGGTTTCAACAATTGCTGAAGCACTCACAATTTAAGCTGGCTCAATTTGTATGATATTTCCCCTCCCTTGTTCTTCCTTGTTTTGTTGTAACTGGTGCTTTTTATATATATGTACTTTGGATTTGGTCATTGACCGCAATAAAGTATTCATTCATTCATTCACAGAATATATTTAATTATTTGTTGCATCAGGTGACTGTATACTGATACATTCCTTATACACCTTGATATATATACAGTAGTATGCTTTGCATGCACAAGCATTAAGCACTCATCCATTAATGAAACCTTTTTGAAATATATTGTAACAACTTCTTCTTTTACCTAGTTGCTTTTTACAACCAATTAATTTTCTTTTCCCCTTCTTTTGATCAATGCCAGTGTTCTTCACTTAGCAATTATCCATCTTCACAAGGAACTGGTGAGGAATCTCTTAGAGGTGATAGCAGATTTCAACACTGCTGATGTCCTCAATGCAAGGAATGACCTTTACCAGGTATGGGAAGAAAGGATTCCCCCAAACTGATGGAGGATGTATCCATATAATGGTCAGACTAGTTAGTTTTTGAACAGACAACCCTGGTAGGGTAAGAAGTTCCATTTCATATTTAGCCTCAGGCAGCAAAATATATTGGGCCAATGCTGGCAGCAGGTCCCAGGGGAGGGGGAGGGGGGAAAAGGAAAGGGGCTTTGGTGTCTTAGTTTTCCTGTTGCAGTAGTCTCGTTCTAGAATTAGATTACGTTCTACTATATATAAGAGATGGAGGTCTAAAGCATCTATGATGGGATGAAATAACTATAGTTAACAACCCACTCATCATATGTTGCTTAGTTTTTAACAAATGGATGTATGTGGATGGGTGTGTGGGGTTTTGGTTTTGTTTGGTGATCACTCCGTATTTAGTTACTTTCTGCCTCTCCTGTTGCACAGACCCCATTGCACTTGGCTGCCATCACAAAACAAGCAGAAGTGGTGAAGGCCTTGCTCCGAGCTGGCGCAGACGTGAGCCTTCTGGATCGCCACGGCAACTCAGTCATGCACTTGGCAGCTCAACACGGGGATGAGAAGGTGTTAAAGGTCTTGCTTAACCACAAAGAGGCATCTCTGATCAAAGATCTTCCTGATGGAGAAGGTAAGCGGATGTTGGCAAGGAGCTCACGGAACTTATTACAAGATGCAAGTGCGGTGGGGGGGGGTTGGCTCAGGGCTTTGACACTGGTCACAGCCAGTTTATTTTAATATTGTGGACCGCAGGATCAGTCCCAGTATTGTTACTATCTAGACATTGAGATCATTCGTGTGGGTGTCCCTACACACCCACACAAATTAATCATCACCATCATCAAATGTATTTTATGTTGTTAGGTTCGTTATGTTTATTGAAACTCTGGAGGATTTTGTTCAGATACAAACAACAAAATGCAGCAGTTTACAATCTCGAACTAGTAATGAAGAATCAGAATGAGAATCAGAATCAGAATTCTTTTATTGGCCAAAGTGTAGTTGGACACACCCAGAATTTGTTTTGGTAAAAAATGCTCTCAATATATAAGAAGGAAATATAAGAATCATATATTCAACAATAAAAACACAGTACAACAACACAATATAACCTATTATTAAAAAAGGAAGAAAAGAAATAAAAATAATTATTCAACAGTTTGATAGCACTTGGAAAGAAATTATCTTTATATCTAGTTGTCCTAGTATGCAATGCCCTAAAACGTCGCCCTGAGGGTAACAATTGAAACAGATTATGTCCAGGATGTGTGGTATACAATTCCACAACAGATGGCAAATTAGTAACAATAATTTTTTCTGCAGTTCCAGTTATCTATTGAAGTCTATATCTGTCCTGCTTAGTCGCAGAACTAAACCAGACAGTTATAGAGGAACAGATGATAGACTCAAAATGCTCTCAATATATAAGAAGGAAATATAAGAATCATATATTCAACAATAAAAACACAGTACAACAACACAATATAACCTATTATTAAAAAAGGAAGAAAAGAAATAAAAATAATTATTCAACAGTTTGATAGCACTTGGAAAGAAATTATCTTTATATCTAGTTGTCCTAGTATGCTATGCCCTAAAACGTCGCCCTGAGGGTAACAATTGAAACAGATTATGTCCAGGATGTGTGGAATCTGTATATATTTTCATCGCCCTCTTTTTAGCTCATGTGGTATACAATTCCACAACAGATGGCAAATTAGTAACAATAATTTTTTCTGCAGTTCCAGTTATCTATTGAAGTCTATATCTGTCCTGCTTAGTCGCAGAACTAAACCAGACAGTTATAGAGGAACAGATGATAGACTCAATAATACCGCTATAAAATTGAATCTACAGGTTTTTTGGCAGTCTGAACTTCCTAAGTTGATGCAGAAAAAACATTGTTTGTTGTGCTTTCTTATTAATACTTTTAATATGAAGAAGTCAATGAAAAGGGGGAGGAGAAGCATCTATGCACTGATGTGCTATACGTTTATTCTCCCTGTGTACGTGTTGATGTTTCCATGATAGGAAACCTATTAAACAGATGTCAAAAATATGTTCTCTGACTCTCTCTCTCTCTCTCTTTCTGCCACCTCTCCTACTTTTCCGTGCTGCGCACCATTAGCTTGCCCTTCCTAGAGGAGTAACATTTTAGGAGTGTCATGTCATGGCCTGCAATGTATTGCATGATTTAAGGTTCTTTCCATGGGTATTTGTGGGTTTAAGGAAACCCAGTAATTGGCAAGAAGAGCCCGACTCCAGTTTCCCCTTTCACTGGCATATACACTGTTTAATTTAAAAAAAAAGAAAAACCTTACACTACAGCAAACAGTATCTTAAAAGCTCTTTAACAGTACAGAAGAGAAGACAGGAAGCAGCTGTGGTGGTAACCACACTTTTTTCACCCCCAGATTTGCCAAATTTCTGACCTCTTGCAAAATTGTCCCCTTTCTTTTTTGAGCCCAAAATGAGAAACTGGTAACTCCTGACCAACCCTGAAATCCACCCATGGACCGGTATGTCAGTAGTAGAGCATCTATTTTGCATGCAGAAGGTCCCAAGTTCACACACACAAACACACACTGGTATCTCCAGGCAGTGATAAATAATACTTGTGCTTGAAACCCTGGACTGCAGCTGCCCGATGTTTATTAACTGTTCTACTCTAGATGGATCACAGATCTGACTCAGTGCCTGAGATCCTGTTGTGCAGCTATGCCTACATAACTCAGAGTTGTGGAAGCAGCAGGGAAAATTACACCAGGAAGGAAGTCTGGTTCAAGAAGAAGTGCTGCAGACATTCTCCCCAACAGCCACCTCCTGAATTGTGCCATCAAATTCCATGATATGGACCATCTGAGTGTAATATCCAACCCAATTACATAGGCTGGACTCTACATTAGACCAACTGCAATAGGATTTCAGCCAACCTAATACACTGTCTGCCTCTTCTCCCTGCTGGCTCAGCCTCATCCCCGCCAGCTGGCCCCTCCCCGTGTTGGAGGGAAACGTCAGCTTGTGGTTTTATGGTTTGCCTGCCCTCCCTGCCTCCATCCATCCCCTCAGCGACCCTGACTACCCACCCCTGGCTCCATTGCCGAAGTGTCCTCCCCACCTCCTTGCAAGGGAGAGCAGCATATGTGAGCAGTGGTGCATTTTGAGTCTGCATGGGCTGATCCCAGGCCATCCAACAGCTTCCAGGCCCTTGGGCACCTCAAAACCAGAGCATTTGCAGCTGTTGCAGATGCACATGGGCCACACCCTTTCTCTCCCCCTCCCCCCAGGCTGAATGGTCAACTGCCACACATTTTCACCTCACCAAATCTGGCCCTCCTTGCAAAAAGTTTGGACACCCCTGGTCTATATATTTTCCATCTTTCTGGTGTGTTGTGCCTGCCCTGATCTACTGTACTGCGTGTTGTGCTTTCCAGGTCTGGCTGCCATCCACCTAGCTGTGATGGCAAACAGTATGGCTTGTCTTAGACTTCTTATTGCTGCTGGAGCTGATATCAATGCCCAGGAACAGAAATCTGGGAGAACTGCCCTGCATCTGGCTGTTGAACAAGGAAATGTTTCCTTGACAGGCTGCCTTCTGCTTGAGGTGAGCTCCCTAAATTATTCCTTCCTTCCTTCCTCCCTCCCTCCCTCCCTAATTCAATCTGTTCCTCTTTTTAAAAACAAGTTGTTCTCCTCGATGTTGTTCACTCACTTGGCCAGAATTTACAACATCCAACCTCCAGGCCACACTATGTAAACATAGTCCTGGCAGATGTGAAGTGTTCAGGAATTGCTGTTCATGCTCTTAATTGATGCAAAAACAACATACATCTGCTTCTTTATTTGTTATTTTCACATAACATAATACAGTGATGGCGAACCTTTTAGAGGCCGAGTGCAAAGCCACTAATTTTTTTGCAAAGTACCCATACAGTAATTTAACCTGTATACAGGTGGCTATGAAGGGGCAATGTCGGGTGCCCACAGAAAGGGCTCCAAGTGCCATCTTTGGCACCCGTGCCATAGGTTCGCCATCACTGTCATAATACAATACAGCAATGTATATGATCTGAAGAGAAACAAAGAGTATCTGTTGAAAGAGCCTTGTGGTGCCGTGGTTAAACTGTTAAACGGCTATGCTGCAGCCATAATTGTGTTCAAGAACGGGTTCAATTCCAGGTAGCGGGCTCAAGGTTCACTCAGCCTTTCCATTCTTCCAAGGTTGCTAAAATGAGTACCCAGATCACTGAGGGTGGGGGGGCAATGTGTAACCTGCATAATAAAACAATTAAGAAGGTCCCATCGAATTCAATGGTTTTTACTTCTAAGAAAGTACAGTCACACACACACCGCCACCATTTCGCAGTTCAGGTACTGCGGTCCCACTACATCGCAGGATCGCAGTACCTGCAACTCAGAGCTGTGCGGCGTGGTGATGATGGGGGGGGGGGGCGATTGGGTCGCTCCGCGCCGCCCTCCGTGCTCCTCCAAGAAGCCTCGAAGCCACGCGTGGGTGGGCAGGGCGATCCGGTCGCTCCACGCCGCCCCCCACACTCCTCTGAGAAGCCTCAGACAGGCACGCGATCGCCCCCCACCCACCCCCAGCCACCCACCCACTTCATGCATCACGGGTGGGGTGGGTCCCTAACCCCCGCGATCGGCCGGGGGGTGACTGTATTGCGAGCTTAACCATACTATGGACATTTGGCTGATGAGATATACATTCTGCATCTGTCATCATGGTTCTCACATAAGGCAATATACAATGGTGAGTGTATGCAGTGGTTCTGAACGAAGTTGAGCTGTAGCTACTTTGGAACACAAACTCAATGCATTTTCAAATTTGCCCCTGTTTTTTGTGTACATGTCTTACCTTTCCAGTTAATCATATGTTGGTAAAGGCCAATGTGCATGTAAGTAGCTCAACCAGGATTTCAATTTTTTAAAAAAATAGGGGGATGCATTTGTTGACAGCACTACATATGATGGAACCACTCCACTTCACATAGCAGCTGGAAGAGGCTCGACCAAACTGACAGCTCTTCTAAAAGCAGCAGGTAAGAAAACACAATTGTTACAGCATGTCACTTGTTCCTTTTTTTTTTAAAAAAAACCTCAGGCCAAAATCTTTTTTTTAAAATCTTTTTAAAAATCTGTTTTAAAAACTCAGGCCAAATTCTTATTTTCAGTTTTCATTTCTATAAGGGAATTTTTTTAAGTCTTGTTAGAAAACTGATGTTGAGTTTTGAGATACTGACTTTGTTCCTGGGTGCGTGCCTCATAAGGTACATATCAAGGCATGCAATCAGCACCTCAATAATAAGTGACAATTTACTTCTGAGATCATGTAGGCAAGACATATGATTCTTAGCAACATTAGTACCTACAATCATAGGGTTGCAAGGTCCTAGCTGAGAAGTTCTGATGAGCTTAAGAGAGAGCTAGGAACCCATAGGCAAACAATTGATCCAAAAGCTCAAAGGACTGTAGAGCATTCACTCCCAGGCCATCCTCTTTGATCTTTATTGGTGCTCCTCCTTGCTGGTGCTCACCTCCTTGGGCTAAGCTCCCAAGTGATGTTATTGGCTTCTCCATGCCCAGGCCTGCCTGCTTCCTTTTTGACACAAGTGTCCAGGCCTTCATATCACTATGCCCTATATTTGTTTGGGTCCTTTCATTTTCTCCATATTCACATCTGTCAAGGTCAAACTAGACTTTAAATCATGATAAGCATGTGCAGTCAAGTCAATTCTGACTGATCCAAACTCTTGTCAGGGCTTTCCAAGTAGAGACTACTGAGAAGTGGTAAGCATTTTCCTTCTTCTAGGGGAGCCCTGGGACGGACACAGCTTGCCCACAACCACACAGGCTGACTTTGCTTGCAGGAGGCATCGTGGGAAATTGAATGCCCAACCTCTGGCTCCACAGCCAGATACCTAAACCACTGAGCTGTCCAGACAGCACTTGAAAGGTCTAATCCCTTCAGTTAAGGAACATTAAAGAAATGCGATATTATCTCACATTGTGGGATTTTCTTAAAGATACATACCTCACAAACAGACTCGCAAATTAAGTCCGTGTTTAATTTTCAGTGACCAACTGCACAGTAAATACAAAATACAGAGGTGAGGAAAATCACTGTTGTGATCAGTAGATGTCTTTTACCACTTGCAGGGCAGTTCCAGATATAATGTGTTGTTTTGTTTAACCTTGAATTTCCTGGGGAACTGCTTCCCATGCCTCGCTTTCTTCAGCCTATCCCTTCACCAGCTTTCCTAGCGTTCTTCTCTATATCCCTTATCCTCCATTTCATGGTATTTAACTGCTCCTTTGAAACTCTTTCTCAATCCCAGAGGCTCTATATGCTTACTTTCACCTTCCTCTCTCTCAGCCACCTCTCCTTCCTTTCCTCTTTATTCCTTCACTCCTGGGAAATGTTAATGGAGTACCGGTCCTCCCATTAGGTAGAGTGACATGGCTGCCTGAGACAGCCGATGTGGTGTGTTGAGACCCTTAGCAAGATGTTAAATAGTAGAGATGTATACCTGTCCTGTGCCCTGTAAGTTAGCCTTAATGCATGGTTGCTGCCGCCCTATTGTTACTGCTTATTTAAGATTCAACCATCCAGTTTTTCTTACACAGGGATTGCCATTTTGTTTGCCGCAGGCAATGAAATGCCTTAACCTGCCCCACTACTCAGCCTGATCATTAATTGAATTGTGTAAAAATCTGTCAGTGGTATGGACACCACAAGAACAAAACCCTATTCTTGTATGTTGAAGTGGGTTTAGACTTTGTCTACCACCAGGTAAAGAATGAGCGCCCCCTACTGTCTTAACTTACACGATAAAAAGGTAAAGGTTCCCCACGCACATGTGTGCTAGCCATGTCCGACTCTAGGGACAGTGCTCATCTCTGTATTCAAGCTGTAAGAGCCATTATTGTGCAAGTCCATCGCGGCATGGCTGCAAGGAAACACTGTTTTACCTTCCCGCTTTTTATGGCGGTACCTATTTATCTACTTGCATTTACATGCCTTCGAACTGCAAGGTTGGCAGGAGCTGGGGTTATCAGCGGGAGCTCGTTTTGCTACGTGGCACACAGGATTCGAACTGCTGAGCTGCCGATTTTGCAGACAACAGTTTTTGGAGCCTTAGTCTGCTGAGCCACCATACCCCTACATACATGATAGCATTTGCTAGAAATTAAGACTAGATGCCCTGAGAACATCCAATCTCGCCTGACCTCAGAAGCTAACAGGTGACCACCAGGGTGCTGTAGGTGCCTGGAGTAGGAACTGACAAGCTACTCCAGTATTCCTACCAAGAAAACTCCATGGACATGGGGTCACGAAGAGTCAGTTACGACTGTAACGACACAACAGCAACAGCAAGACATAAACTAACATAGCATTTATCCCTTAAAGACTTCTAGAAAAGTTTTAAACTAGAGACAAAATGGTGGTGGTGGAGGAGCTTAAACAAAAGGGAAACATTTGACATCTTCATATATTTAGAGATGTTGAACCCATACACCATAAACAAATTCTGTCTGCAGCTCTGTTATCGGTAACAAAACAAAACAAAAAACAAAAAACACTTTAGAAATCTGTCTGGCTGCAGCTCGTTAGGGCTGGGGAGCACAATTCCATGCTGTAGGATAGACAGCTTTTCCCAAAGTGACCGTTTCCAAATGTATCACATCCTACCATTCCTAGCTAACGAATGTATAATGAGATATGTAGTCCTTCCAGGGGGGAAAAGTGCTATGAAGAAAAGCCCTGTGAAGAAATGGTTGAGACAGCTCTAAAATTGTAGACCACTTAACATTCTTGTTAGAGCACCCCAAATTCTCTCTAATGTGGGGAAATCTACCCAATATTGGTCTTAGGTTATAACCTACTGGTTTAGTTTAGTTTAGTTTGTTTTCGTTTGTTGGTTGGTTGGTTTTGGAATAATTAGGATAAGTCCGAATAAACAGTTTTCTTGGTGAGCCATCATCAACATTACTCCAGCTTGAGCAGGGGGGGGGTGGGATCTTTTCTCTACTTGTCCGGGGTGATGTGTAGAATTAGACATGGTCTGGTCACAGCTGCAGAATGATCCCATCTGTCCTATTTTGAAATATGAAATGGCATTTTTTAAAAATTAATTTTAGTTTTGGGAAAAATATTTTTCTATTGTGCTGTATTAATTCATTGCCATGCCATTTACTAAAATAAATATTTAAAGAAGGAGATATATAGGGCTGAAACATAGCACTTTGCACCCTGCCTATCATTGGGTGCATGAAATTTCAGCATTTAGGAGTAATTTATTTATTTATTTTATAATACTTTAACACATCTTTCACCTTTAAAAGAACCCAAGCCTGCTCAAACAAACAAAAGATAGTATTAAAGCTAGTAACAGTGAGTATGCAATACTATAAAGATCAATGAATATTGTACCAAAAAAAAAATAAGCAACACCAACATACATTCAATGCAGTAAGATACAACAATCCATTTTAAAAAAACCCACTCTCCAGCCATTCACTCAGGGAAAGGTTACTTAAATATAAGGTCTTTGCCCCCTTGCAGAAGGACAATAAAGATGGGACCAGTCTAACCTTATTTGGGAGGGAATTCCAGAGTTTGGGAGCAGAGACAGAGAAGGCTCCACCAAACTCACCTATGAAGATGGTAGGAGCAAATGAATGAAAGGAGCAATATAACCCATGCCCCAAAATTGGAAGCATTCTAAATTGACCCAGACTAGATTGCCCCATATTGCTAATGCAGCTGTTCCCTGAGTGTTATACTAGAAAGGTCTACTGTAGTGAAAAACAAAATTCAGTGTTCTTTCTTTAACTATAAAGGTGCGGATCCTCACATAGAGAACTTTGAACCATTGTTTGAACAAGAAGATATGAATGACAGAGATTGTGAAGATGAAGGGATTGTACCTGGAACAACACCTTTGGACATGGCAACAAGCTGGGAAGTAAGTGATGCTGCCCTTCTTTTCAAATGTCATTAGATGCTTTATTTTAGGACAGGTTTGAGCATATGACCTCATTCCTGTAGCACTAATATTGCAAAAATGGGCCATTAAGCAAGACAAAAAGCCAGTTGAAATAGAAGTTATTAAGTACTTAAAATTGTTTTTTCTTAGTAACACTGGTTTGTTATCCCATCTTTTCCACAAAAGGTATACGATATCTTGAATGGGAAATCCTCTAAGCCTGAGGCGGCTTCTGATGACCTGTTGGCTCAAGGTAGGACTATTTAAGATGGCAATAAAAGACTGCTTACCTTCTTTTCCAGGATATACAGCAGCATAGCTTTTTAACTGCATGATGGTAGTTGAGAAACATTTAATCATCCTAGGCTTTTCTCTCTCTCTCTCTCTCTCTCTCTCTCTCTGTCTGTCTGTCTCTGAGAAGCCACATGGCATTACCATCTTTTCTTTTTCCAAATCCCTTTCAGAGATTTTTTTTAAAAAAAAACCTTTTCCATGCACCTTTTGTCTTCTTGGGCTATTCCCACATACCTTGGAGTCAGTCTAATCAAACTTATCTGGGCTTACTTCTGTGTAGACATGTATAAAATTTAATGTCCTAAATTATTACCTCCTAAAATGAAATAATGATGAAAATATCAATAACTGCACACAAGTTGCCTGTCACACCCATTCACCTCTTCTGTTTCTCCCTTCATCAGCATTGGTTCTGGTTTCTTTTGCTCTAAAATGGTTTCTTTTGCTCTAAAATGACAAGAAGGTGGTAGTGGAGCTTCGGCATTTTATCATATAGGGTTGAATCAAATGTTAGTCTGGTAGCCGACTCCATGTTGACTCAACCTTCTAGCCTTCCAAGGTTGGCAAATAGAGTATTGAGCTCGGACAATGTGTTGCTTGCATAATTAAATTGTAAATTCCCCTGAGAGTGCTTTACACACTATGATACAGTATATAAGCAAGACACTTTGCTTTGCTTTGCTAATAGCTAGTGTTGGGCTGGGATCTGGGAGGCCCATTTCCACGTCTCCACCTGGCACTGTAATTTGCTGGGTGGCCTTTGGATAGTGACCTTTCTCTTTCAGCCTAATCTACTTTACAGGGTTGTTATAAGGAAATAGAGAACCAAGTAGACGACTTCAAGCAACTTGGAGAAGAGGCTGGCTGTAAATGTAACAAATTAAAAGTGGTTTCTTTTATTCCCACTTCCCCCCCCCAGGAAACATGAAAGACCTGAGTGAAGATGTGAGGTCACAGCTTTACAAGTTACTTGACGTGCCCGATCTGAACAAGAATTGGTCCATGCTGGCACAAAAGGTGGGCCTAGGGATACTGAACAACGCTTTCCGGCTGAGTCCTTCCCCATCAAAAACTCTACTGGACAATTACGAGGTAACACACCATCTCGACTAACTCATGCCTGAGTGGAAATCTCTGGACCTTGATGTAGCATCCTCTTAGAGGTGTTGCCTTACAATTCCCATTACTTCCTTCCTGCTGGCTGAGATGAATGGAAGTTGTAGGCCAACATGGTTAGCGAATGCCATGTTGCAAGAGGCCACTCCAGATGCTTCTGAGCCTCTGTCCAGGTAGCTGATCTATTTGTGTACAGCCATGGTATATTAATACTCAGCTGTGTTTGCTGCACTGGATGTGTTCTACATGGGGAAGGGGACTAGGGCATTTTTGTCTAATTGCTCTGTCTCATTCAGGTTTTGTCCTTTTAACTTGAGCTCCGCATGGCTGTAATAAAGTTTGACTTGACATAGAAGTTGGTGGTCAAGCCATACTTTATGAGAGGACTTGAAGGAAGCCCCACCTACACCAGTTCTTCTGTTCTGTTTAAAGAGGGGGCCACTTCTGTTGACATCAGAGCCTGACAGCACACTAAAAAAGAATACAGCTGAATATACAAAACCTTTCTGCATGTGCCAGTGTGCCCTTGAAACTGAATTGGTACCCTCAGTTTAGGCTATCTCAATTATTTCCAACAGCTTAATTTAAACTGCACTCCTGAACAAGAGAAATTATGGATATCTTTATCTGTTCTACTGCATTTGTCTTGTGAACAATTGTGAGAAGATTGAAGTCTAAAATAAAAAAAATGTTTTGGATTAATAAAAGCCAAATACTGGGCTATAGGTTTTGTCTCACCAGGTAGATACAGATATATAAGAACAGATGTGGAATAATACATGGGTTTATTTTCCTGGATCACATAGATTTCTGAGATATTTCCACATTGCTTTTTAGAATATCAACCTGCTATCATTTAATAAGAGTAGAAATAGATGCTTTTGAGGGGGAGTACAATTCCCATGAACTGTGAAGTTACTTTCCAAAGCTGTGCTGAAGAATGAATGTATGGTATAAATAAGTACTGATCCCCTGGAAAAAGATTATCACTGTTGTTGAATCTTTATTTTTATCTCTGTGTAGGTTTCTGGTGGTACTATAAAAGAGCTTGTAGATGCATTGAAAGAAATGGATTATTCGGAGGCTGTTGAAATAATTCAGAAAGCATTTTCCATTTCATCAAGCCAGCCCAGCCAAGAGAAAATGAAAGATGCCACACCTACATTGCATGAGCCACCTTCTCCAACCATGAAAGAACAGTCAGGTAAATTGCACAGGCTAGCCCATGCTTCTGTACCAGGGAGAACCAGAGTTGCAAGAGGGTTGGAAGGTTCAGATCTAAGCCCAGTTCCAAAGCCTGCTAGATGCCAGTGTCTCTATCTAAGACTTCTGCTAAGCTTAGAATATTGCCTAAACTCCATAGAAAAGAGGAAGGCACAAATATTTGTGTTTGTGTTATTTTCCAGCCGCCTAAATTAGCATGTTCTTCTCCATAGACCCTTATAGTTGTCATGAACTGAAACTGGAGGCATAATTCAGCAGTATCAGAGTTCAGAATTACTACATTACAAATACAATGGTACCTCTACTTACGAGTTTAATCCATTCCAAATGCATGCTCATAAGTCAAACAACTCGTAAGTAGAGCAGCCATATCTAAAAAACCCAATAAATAAATAAATAAATAAATTGGAAAAACTGTAAGTAGACCAGACCACATCTAAAATTTGTAAGGCAGAGGTTAAAACACCAACGTTTTACCACTCTTAAGTCGAATTGCTCATAAGTAGAACCACTTGTAAGTAGAGGTGCCACTGTAAATGATGTTACCTATAATGTGTTACTTTCTGAGTAGTATGATTGTCATTCCTCTTTAAAAGCAAACAATTAGTTACTTCCATTCAACACTCTTACAACAAGGTTGAGGTCATTATGTAGTTTTAAGTGGCCCGTGCCTCATTGGATTACAGCAGCCAGCCACTCTTTGCAAGCTCAGTCTCACACTGCCAGAGAGACTGTTTGTACAATCAATTCCATGACCAATTCAACAGAGAGCCTGCTGGGACAGAAAAATACTTACTTCATGGTTGTTTTTATGTTGTGAAGAGGATACTTGCCCTTGCTATTTTAAAGGAAAAGGAAAAAAACTATTTAAAAACCAAGTGACTAATAAGAAGCAATGCAACATTTATCACTAATAGCGTTCTAATCCTACTATTTACGCCTTATAAGTAATAAGGTACATCTGAAAAAAAAATCCAAGCAATGAGATATCATACTGAAACTAAGCAGAACTCCAAGCTTTGCCCAGATGGACATAAGATACTCGGGGGGGGGGGATGCAGAAGTACATCATCCTTGTTTAAATTATTTCGATTTTTGCTTTAAAAATTGTATTAGTATGTAAACTACTTCTGCCCACCCCCCTCTCTACTGAACTCCAGAACACGCTAACTGGGAAGCAAGTCTCGTTAAAGGATTTACTTTTTGGTAGTTAGGTATCACATCAGGGAGCCAGAGGTTCGGTTCCCCACTGTGCATCCCAGAAGAACCAGCCTGTGTGCCTTGGGCAAGTGGCACAGTCCCAGGACCCCCCCCCCCCCCCACACACACACACCGCCCAAAGAAGGGAATGTTAAACCATTTAGAGTCCACTCTACCTAGGAAACCCTGAAAAGGGTCAGCACAATTTAGAACTGAATTGATAGCATACAGTTATTATTAGACATGCTTAGGATTGCACTATTGTTTCACATGATTTAGATGTGTAGTCATCAGCTTTTATAACGTTTGCGCTTGCATTTCTGTATTTCAAGAAGGACAATTGAAAAAAAGTTAAGTCGTATTACTACTCTCCTAAGGATGGTGGATTCAGACTTTTGAACTGCATCCCTATGATGCTGCCACATCAAAAAACTGAGGAACGCCCCCCATGCCCCTGAATTTGGGGACAATTCTGAGTATTGCAGCTCTTACTGGAAGGAAAGAGGGGACGTCTTTTCTTGAGGGGAGCAGAAGACAAGTCTTCTCAGATTGCTAAGCCAACTGGTTATGTTCTCAGGTAGAAGCCTTTCAACATTTCAGTATCTGGGTGCCTTTGACTTGAGATACCAGGGGCTGAACTAGGTCTCTGCATGGGCAAAACATGTTTTCTACTGAGTGTTGGCCTCTCTACAGAAGCCTAGAACACAATATATGTGCAAGAGCTCCAACTGTGCATTGCTCCCTTTTCTACATTTGCAAGTGTTACAAAGAAATTTGACTGTTAGTGGGAGCACCGACTGAGAACAGGGAGAGAGCAAAAGGGGCTCTTTGATTTGCCTACCAAACTGGACACATGGTGTTCATCTGCCAGCTGCTGCGTCATGTCATACAACCTCTTCTATGACATCAATGTTCCTTTTTCTTTCTAGCTGGAGAACTCTGCCATGTTCAACTCCAGGACACTGAAAGCATGTGTGACAGTGGGGTTGAAATCTCCCTCCGCAAACTTAGTTTTACGTATTCAGAATCTTTCACCAGCAAATCACCAGTAACATTTAAGAAACTGGCCACAGGATATGGACAAGATGACCTGCTGCAAGAAAAAATTGAAGCCACCTAAGAGGTGTGCATTCTCGATGGGGGGGGAGCAGTTAGTGATCCAAACTGCACAAGAAGCAACCACTCTTTGAAAGGTACAGTCACAGGGACTTTCAGTAAACAGTTGTATTCCTTAAAAATGGGATGACTCAGGAAAGGATTGTGCAAACATTTTTTCCCTAAGAACTTCATATGCAAATGAAATTAACTTCCTGCTTGTTATTCAGTGAAAATTGGGTTAAGAGACACTGACATGGGCCACAGCCGTGAAGCACAAAATTCATGTCACAAAACCATGAAGATAGATGCTTATACCAATAGTAATGTATATTTCAATAATTTTATTTAAAATTTCATTTGGTGTCTATAAAATCATTCAAGCTTCAAACTGTTTTCCCATATTCATATTGTAAATATTTCAGCTTCATTGACTTACTCTTGAGGGGGGGAAATGTGCTTTTTACATGCTTTGGGGTTTTTTTATTTACTTTTCTAATAAAAAGCAAAATTGAAATCATTTTCAGTGTTTGTTGCTTTCCAAAATACGCATTATATATTCCCAAAAGCTGGCTCACATAGATGTGAAAAAACATGAAATGACAATAGATTTAAAGACAGATATCTCTAATGTGAACAGGTATCTTCTCCAACACACTTCAATGCACCTGAGAAAAGGCTAAGCTTCAGTTAAAGGACTGCTGAATTTTCTTCAGAATTAAAACCACAAAAAGAGGGTGAGGGCTACCTGTTCCATGCCCAAAATGTATCAACCTCTTCAATTTATTGAAAGGTGAGAAAGTAAGGCCTCCAATTTTAAGAAGGTGGTGTCATGAACACTTATAATGGCCTTGGCTCTGTTTGATACATACATGAAACAGACAGATGTGTAGCTCTGTTAGGCCCCGGTCTCACTACCGTTATCTCTGCATCTTAATTTGATGCATACTATTTTTTCTGGCGGTCACATGACGTTTGATGCGCAGTTAGCGCCCTGACGACAGAGGAGTATTTTACTTCTCTGCGTCCATCCCAACTTGCATATTGCGCATCTTTTCCCTGTTTTTCGAGTTGATTTTCTCCGTCATGCTTACATATATTTAAAAAAAAATATTTGCTGGTTTATTACCGGCATGTCGGTTTTCTAGCACTACTCTCTATCATGATGCGGAAGTGTCTGCTTTATTTCCCCATGTGTTTCTGTTTTCTATGGACAAATTTACACAAACGAGCAATGTCAATAACCGCCATTGGGTGTCACTGCTATTTATTATTTTTCACAGTCCTCCCATGTGCGAGCACACTGATATGCCACCAATTCAGTAGCATAAACGATTACCGAGGCAGAACTACAGGAAGTGGTAGAAAAAGGGGTACGAATCAAATTGGTGTGAATTTTCTGGGGTCACACCTCCTTCGAGGCATTAAAAACTGTGCATCAATAACAAGTATTTTAACACAACCCCTAGCGGTGGTACAAAATGCTGCGGTTAAAGTGCGCTTCCAGGGGAGTGGTCAGCCGGGGTACTAAAATACTGCTCTTCAGAGTGAAGGCACAATCTTTTTGCTACGCAGTCTTTCGCAGCAAAAAGAGCAGCAAAATCGCCGTGAGACCGGGGCCTTAGTCTGTTTCAGCAAGAACAATTAAGAAGGGTTCTTGCTGCACTTGAGACAGACCAGTTTTATCTGGAACCTTTCATGGACTGCAATCCACAGAAGCTGGTGAGAAGCACTGATGCCTGCTTTTAACTAGCAAGTGAACCATAGGCCTGGGCATACATGTTTACAAGATCATTTTAAAAAAAAACACTTTTCTTTGAGGTAAGCCAGTGGGAAAAAGGAAACCTCTTCCCATTACCCTCTCCGAAATTCTCCCCAGTCTTCATTCCAACCAAGGCTTCATAAATGTTCCAGAGATCACATCTCTGTGAAAGTCACAGCAGCTGCAAGTCGTTCTCCCAACAAGAAGCTCAGCTTGCGACTACTAAGTGATAAAGGCACTGTCTGTCAACCACACCACTGTCCAAATTATCGTCTCTTTCTTGTCCTTGGCCAAATGCCATCTTGGCATCTGGAGCCACACATCTTTCTACCAAGAATGTAGAGGAATGCTGCCTCAAAACAGGCACCCTATATTCTACATACTTCGTTTTTACTGTTCTCCTAGTGCTACCTGAGCAAAAGTGTTCAGCAGACTTTCTGAAAGCAGACTCGCTCTGAAGTTGTGCTGATGAGCTCTCTGTTTCAGTCTACTGTACAAAGGGGTCCCAAGCGGCCATGAAATGTTTAAGGGCCCCATTTTATAGATTTCCAGATGCTGAATACCGTCGCTGCAAAATTTCTCTGCTTCTTTTAGCCCCCCCCCCCCCCAAATTCCAGCAGGTTTCTCCTCAGGAAATGTCTTTGAGCGATGTTATGCTGAGTGACTTTTCCAGCTCTTTGACACTAGTGACCTCCCAGGGATAAAACAAAATGAGTTTTTGCTTCTCTGTGAGAAGAAAGCCATTGTCACTGAATCTTCCTGTAATATTCCCAGTTTCTAACCAAACAAAAGGAGCAATGGCAGTGGTTTGCATGAGAATCTGGAATCGATCCCCTTCTTGGGAAACAGAGACCTGAAAAAGAGCAAATTATTTAAAATAAATGTTCCATCATCATCACCATAGCTATCGCTATTGATTTATACCTGCTGTGGAATTTCAGGTATACCTCATACTTTTTCATTACTCATTATCACAAGCTTACTTGGAAGAATGAAACGTAACAGCACATAAAAACTACAAAAAGCTTCCCAATATTAAGATGTTTCACACCACAAACATGACCTACTTTTGTATAAGTTTCACAGTCAAGGTTGTTGTTGTGTGCCATCAAGTTGTATCTAATTTACAGTACGCTAGTAGGAGTTTCAAGATATGTAAGACACTTAAAGAGGGGTTTAGTGTCATCTCTATAGCATTTCCATGTCCAAGTGAGGATTCTAAACCAGGTCTCTGGAATCCTAGTCTATTCTTTACCTTATGGATTCCCCTCAAAAAATCCCAGAACCACACACACACAAAAGCCACCCACTTAAGAGCCTCCTTCACCAAAGAGAAAAACCAAGACAGGGATAATTCTATTGCTTACATGAAGCTGTGGTTCCTCAAGTCCTACTGCATCCTTCAAGGAGGACAAGAAGTGGTAATTGGTTGGGCTGTAGAGCTTGCCTTCACCTTCAAGGTAAAAACTGACGACACATCTTTGCCTGGTACAGTTTCCGCATCTTCTTATAAGGTCCCTTACTGGTTCCTTATAGATGGGCAGAGCACTCCCTGCCTTTACAATCACACCATCCTTAGCCAAGGTGCACATGGAATCCATCCAACGCCAGTCATACAGAATGATCTGCAGAACAAATTAAGTCATCAAAAGTGTACGACTACTTCCTTTTCTTAAAGTTCAACCACCCAATTGGGTTAAATATAGATTTCTATTTCTCCTGTAAAAATAAAACTGATTCAAATGTACCTGGACCATGCTACAATTACAGCAAAAATGCTGCATCTGAGTTTATATATACCTTCTCATTTGAAACCTCAAACCTGGTACCATCTCTTTTTAATATAATTATACCCAGAGTGCGGAGCCATGCCTACTTGAGTATGGGGGTGGGGTGGGGAGGTGATCTTGAAGACGGTGCAGATAAAACTTTGAGATCTTCATAAGGAAAAAAATATTTTAATCCAGACTCCACACTCCATCTTACATGTCAGACTCATTTCACTTCTACTAGTCAATTGCAGGGATTGTTAATGACTTTTTAAGAAAAGAAATCCTTGTTTAATTTTTTTTCCTACTAAACTGTTGTGCTTACTCTTAAACCATGAATTGCATTTCTGGTTAAAAGGGGAATGAACGACAATAAAGGAGAAGTGGAGAGGCATGAAGGGTTTCTCAGAAATCAGTTAGGAAAGACAGTGTGGAAATATTTGGAAACCAGTGGTTTAATACTTGTTTTGCTCTCACCTGGCTTCACATTTGATTTCAAAGCATGGGCTGAGATGGAGCTTCATTAAGAAACTTTCTCCCACCGCAGCAGTTTCAGAAGAGGTAGCTGTGTCAGTCTGTGCTACTGAATCAGGCAAAACCAAAAGAAAATTAAGAAATAAAGAAGACAAAACATGGCAGCATTTCAAAGGCTAACAGCTATGTTTTAATGTGAGCATTCATAGATGGAGAAGCAGGACTGTCCACAAAGGCTAATACTAAAATAAGGTACTGTAGTTAGTCTTTAAGCTGGCACAACATTTTTGTCTTCTTTTTTCCCATTTTCCCTACCTGATTTCTTCCACATTCGGGGATTTTTAGGAAAGCTGTGGTTGATCAGCGCCATGCTACTTTAAAGAAAGATACTAATAAGATCAGATATTTCAAAGGGAATTGGAAAGCTCTCCTTCCAGGCATTGAGATCAGTTACCCTAGGTATTCTTATCTCTAGGACTTCAGTATATGGTAATCCTAGAATAATTTTCTTTTAATTTACAAACTCCAGTGTTATCTGGGATACCCAAATATGCATGAACCACTGTCTTATTTTTGAGCTGCTCTGTTTCACTCTTACATCAATGACAGACACAGGTAGGCAGGTACTATATTAGAGCTGGGAGCTAGCTACAGAGAGAGAGAGAGAGAGAGAGAGAGAGAGAGAGAGAGAGAGAGAGAGAGAGAGAGAGAGAATTTGCAAATATTCATGCTACTGCCTCTGCCTCCAAGCCACCTTAGGTGTCCACCCTCTGTGGCTTTATGCTATCATGGCAACTAGCAGCACCATCAAAACTACATAGTCAAATGGCCACGTCATCAACCAGCTAACACCATGTTTTTGAAGCGACTGATGAGCCTCCACTGTTTCTCTTCCCAATTTCACCCCCCGCCCAGCTCAATATGAGGCAAAGCAGCACTTACGTTCAGTGTCAGCTTATAGTCCGAGTGAAGATCTGAGACGCCGTATATGTAGAAGACATCACCATCCTCATGGGCCACAGGCAACAGAGGGGCAAAGAAGCGCTTGGCAAAATAATGGAGCATTTTCCACTTGCCGCCATACTCTGAGAAGCAGAGGGGAAAAGTTAACCCCTTTCCCTTGAAATAACTTCTGCCTTACCAGAAAGTTAGGAACAAAGTTAGAATGCAGCTCCCAGAAGGCCCCACTCAACACAGGCAGTCACCATGCGGATTGAGAAATTTTGGGAAGCATGGCTGTCTCCTGTACTCCCCCCAAAAAAGATGGGTTTCCATACTGATACCACGTGGGCTATTTCCTACAAGTTTCAAGATTCAGCTAAGATCAAGGAGGGTTTACTTGATGCAAAGTGAAGCTGGCCAAGGCTTGCTCTTCCAATGTACAGTTATATGCATCAAAATAAAGATGCCACAATGTGAACGAAGAAAAATGCTAGCTATATATAGGATGTAAAATAGTTCATGTATAGACATATCTCAAAAGTAGATGGCAGGACCGTTTGCATGTGTACAATTAAGGGGGCAGAAATTAAAGCCCCATGCCTTTGACTTTAAGTATTTCAGGCAGCTATTCTTACCAAGTGGCAGAGTCAAAGAAAGCAGCTTTCTTCTCTGGCTGACAATTACTAAATTAAACATGCAGCAGCGCAAAGGTATTACTTCCTTCTGCCCATACCATAATCTTGTGCCCAAAAGCTATTATTCTCCGTAACAGCTTAGTGGATGATGTAAGTGCTAGGTGTGATGTGAGTAAGAAAAAATAATCTCCTCAAGCAACATGAGTGTGTTGGAATCAGGTGTGTCAAGGTGACATTAAGAGCAGGAGGGAGGCTTGGGAAATATAAGTTCTAATTTGCTGTTCTTCCCTCAAAACAAGATGCGGGGGCGCTGACGCAAACCATAAGAGTGGCTGATTCAGAAGCGATCATCTTTAACGTCCAACATTATAGGCATTACATATTGGGGAAATAATAAAGCGAGTCTCCTCTTTGTCAGACCAGCTAGGATCTCCTGCTTTCCAACTTCTCCTTCTAAAGAACTGGCTCCAATGCTGACCCATACACCCACTTGCAATGTTCTATTCTGTAAACATGGTACCTACATTCACTTATTTTTGTAAGCGAATGCAGATATTCCTCTTGTATTTGCCCATTAGCTTACAAGCCATTCTTTTCCACTCTAGACCGGAACAACTGGAGTGGACTGTCCCAAATCCCTTTGGTGTCTGTATAACTTTTGGGTAACTTGCCATGACTAATGGCAGCCAACTGACCAAGGGCCAGGATGCATGCTGACTGTCTGCCCGGTCAGACCCCTGATTGTGCAACTGAGCAGTGCCCTCTGCACCTCTTTAAGTAGCTGCAACAAGTCATGGCTAATTAGGGAAACCTTTTTATTTAATTCTGTTTTGTTTTGTTTTGTTTTGTTTTTTTTTTGTTTTGTTTGTTTTGTTTTGTTTTCCTTTCCCTTCGCCGCCCATGCCATCTCTTGTGGGGGGGGGGTATTGCACCCCCTACTTTTATTGTTGTTTGCTTATTTTTATGTATGCTTTCTCTGTTTTGCTGTTATTGTTCACCGCCCCGAGTTCCGTCCTGGAAGATGCGGCAGTATATAAATGCAACTAATAAATAAATAAATAAATAAATAAATAAATAAATAAATAAATATTATGTCAACACTAGCAGGACTCTGGCCATACATTTTGACCCAGTCAATTGCAACTTAGCATCATTATTTCAACCTCCTTCTCTTCCTTGAAACCAGCAACTGTAGAGGCTGATCGTGTTATTTTTCTACTCTTTCTCTTTCTTTCTCTTTCTTTCTTTCTTTCTTTCTTTCTTTCTTTCTTTCTTTCTTTCTTTCTTTCTTTCTTTCTTTCTTTCTTTCTTTCTTTCTCTCTCTCTCTCTCTCTCTCTCTCTCTCTCTCTCCCTCCCTCCCTCTCTCTCTCTCTCTCTCACACACACACACAAATTTCTTGGAAGGACAACAGGTCAGTCGTGGCATATGCCAAAGCTGGGCTGCAGCCTCCAGTTTAAGGGAAATTGGACATTCATAAAAGGAGCCCAGTGGAGGAGGGGTTCCAGGTTGCAGTTTGAAACCAGCAATACCTGCTTTTGCTTCTGAATGTTATTGAAAACAAAAACAAAAAATTGTTTTGTCTTCACAGTTATATTGAGGCATATCACTGATCACAAGCCACTGCTCTTACGAATGTACTGGGTGATGCATGCAGCATCACAGTATCTTGTTGGCTTCCTTCGTAAGAGCAGTCGCTTGTGATCAGTGACTGAAACCTTATATTTGCTCCTCCATTGGGCTAAACCTGGGACATGAACACAAATGCACCAACATGCCTTACGAACAAACACAACAAACGTCACTGCACCCCCCAGGAATGTGCTAGACATATATTCTATATGCAGGTTGACCACAAAGGCTCTTCCACTGTGTTACGGAGGTCCCATGATCAGGGAGCCTGCTAAGGCTGGCTCACATCCCTGCCCATTCTTCAGCACTACATGCAAACAGGTAGCAGTTGAACCCACTGTTACAAAAGCAGATGTACAGAGACACTGAATACTGATCTCATGGTACACATCTCACACACAACACACACACAAAACACTGCAGTGTACAAGAGTTTCTCTGGCAGTCAACTGCAAATTTAAATGGGATCTTTTTACTGTTTTACTTTGAAACCACCCTGGAAGAGGAAGAATCTGTTCATACTAAGCGAACAGTGACATGCTATAATATCAGTATAATTCTAAGGCTTGATTGAAAGCTCAGATGTCTGCACTTCCTACCTACCTCCCCACCACACACACACACACACACACACACACACACACACCTTTTGGCTGACTTTATCAACTGAGATGAGATGTAGACTACACTCACAATTCCTGGGAAACACCCCAGAAAAATCATGCTGACAGAGACAAGCACCCCCAGGGCCTCTGAGTCAACTGTTAACTGCTGGAACTGATTCTCAACATCAAGTTGTGTCTCCAGCTTGTCCCAATGCATTAAGGAGGCTTTAAAAAGTATGGTACTGAGAACCTGACAGAAAGGCTGTGCCTTATTTATTTATTTATTTATTATTTATTTATTTATTTATTTATTTATTTATTTATTTATTTATTTAGTTAGTTATTTAAAATATTTCTATTTTAAATAAATAAATAAATAAATAAATGCCTTTCCAAGGTGACTTGCGTCATTTTTAGCCTTACATACAATGTTTAGCCTTTCAAAAAGAAGGCTAAGGGGGGATATGATAGCTATGTTTAAATATTTGAAAGGATGTCATATTGAAGAGGGGACTGGTTTGTTTTCCATGGCTTCAGAGACTAGGACTCGGGGCAATGGTTTCAAACTACAGGAAAAAGAGATTCCATTTGAACATTAGGAAGAACTTCATGATGGTTAGAGCTGTCCGGCAGCTCTATTATATGCTGCCACAGAGGGTGGTGGAGTCTCCTTCTTTGGAGGTTTTTAAGCCGAGGCTGGATGGCCACCTATTGGGAATTCTGTGATGGGGTTCCTGCATGGCAGGGGGGTTGGATTGGATGGCCCTTGAGATCTCTTTCAACTCTATGATTCTATGATCAAAAATGCATTATTTAAAAGCTAAAATTAAGAAATATACAAATATTTAAAAATAATTAAACAATTATCATATTAAAATAGCAATAAGATCAATATTAAAACAAACTTAAAACAGAGCACTATGATCCATTTAAAGCCCCTATCAAACCGCCAGTCATTAAGGAAAAGCCTGTCTGGAGAATAAAATGTCTGTGCCCGCCTGTAGAAGGACAGCAGGGGTGGGCCCAGCCTAGCTTCCAGTGGCAGAGAGTTCTAGAAGAGTTCCAGATGTAGCAATCCCTGCTCAGATATGAAACGCACCAGGTTACTGTCGGCCTGTCACTATCTCTATCTTTCAGGCTAGCCTCCTTTACAGGACTGCTGTGACTATAAAATGGCCAGAGAGGGGACAAATGATTTTGAGCTCCTTTAGGAAAAGGTGTTCAATAAATACAAAAAAAAAACCCAAATGAAAACAGAAAAACATCAATTAAGCATGTGTTTTCAGGGAGCATAATTACTAACTTTTGTCTTGACCTAACAGGACTCACCCAATGAAGACCACGATGGGCCTTGCCAGATGTCATTGAGTTGCCAATATAGGGCACCCATGGTCTGTCCTTCCCCGTGCACTATTTCACTTTGACTGCGACGATAAAACTCTGTTTCAGTTTTTATGCACTGAGCTTGCATAATCTAGTTCAGCAAAGACAAAAAAAAAAGGAAAGAAGAAGAAGGTTGTGAAAGACCCTGAGAACATTAGGCAGACACGCTGGCAAAAGCAACACATTTCTTGATAAAAAAACCTCCTGAATTGTTATCACTTCAGCTTCTGTCGCGCGGTTTCAGTGTTTCTGCTCAGACCTTTTTATTCACAGTCCAAACCCAGGATAGCAAGGAATGTGTTTACTTAAAATAATGCAATCTTGTGTTTCTACCATGAGATATATCTGAGGTGGCCTGCAGTTTAAAAGGGTCCAAAAATTGAGGAACTGAGGAAACAGCAATAAAACTGAAAATCCATGGTACCATTTAGCCAAGGATAAGCAATGGTAACGTTACAGTAGATCATAACATCACTCTGTAAAACTTTGAAGAAAACAGAAGTTTTCATTTGCACCAAAGATATAAAAGGGTGGGTTCCAAGCAAATACTGTATTTCTTGGAAGGTTTTTCACAAGGAAGGTAGCACCACAAAGGAGGCCCTGTCCAGTTTGGTCTTCACCCCAACATATACTTTACTTATGAACAGGAATGGTGGTGTTTATCACAGTCCTAGATTATCAATATTTACATAACAACTAAGAGTGATATCAGGACTGATGCTTACAATATAATAATGAGTAAAATGGAATAATACTTGCAAATGGAGGAGTACTACGAATATCAAAATTTTACTGAATGTTCCCAAAAAGCGGTTTTTAAAATAGTATAAGCAGTTTTATCATGCTATTTCTCATTTTAGTCAATTGTTTACCTGAGTGAGGTAAATTGTATGCCTGAAGTTCTTGATAGGGTCAGTTTCCTTAGGAAGCTCAAAATGGAGGCTTGCTTGTTGAAGCATCTGGTCATTTCCCTCAGCATGATGCTGTCGATGCAGGGAGAAGTTGCTTACATAAGACCAGTCCTCTTCAGATGATACCTAACCATACATTTGGAAAAAATATCCAAGAACAGATTAGAGGGGAGTACCAGCACAAAAAGAAATACACTCCTAGACTTCAAATACAGAACCAACTGGTCACAAAAGAAAATAACTCAAGAAATGTAGGCTTGCTTGACTTCTCCTTTGGTGCTGGTTCACATTTCCTTTACTGTAAAGCAATTACAACCCATCCGTTATTCTCTGTGTTGTAGCCACAGTCAATAATGTATGTGGAAATTCTCAGTCATTCAGGTGAAACTATCCAGGAATTGAGTCATGGCAAGTGGACTCCTTTTCTTGTGGGATCGAAACATCTCACTAGTCATCCAAGTGGCTTCTTCAGTCTGACTGATTGAAACGTATCTCTACTCATCCAACGAGGTGAGTAGCCAAACATTTTGATCACACAAGAAAAACAGTCCAGTTGCCATGACTCAGCTCCCAGGATAATCAGTCAAGAATGGTCACCCACATGTTCTAATCAAACACGTACCTGTGTCATACATATTATTGCACTTCTACTTACATAGTCAGCCATCTGCATCATTTTAACTCAGCACCATACAGCCAGCATTAACAACTTACAAGTCCTACTGATTTCAGCTCAGAAGGGTAAATGTAGAATTGTCAAAGAGAAATGTGCTTGCCAAGAACTGCCCACAGGCAAACAAGAAGGGGACTTATAGTTATAAGGCTTTACACTCTAAAGCAGTGGTTCTCAACCTGTGGGTCCCCAGATGTTCCTGGACTGCAACTCCCAGAAATCCTGGCCAGCTCAGCTAGTGATGAAGAATTCTGGGAGTTGCAGTCCAGGAACATCTGGATACCCACAGGTTGAGAACCACTGTTCTAAAGCCTCAACCCAACACCTTCTTCTAGCTAGAGTAATCATCACAATCACCATGTGCCATCAAGTCAATTCTGACTTGTGATGAGCCTTTTCAATGTTTTTTTTAACAGAATACTCAGAAGTGGTGTACCATTCCCTTTTTCTGAGACCATCCTGAGACTGCAGCTTGCCCAAGGCCACACAGGCTGGAATCCAAAGTGGGGAACTGAACTCTAGACCTCTGGTTCCTCTGTCAGGTGCCTATACCATTGAGCTCTCCAGCTACCAGCAATCAGACTTAGGCCTAAGAATTCAGAAAGAGTTGCTGTCCCTGGATCTTTGCACCAACCCAACACACTTCTGATGTAATGGAACAGGATCTTGTCCGAGGGACATGGCTGAGGGCACACTAGCTGGGAACTTCCTCTCAAGGTGTGGTATGGAGAGGAACTTTCCCGAGCTTTATCTCCATGACAGGAATGGGACTTAGCATCAGCCTTTTACCTACCTGGGCCAGTGTGCTGAAGGACGGCCAGGACTGAAAGCCATACTCTGAGGCAAATCGTGCTCTAGGGTAGGTGGTCCAATCCCAACAGTCACGTAGGTAGTTGTAGTAGTGAGTGTCTCCATAATGGGTGTCATAAGGGTTGCGTGCCAGCCAGCCTTCCTTGACCGTCTCCATGCCATTGGTGGGACTGGAGGCAAGAAAAGGACGAGTCTTGTCCTCCTGGGTGTCACAAGACAAGACCGTAAACAAGGATGGAAGATAAGAGAGGGTTCTCATATTAACTAGATAGAAAACCTGTTACAGAAGGACCCTGGTATCCGCTGGGGATCAGTTCCATGGCTTCCCATGGATAACGAAAACTGCGGATTAGAGAGAATGCCAATCCCCCCAAAGAAAACATGATGTTTTGTGATAGTAGCTTGCTTTGTGGCTACTGAATTGTTTTATTTTTTCCTCCACCAACCATGGATATCTGAATCTGTGGTTAATGAATCAGTGGATCCAGGGGTCCTACTGTATTTGAAAAGCAGGAGAAGGTAGGCCCTAAATTGGTGAGTCATTGTGTATTTTATTGCTACCACAGATCACTACATCATCCTTGTCTCATGTCCTCTGAGCAGGACCCTTTAAACCAGTGGTTCTCAACCTGTGGGTCCCCAGCTGTTCCTGGACTGCAACTCCCAGAAATCCTGGCCAGTTCAGCTAGTGATGAAGACTTCTGGGAGTTGCAGTCCAGGAACATCTGGGGACCCACAGGTTGAGAACCACTGCTTTAAACTCTATGTAAAAGGCAATCAAACAGAAAAACATATAATAGGTATTTTCAAAGGAATACGAAAGACATGAGGGAAAGTGAGAGAGAAAATGATACAGCTGACTTGAGCTTGTCAACAGATGCTTAAGGAGAACAGATGTTTGCAGATTTTGCCTGATGTGTGGTTAGTGTTGAGGACTTGACAGCAACATATGTAAAATATCTACTTATTTCTAAAGCACATCGGAAAATCAGCAACTCAGCAGAACCTAAAGCCCACCACCCAGCTCAACTCTTTCTCAATTCTTCGAGGGGCGGGGGGAAGAACAGCACTCACCGCAAGAACAATTTCTCGGATATTCTTGACATAAAGTGTCACATAGTCTTTGAGGTAGACACTCATATTTGCAGGGGGAAGAGAGAACCAGTTGGCTGCAATGGCAGCTTCATTTTCATTGTTTCCACTCCACAGAATGATAGATGGGTGAGATTTCAGCCGCTTTACCTGAAAACAGAAACAGAGTTTCCTGGTTCAAGCAAAAATTAGAACCCGGTAGGTAGGTAGGTGGGAAGGACAGAAGAAAGAAAGAAGTGTTAAGAGGTAAATGATGCCAATATAAAAAAGACATAATATATATTCCAAATTTCACAGATTTATGTTACTAAATGTAAACTGGAAAATGACTTTAAGACTAAAAAATACACATGCAAACATAAGCCCCACTAAAAGAAACAAGCTTGTATTTCCTAGCTTAGTACCCAGAGAAGAAAACAGAAGAGGGCACTCTCACTGCACCAGTAAATAGGAATATAGTGGAGTGTTTATACAGTGCAGCAAGGTCATGGGGAAGTTTCCGCCCACTTGTGATAAACTCAACTCTCAAAGTTATCATGCCTGTTCTGAATGAGTTTTTCCAGAAATCACTTTAAAACTTCAGGTTGCTGATATGGGTTTGACCTGCAAGCGGCCATGCTGAAGTTTTGGAATCTAAGTGCACTTTTTACATCCTTTAGATTTGGTTCTGTGTCTTTAACCCATGGATGCAGCCATGACAATAAAAGGTCTCAACTTGCAAGTAAATTTGGTGAGAATGCAAGAGACAACCTTTTTTGGCAGCTGGTCCCAGGTTGTGGGATGACGGCTCCCTGCTGTCCTTCTGGTGATAGGTAAAGGAACTTCCTTTTAGTTGGGCTTTTAATAATGCCAATGGACAACAGAAGGGAGCCATATTGTTACAACAGTATTTATTATTTTAATGGCATGTGTTCAAACTGCTTTTAAATTACAAGCCTTGTTGTTTCTGCTGCTGCTGGGGTTAGATCATTAATTTGTTTTCGGTATTTGTTTGTGAAGATTCTCAGTCATCTGGGTGAGTTTATTTGGAAGTTGAGTAACGGCAACTGGACCTCTTTTCTTGGGAGACTGAAACGTTTCGCTGCTCAGCCAAACAGCTTCCTCAGTCTGAGGAAAGCTAGTTGTGAGTCCTCCATTTTATAGTTCACTTTGACCTCATGTCACCCTGGTTTGAAATAGGCTTATCAGATGAAACTATAAACTTATCATGCCAACCAGCTGGCCCGCAGGCTGGGACGGTGCATTTTTTTAAATTTTTATTTTTTATCCCCCACCCAATCACACCCGATCGGGTGGGGAAAAGGATGGGCTTTTAAATCTTTTTTCCCCATCGAAGCCCTGCACTACAGCTGACTGGTGGTGAATTCGGCAGGGGGGAAAGCCTGCAGCTTCCCTAGGGAACCACCGGCTTTTTCCCACATAGGAAAATGAAAAACGAAGTGAAAAAAAAACAGAAATTTCCATTTTGTTTCATTTTTCTGCTTGTTATTCATTTTGTTCTGTAACAAAACAAATAAATAACAAAACAAATTAAAAATGCATTTCGTGCCCATCTCTAAGTATGGGCCCTTAGCTATGGCCTTGGTGGTGGAGGTGTGAAGTATTTTTGATTTGTCTGGGGATTGTTGAAATCGCTGCCTGGTAAGTAGCAGATAGACTGTGCCTGAGTCCCCCACCTCTGTTGAGAGAGTACAGTATTTCAGTATTGCAACTTATGCTTTTAGTTGAATCTGAAGGAGGCTTTTGTACCACCTGTGAGGCCCCTTAAGTCCCTTCCCCAGGAGGAAACAAGAGAGAAATGAAATAAATAAAGGAAAGATATGTGGATGCTCTGTCTCTCCGTCAAGACTAGCCTGTGTAAGTTTAGAATCTTGATCCCACCGAACTGAAGCCCATACCTGATGAGTAATTTCTGCTCTTATTGAATCTAAGTAGCTCTGGTCCGTCGGATAAAGGGCACAGGCAAACATGAAGTCCTGCCAAACCTAGAGGGGGGTGGGGGAACCAAAAAAATGAACGAAGTGAATAAACAGACAGCTCCACTATGTAAACAACATGCATATTTTCCAATTACTGCCACACAGTGCAGCCTTCTGCAATCTGGTACCCTTCGCCATGCAAGTTGGGTATAATGTGGGTTCTAGTCCAGCACAATAGGAGGGAACAGATTGAGGAAGGCTGATTCATGGCTTGTGGGTTTTTTTAAACAACAACAACAGGGTCAGACACAATAGACAGACATTTTTCTTCTCCCTGTGCACCAGTTAAAACATGCAATCCTTTGTACATTTGCCTGGCTGTGGGGGTTTCACTTAACACAAAAAGGGAGTTGATCTGATCAAACATGGACCAGATTATGCTACGCTTGGGACTTGAATATCCACACCTGGGGCAGTCCCTTTAGCGACTTCCTCCATGTGGCAGTTACTGGTAGAGACTGCTACACCTCTGCAAAACCACAAAGGTGGCCCTGTATTTCACTATTCTCAAAGGGGCTCTTTGGGGCTCTTTAGTCTGGAAAAAAGGCGGCTGAGGGGGGATATGATCGAGACATACAAAATAATGCAGGGCATGAGTAAAGTGGATAGTGGGATGTTGTTCTCCCTCTCATAAAATACCAGAACTAGGGGACATACACTCAAATTGAGGGCTGGGAGAGTAAGAACAGACAAAAGAAAATATATTTTAACCCAGTGCGTTGTTAGTCTGGAACTCCCTGCCATAGGATGTGGTGATGGCATCTGGCCTCGATGCCTTCAAAAGGGGATTGGACAGATTCCTGGAGGAAAAGTCCATCACAGGTTACAAACCATGATGGAGATGTGTAATCTCCAGGCTTAAAACCGGGGTACTTCAAGGGCCAGATGCAGGGGAGTGGTATCAGGAGACAGATATCTAGTCTCATGCGCTCCCAGACGCATCTGGTGGGGCCGCTGTGAGATACAGGAAGCTGGACTAGATGGGCCTTTGGCTCTTCTTATGTTCTTATGTTCTTATGGGTGCAAACTGCTCAAATCTGCTAGAGTGGAATGGCTGGATTTGAGCCCAGCTGATCCCACCCAGTTGTATGCACACAGCGCTCATTATTACAAGGATTATCACGTTCCTTCCACTTGCGTTCACACGATTCCTGTCATACTGGAAGCTAAATGGCCAGCAGAAATTCAGCTTATGCACATCTTCTTCATTGTGGTGGTCAGAAAGCTTCCCCTGCTGAATTTGTACCTGTTTTGCCACTCTAAATACACAGAAGCCCAGCACCCTCTTTAAAAAAAAAGATACATGAGTATTTTTCTGGCTCTAAGTACAGTGGACCCTCGTATAACAAGCGGTTTGTATAACATAAAATCTGTACAACATAAAAAATTCCGGAGATAGGGGAAATTTGCTTAACAGAATTGCCTATGGGGCAAATCCGTACAACATAAAAATGGTCACAATTAGGGATTGCTCTATGCATTCCTATGGAAAGTTTGTATAATGGAAAATTTGCTTAACATAATTTCATTTGGGACGAATTAATTCCTTTATACAAGGTGACATTAGTTGCTTTCTGTTCCTAGAAGAGTTGTGTTGAATGGAGTTACAAGGTGGTGGGTCACAGTACAAGAGTAGTAGCGTCATTGTATTATATCTGGATGACAGCCAAAACGTGGAAGAAAGGCTGCAGACTGCTACACGTTTAATCAGGGCTGGAAAATGTGTGCATTACCAGCTGTAACTCAGGGTTATGAAGGTATCATTTTTCTGAAGCCTGAATCAGATGCCCCTGCTTCCAGCCACACCTCTGGTTGCATACAACCAATTGCTCCTCTGAGCTTGGAATTTTCTCCGCTCGATCTCAAGCCAAAATTGTAACTTTTAAAAAGTGATCTGCTTTCTAACCTCAACATTATTCAAAATAAAAGGAATGTATACTTTTCCTCTGGGGTCTCAACCCTGGCAACATTCTTAAAGCATCCAGAACTGTATGTAACAGCTCAATGTTATCATGCAAAGAGACGAGAAGAAACAGCCAAAGTTGTCCTTTACTACATCGTATCCCAGGAATTACTCGCATCCCAATAGGATGTTGTAAAATCTTTGGGGATCCAGTAAAACACAAAACAAACAGGACATAGAAATGTCCCAAGCTTTACTGTGTAAAACAGATAGGCCAGAATCCAGCTGGTGATTTATACTTGCATAAGTGAACTCACGTAAAGTCATGGCAGCAAATTACCATCAGTTAGGGTGTTGGTTGTGCTCCTCGACATACTCACAGGACTGCAATCAGCACCTTGTTCCTCACCAGCTGTTTGCCACCTTAACCTACACAATCTTACTTATGTTTCTTAGAACAGAAAGATGCATAAAATAATGGGAGATGGGAGTATGCAATCTGAAAGCACAGTGTGTTCCCAGAGCAAACCAAGGACTTGCTAACGTGCGTAGTGCCAGGACTTACTGAGGGCAAGGATGGTCAGAGTGTGGTCTGTGGGCCACATGCCACCTTAAGGAGCCCCAATGCAGAGTGTCAGAGCAGCAAATACAAGTGCTGGACTAATCTTGCCCCTAAATCCTTAAACTTCTTGCCAGAACCCACTCTTGCCTGTACCCCGGCTGCTGTTATGGAGCCCCTTTGCTATGGTTATAAGGGACGACCAACTCATGAGACTGCAATTTCCATCAGCCCTAACCAATATAGCCGACGGTTAAGGGAAATAAGAATAAGCTGAAATAAGAAAACCCCTTGCTTCCCAAGAAGCAAGCAAGACGATGAACATCTACGCTGATCCAGCAAGAGTCTAACATCTGCTGGCATAAATTGGTCACCATGGTTCCAAAAGGTGGCTCTTAACCTTTAGTCCTTGAGATGTTTTGGACCAGAATTCCTGACCACTGGTCATGTTGTGTGTGTGTGTGTGTGTGTGTGTGTGTGTGTCTGTCTGTCTGTCTGTCTGTCTGTCTGTCTGTCTAAATGACAGTCTATCTGTCTAAAAGATAGATAGATAGATAGATAGATAGATAGATAGATAGATAGATAGATAGATAGATAGATAGATAGATAGATAGATAGATAGATGATATAAGCTTAAAATCCTGCTGCTCAGCGTAAAAAAATCACAACCCATTGAACTAGTGGGCATTTGGTGATTCAATTGCTCTATAAATTCCGTCGATTTAAGGTGCCTATTCTAGTTGTAACTAAGCAACAGGATTTCAGTGGTTGTCCTTCAAGAACGTTTACAAGACAGGATGAATGAGGGAGGAAATAGTATTATCATTATGTAGTTATGCTTAACAACTTAAGCTTTAAATGTAGCTGTTAATGTGTGCTGTTTTTTACCATGATTCCTAGTTCATCACAGATATCATAGAACTCATCCTGCTCATATATGCCTCCTCCCCAAACCCGAAGCATATTCATGTTGGCATCTACGGCTGATTGCAAGAGGAGCCTTAACCTGTCAAAACAGAAGCAGAACACAATTCGAGTGAGCTATGCTTGACGTGAAATTGGATTGCTCATTGAAGGGCTTAAGAAAGTACACAAGAACTTTTAACCTGAAAGCATGCAATTTCAGCAGGGCTTGTGTGGAGTCATCAGGTGCTGTGGGTAGAAAGCTCATGTGCAAAGGATATAGCTAGGCAAGACACATGTACAAAGAGACCATTTGTCCTAAAGTAGTACAATTGTATAAAAAAACCTGTACCAGCAGAACTGAAATAAATTCTTTGTGTCCTCTTCAGCATCAATGTGCAAGGGGGGGGGGATCTGCACACAAATCAGGAATGTTTGAAAACCACTCAAACTCACACATCAGAGGTCACTCGGTCTTGAAAGGAATCAGCTGGAATCCAGTTGGATCCCTTCATAAAAATGGGAAGTCCATTGATCCTGAAATAAAAGCTCAAACCAGGTGATCCAAGAATGGGTTCCTCTACCAGTTCTACTGTTCGAAAGTAAATCTGGAAAAAATAAACATTTAGGCAATTTAGCAGGTTTTTTTGTCAACATCAGAATGACAGAAGAAAACAAACTTGAGTTTCAAAATCAATCAAGTCATCCATAACCTCTTGCATATTTTATTTCCCACTCCACTATGTGTACAATAACAAATAATGCAGAGTTTGTTAAATGTCATTCTTAATATGTTTCATAGAATGAATTGACACTGAATATTGCTGGGAAATTCTAGTCTTTTTCCTCCATACGTACACGTCTCCATCAGACAACATGTACTAGTGCTGTAAACACCCACACAGCCTGCTTGTGATTACTTGCCAAAAATTAAGTGGGAGTACTAGACTGAACACGGATTGTAATCAAACTACATTTACAGAAACTACAGAAAGTCAAGGCCAGATTAAAATGGGGGGGGGGGAAATCCTTTTGCTAATGTCACTTGTGATCAAAATGAAAGACCCAAGGAAAGAAAAACAGCTGTAAAGAATGTCCAGTTAAGTTATGAACAACAGGATGCCATGAAAGAGGTGTGGCATCTTTGGAAGGTTTAAAAGAAGGAGATAGTCCAGAAACAGACGTATCCATTTAAGTATGGAATACTACATTCACCTATCCCCAAATGTGCTATGCAACAACAAGAACAACCACAGCCAGCACAGCTGCTGACCATATCAGCAAGGGTGTGTGTGTGTGTGTGTGTGTTGTGTCGTCACAGTCGTGACCGACTCTTCCCGACCCCATGTCCATGGAGTTTTCTTGGCAGGAATACTGGAGTGGTTTGCCAGTTCCTACTCCAGGCGCCTCCAGCACCTGGAATTCCCTGGTGGTCTCCCATCCAAGTACTAACCAGGGCCGACCTTGCTTAGCTTCCGAAATCAGGCGAGATCGGATGTGCTTAGGGCATCCAGGCAGCTATCAGCAAGGGTGGGAAGAACTATATGCCACCCCATCTGAAGAGTGCTGTCATGGGGGAACCTCTGCTATGCTACGTCAGGAATGTACCCTACTAGAGAACTAAGAGAACATTGATCCCAAAACTTTAAACAGATAATATTATTTTGCTTAAATTGGCATGCTCGAGGTGAAACTTTCCATGGCAACCCTGCCCTATCAACCACAGCTTAACAAGCAAACAAGCTGTTCGGGGTGGTTGCTTAAGAACAGTGGGCAAGTTGCAGTCCTCCAGATCCTGTTGGCCTGCAACTGTCATCATATCACCAGGAGTCAACGCCCAACAGTTGCTGGAGGACCAGAGGTAACATATCTGTTCCAAGCTAAGGTACAACAAAACCACGCCCCTGTAGTTTACTAGGAAACTGATCTAGAGTCTGAGAAACGTACACTTGCAAGCCACAATACAGGGCAGATGAATGAGGAATTAGGGGTCATGTTAATTGTCATCAAGCCATACAGCGGTCATCCCAGTCAATATCCTCTCTGCACTGATCGTGGTGAAAGCAATAGAAAAGTGATTAGGGCTAAGGTACCGAAATGAATTTTCCCTATTTAAAAGGGCAACATTGATCTGCTTGCCATGATATGGCCCTTTCAAAGCATTCCTCGGCCTCCCATGGCAACCAGTTGTCAAGAAACAACTCTTGATCCTCAGGTGCATGGCTCAGGTTGGTAGAGAGATGGGCTGAAAAGTGATACCACACCCCTCAGGGACTTTGTGCTTCAATACAAAGCTTGGACGGGTTCTGTTTTTTGGGACTGCAACATCCAGAGCCTCACAGCGACCCTTGGGCAGCAGCGACTGTATGCCAACTGACTGACTAAAAGCTGAAGTCCACACACACAAAAAGGCATGTGAGGGGGTTGGGGGGATTATTCCACAGTGTCTGTGAAGAGTCTCAGTCATCCACGTGAGGTTATCTGGAATTTGAGTCATGGCAACTGGACTTCTTTTCTTGAGAGATTGAAATGTTTCGCTACTCATCCACTGTTTCTCTTCATACGACTCAAATTCAAGATTATTCCACAGTCTGACTTTGCAGTAGGAGGACTCTGGAACCCAGAAAGATACCTCAGGCTGAAGGGCAGCTTTCTCAACCTAGGTGCTCTACAAATGTGATGGACTATAATGTCCATTATCCACGGTCAATGGGGCCAAATGAACTGCCTGCCAAGAACTTGCCAAATAAAATGGAGCAAAGAAAAAAAGAACAACTCTGGCATCTGGCAACTACCAATATAAAATTGTTTTCCCTCCAAGGTTATGGCCCTTCCTTCTTCAAGTACTCAGTTCTCATGATAAGCTAACAATACCATCTGATTATGAAAACAACTAATCCACTTCAGGGAATTATAAGATTTATATATTTCTTTTTAATCACAAGACAAAATACTCTCTTAAAAGGAAAGGATACTCTATCAAAAGAAAGGGGCAAAAGAAACAAATGGTATTAATACCTGTAAATACTGATCTGTTTAGACAGTAGGTTTCCAACCTAATGCTTCCTTTAATTTTATGTTTAATATACTGTATATTTGTCCCCATATTATTACTACTGTATATATGAAGCTCCAATACTTTGGCCACCTCATGAGGAGAGAGGAGTCCTTGGAAAACGCCCCGATTTTGGGAAAGATTGAAGGCAAAAGGAAAAGGGGGCGGCAGAGAATGGGCGCTTTTACACAACCCCTAAAATCCAAGGCAAAGGGCTCCCACATGCGGAGCTTAAAATTGTTTTCCCACCAGCTCCGGACTTTAAAAAAATTAAGTGCGACCACGCCCACCTAAGTGCATCCCAGCGCATTTTCCAAGTACCTGGTCTCCGAAGGTGAAAAATTTCTGATGCGGATTGCAAAGCAGTGACTGCCGGGCTCTCCTCCCTTCTGTTTGTTTTTTTGCCCCCTGCCCCTTTAAGAGACTGGAATGTTTCCCAGGGCTGCTCCCATGGCAGAGCGGAGGTGAGCTTGAATTCTTTTCTCCCTTTTTTTTCTCCCTCCCCTCACGCAGACAGGAGCAAGGGAGTGCGGAGGGGTGGGAACACAGCAAGAGGAGCAAACCCCCAAGATCTCTGGTCCGAATTTAAGTTGCCAGTGGATCTTAGGGGTCGTGTAAAAGCACCCAATGAGATGCAACCAACATGGATTTCACCAAACTCCGGGAGGCAGTGGAAGACAGAAGGGCCTGGGGTGCTCTGATCCATGGTGTCATGAAGAGTCGGACACGACTGAACGACTGAACAACAACAACAAAATATACATGTGGGGCCCTTTCTGTTAATAGCAGCAGCTTTGGGAGGTGGCAGGCAGATGTACGCTGTAACTAATACCTAAAAGGACCCCATTATGCTTAGGTTATTTTTAACACGTGGACACATTGCACGCACCCCAAAACACTGTCACAATTGGTGGAAAGCTGAAAGAACTTAATTTAAGAAAGAAGGAAATACTTAAGGGCTTTTAGCAGTTTGAATCTGAGTTTCAGCCATGGAATTTGTTCTCAAATTTCCAAAGGGACTACACATATGGTCATGAAGCATAGCAACACCTCTGTTTCGATTCCACATAAAAAGGAGGCCTGTCATTCAGGAAATTATTAAGCAAGTCCCTTGGTTTCATTATCGAGAGAAGACTGTTATGTATTTCTGATCGTGTTGATGGTTAGAAGACCACAACATTTCCTGTAAGTGGGGGAGGAGGGAGTCAAATACACTAAGATACCAGGTCACAGTCCTTCCAGCCCAAATGAAATCATGCAAGTATTAATATTCCCTGTTACCTGAGATGAACTGTGTCCTTGGTTAGAATCAGTCATATTTCACAGGATGGCCAGCGTCTGTGTCAGGCCCCTAATTTACTGTTCACCTCTGCAAAGTTACTAAAACCAGGATTGCAAGTGATCACTTATTTGTTTTAAAATGCTGGAGCTGATCAGATCTTTCTCTCTTGAAATATACACAAACTATCTGCATATAAAAATATTATTATTATGTTCCACTGTAGAACTTTCATAACTGAATTAAAGTATTTTCATTTGCAAATATTATCTAGAAAATTCCAAGCATGACCACCACCACAGTTCTTAGGGCAGTGATGGTGAACCTTTTAGAGACCGAGTGCCCAAACTGCAATTCAAAACCCACTATTTTTTTTTTGCAAAGTGCCAATACAGTAATTTAACTTGTATACATGTAGCTATGAAGGGGCGACGTCAGGTGCCCACAGAAAGGGCTCTGAGAGCCACCTTTGGCACCCGTGCCATAGGTTCGCCAACACTATCTTAGGTGATAGCAATTCCTCAGAAATGGCATGAGCTTGAGAATGTGTCAAATGGAGCTGCAAATGTTTTAATGAAACACCTTTCTCTTTTCTGAATTTGAAAAGAGTTTAATTTGCCTCCTAATCTGGCTGGTAGCGCAAGTGCTAGGCAGAGGTGAAAGCTGACTATGAGAATAAGAATTTATGGCTTTGTCTAACTTCAGCCCTGTTGAAAACTCCTTCTGTGTGGCAGCTCCTCCACATGGAGGCTAGAACATGTGCTGAGTGCAAACATTTTAAAAAAAATGGCCGGATCATCTAGCAAACCTCCAGCCTGGTGGCTGCTAGGAATTTATGCTGGTGGCCACACCTCCATGAGATCACAATACTGCTTTTCAGTCAGACTGGGAGTCATCCAGCTTGCCAACTCCATTTTTGGGTGATGCAGAGCAAAGAACCCAACCCCTTTATTTCAGAAACTGGGTAAAAACGGGCCTTCAAAAGACAACCATTCTCTAAAGTAAGCAAATAGTTTCCTATAGCTTCTTTTGCTAAAACATTCATTTTTTTTTTAAAAAAAAAGGTGTTGTTTACATATTAACAGAAGTGTTCAGAGGGTCTGGTATGACTCTAGGCTTAATAAAAGTCCTCCAGCTGCCAGAACACCTCCCTTATCTGATCTCAATGAGGAAATCTCAGCATGTGGGGTAAGTGTCGCAAGGGGAAGTCCCAGCAACTCTCAGATCTCCACCATTTCCCCCTAAGGATCTGTCTTGTTGGATGCCTGTGACAGCATGAGGCTTGATGGGCCGTAATGTTTTTGAGTCCGCTGACATCTCCGGCAGCAAAGTGGACTCTGCAAGATGCAAGCACCTTCAATACAGAACTCCAGTCTCTGAGTTTAGAACATAGGTGATGAATCTAGCCTACTGGAGCCTCACCCTGGCCTGCTGAAATTCTTCAGTTCCCTACAATCTGCCATCTCTTTGGAGGGAGACACAGTGGGAAGAAGATCTGACAAGTCTCGGCGAACACCAAGGCCAAGACCCGGCTTTGCTCAGTCTTGGCTTTCCTCACATGGAGAACTGATCTTGACACATCCCTTCCTCATAAGGTGCTTTGGCCAAACAACCAGACATAGGAGCGATAGGACTACACCCTTCAGGCCCACCAACAGCAAAGATGTGGCCATGCTCTTCATAGCAGAAGTCCGACCATGGTCCCGGTGCCATCCACCACCCAAAAGCAGTTCCCTAGGCCAGGGTTACAGACTGGAAGCACTTTCCAGTTAAACCCCAACAGAAACCATAGCTCTCATAACAGGTTGAAGCGAGGGGTCTGGCATACCTTCAGAGACTTCTCAAACTTGTAGCTTCCCTCCATAAAGAATGTTGCTGTCATGTTGTAGCCAGTCTGGTTTCCGTGTCCTCTGGGCCACCACACGTCCAGGGTTACATTCTGTCCATCCAATGGGAAAACACGCGGGGAGGGTACCATGTGAACCAAAAATTCCAACAAAGACTGTTCTTTATAGATTCCCCATTTCAAGTGAAATCAAGAACTTTTTTTACAGTAAGAAGAGAATGAAGCACTGAGGTGGTGCAAGAGAGTGAAACAGTGGTGCACAAGTGTATTGGGTTTTTGGATACAGCAAACTGGTTAAAGGGCATCAGAATGCACAAACAACCAAAATGGAGGGTTCAGGACTAAATGCATAAATGCTTAAGCCCTCCGGTCTTCACAAATCACAGGCACAAAGGAAGCAGGCCAAGAATATGATTTGTCACGCCTGTTACCAAGGCATTATTACATAGCTCAGCCACTAATGTTTTTCATCTTTATTTTCTGGGATTCCATCAGGCAGAAACATGCAAATAGCCCACGTTCCTACTATAAAGAGAATGCTGGGGCATTATTAATATGTATCTTCTACTACGTGAAAAGCAACAGAGAATAGCTTAAGAAGAAAAAGCACTGCTGGAGCACTTTGATTGGTTGCTAGTGATGTCATATCCCTGCTCACTCATTTGCTATTTCTTTGCTGAAAAACACTAAATACACTCAGTTTTTGGTGGGGGGGGGTGGGGTGGGGAGGGGATTACACATCTTTTAGATGGTTGCAGTGGGCTTCAAGCGGCTTCAGCTGCGGAGCAGTGCCCAGGGATGATGTTTTGCTGCTTCAAATTGTACCCTTCCTATACTTTAATACAAAAGGTGCAACCCAGCAATATAAATTACAGGGCACAGATGGTTTCTGATGTATAAAAGCACAACTCTGAGTGCTTTGTGATAAGAATCGAGAGATTAAGGGAGATGGCTCTGCACAGGACAGGCAAGCTGGAAAGAGGCAAAAGCATTACTGTAGCCATGCAACCCGTCTGTCAATGCCTGTTAAGTGGCTTTACGCTGGCTCTTTTAGACAGGAGGGGAGTCTTCAGATCCCCTATGTCCTAAGAAGTCAGCTGACTTCTATGGCTTCTGTGTTCCTCACCCCTTCAAAATCCATATTTATTCAACAGCAACGGGCACAAACATTTCCAAAGACAAAGTGGTCTTAGCCTCTTTCAGCAGGTTGGTAAAAAAAAAAATTCAAGGGAGAACACTTTCAAGGGAATCCTTGTTGTCTCGAGAACCCGATTTTAAACTATGAACACTGAAATAAATCTGTTAGTCTTTAAAGTGCTGGAACATGCTGCTTTCTGCTCCCTTTTTTGCCGGTATTGTGGGTTCCCCCCCCCTCCCATTCTGAGGTTTGAAGGTGAACAGAGCCCCCTCACCTGCATTGCTTGGGATGCAATCCTGGGTCCAAATCTACAGTGGACGAGGCAGAGTAGAAAGGTATTAATTGGCAACAAACAGCAACGGAAATAGCATGATTCAGTGGTTAGATTTCAACCATTCCAGCATTAAACCATTAGACCTGGGAGATCCGAATGTGGATCCATATTGTTTTATACAACTCTCTGGGCCTTTGGGAGAAGGGCATAATATAAAAGAACTTGGAACAGGAGCCTTGAAGCACTGAAACCTCATTCAGAGATAGTAAGAGTTAATCTCTCCCTGAGCTGCTCCTATGCCTTGAAAACCTTATGAGGGTTACCCTAAGTCACAAGGGATTTGACATAAACAACAAATTCAGCTATTTAAATCATGATCCACCCCGCCTTCTTTCTTATCTGATCACAACCCACCTGGAAGAAATCCATTGGCATAATTACAAAAACAATTAAAACACCTAGGTTTCTTCCTAAGAGTGCAAAGCAAAAAATAATTTACCACACATAGCGATGTGACATCTTCAAGGAAGCAGTACAGACCTTAATGCAGAGATTTCTAGGTCATTTTTCAAAATGTCTGAAGGCATGTGAAACAGGAGTGTTTTAAAGCACGGCAACACATCGTGCAAGCATTAAAAGTCAAAGCATCTGTGGATACAGGGGACGCTGGGGCTTCACAGTAAATACTTGCTAGGTCACCTGGGTGAGAAGAATTTTGTCTAGGCAATCAGTGCTTTTACAAATTGGAAACGTCTTGTTTCCTTTGCCCCACGTGCATCTTTCAAGCCAAACAAAGGCATGCTATGGATTAGTAACATGGCATGATCATCCCATACAAAGCCACTGGAAGTCAATGGAAGGATGTGAGCACAGTTTTTACTTTCCCTCTGAGAGCAGGGAGTATAAAATTGCTTGACCTCGCCTCGATTATGCCTGGTTGTGTATGAACATCAAAGCAGGGGAAGGGAACTGTGGCCCTTATTGGGGGGAGGACAAGACTAATAATTCTATGCCAAAGACAGAAGTGGTGCATCCAAAAGATCGGCTGCTCACCTGACTTATGTTTACAAGCAATCTGATGCTGCCTTCCCCTTGATGAAGCTCCACGGCAAACGTCTCCTGTGTCTGCAGCTCGGGAATGCTCACGTGTACAAAACCAGCCACTGGCTTTGAGCTGACGATGTCAAAATCCAGCTCTATTTCCAGGCGCCAATGCCGAGCACTTTGATCTGAACCAAAATGCAAAAAGGAGGAGGGCTTGATGGGAATGGTCATATCATTGTGCATAGGTACAACCACGTACAGACACAGACACACACACACACACACCTTTATTTATAACTAGCCCATTATGTTATGCTGCTGTTCATTCTTGCGGAGATCAGAGTTCTTACTTCTCATATCTGCCACTAACATGGTCACCACAGGACAGATTTCATGAACAAGAAATGTGTTCAGACTCTTTTTATAAAGCAAAGTGTTCTGCTTATATACCACCCCAATACCACTTCAAGTAGTCTCTGGGCGGTTTCCAGTTTTTAATAACTGTATGAAAGCTACACATTGCCCATCCCCACCCCCAGCAAGCTGGGTATTCATTTTAGCGACCTTGGAAGGATGGAAGGCTGAGTCAACCATGAGCTGGCTACCTGAGATTGAACCCCAGGCCGTGAACACAGTTTTACCTGCAGTAGAGGCATTTAACCACTGTTCCGTATGTTATAAAATATACTCTGTGCTCCACTCCTGAAGGGTGAGCTGCAAATAGAGTAGATAACAGTTGGGAGCCACCTTTCATGGTCACACAACTCACTTTTTTTTTGAAGCCATTACAGTTTTTGGAGTTCCTGTCGTTCTTCTTGCCCAGAGGCTAGGTCATGGCAAACAGGTGTGTTAATTTGAGATCAAAGCTGGGAAAAACTGAAGTAGTATTTCATTTTTGTGAAATCAGAATTCAGAATAATGCTTCAGTCCTGATTATCAATCATAACAACACAGCGAAGGGAACCTGCTAATACTGTATTCTGAGGTGGAAAAGGCTTCTGCTGTGCACTCAGATGCATTCAGCAATTAAGGATCTCCCTCTTCTAATCATAGGCTATCTATAACATCTGTTTGTGCTTTGACATTTCCTAAGGTAGGTGTATATTTTGAGAGCTACCCAGACCCAGGGGGCAATGATTGCACACCAAGCTAGCAGTGGTACTAATTGAGTGATACATTTAAAATATGTCCTCTATCTATTAAGTAATAGTCACAAGGCAGAACAAAATGTCAATGCACAGAAAAATAATTCACTTCCCCGTATGCACTCAAATATTGCTACTGAAATTCTCACAAGTGCCACAGCAATTACTAGCTCTAGGATCATTATTATGATGGAGCTAAGTCTCAAGAGGCCAGAACCTTTCAAATAGCAGGGACAATGATGTCATTTGCCCCTGGCTTAAAGCAGCCCTTACCATCAGAGGGTACAATCGGATGCCAAGATTCACTGATCACAATGGAAATGGTCGTTTTGCTAGAAGTAACCTCCATTCCAATCATGGGAGGAACATCTTCAGCTCAGCCCCCAAACAACCCTGCTGGCTGGACCAAAAAGGTCAAGCTCAGGTATAGATCTGGGTTGGGCTGTTTCATGATGTGAGTTATACTGTGCAAACACAGAGAAACAGCTCACATCAGACTATCCCACAAATATTCCAAAATGTGAGCTATTTCCCCGATCTGATGGCACCCTGAGCATAGCTCCAATCTTCATAGCAGTCAAAGGCAATATGGATTTCTTCAGTGACTACTTATCATTGTGAGCAAATCCTGTTTTGATATTAGGTGTTTTAGGATGGTCTGGTTGTAAATGAGTAGTTACAGGCTATTAACTTTGCAAAAGACCTGTCCCAAGTAGAGACGGAAACTAGAACTCATTTGTTGATGTGAAGTAACGCTTTTGCTGCCATTGTTTGGACTCTCCCAAGGCCACAGCCATGGAGTTTGTCATGGTGAGCACAGGGACTTCAATTGCGGGGGCAATGTGTAGCCAGCATAATGAAACTGTAAACCACCCAGAGAGTTCCTTAAACACATAAGCAGAACACTTTGCTTTTTGCTTTAGTCCAGTGGAAGTATAGGCCCACCTAACAGCTCCTTAAAAGCAGCTGCCTCTGCTTCTGAAAACTTCTGTGCTTGACAGCTGCAATGAAAAACTGCCTATGCTTCCATGGACCGAATAAAGTCCTGGAAGTATTTGCTTGCCAAGATGTTCCAATATTGTATTTAGCAGCAGTTGCACTTTTGGGCATGTTCTGTAGGGAATAACCACATCTTCAGAGAGGGAGCCTGCTAGTGTTTATCAGCAACAAAACAACAGAAAACCTCATGAACATAAATGCAAGCGTGCGCGCGCGCGCACACACACACACACACACACACACACACACACACACACACACACACACACACACACACACACACAAACTGCAGTGCCTTTAAGACTAAAAGAGTTATGCCTCCATGACTTCCATGTCCACAAAGATGCGGCTGGTATCTATGAAATAAGACACTGAAATGACTTAAGTCTTAATTAGTCTCCTGTAGCTCTGTGAGTTATTAGGTATCTGGCCACAACGCCAGTGGTTGGGAGTTCAAATCCTCGTTATGCCTCTTTATTCGATGATATTAGGGTGGATTTGATAGTGTTAGGATCCCCTCCAGAGCCACTGTTCTAATACTATCTAAACAGATGCCACATAGCTTTTGTTGTTATTTGTACTTGTTAAAGTTTTAGTTTTCCTTCTGTATGTATGCCCATGAATGTATGGTCGTAGAAACAATATTAATCTTGAACAGACAAATTCTGGACAGCCATTTTGTTCACACACATGCAGAAAGGTATCCCATTTTGCTGCAGAAAAGCCTTGCAGAACGGAGCTGGTTTTGGCCATTTAAAAAGCAAATTTTCCCCGATCTACTACATTTGTCTTTATTGTATTTGTGTTATGAACACAGCTGTTTTGGGGTGAAAGTTCAAGATTTCTGGATGGCATAACCTCTTCTGTGTGCCGAACAAATGTTGCCCCCGAAGAGCATGCATGGCATTCTTTTCCACCGTAGGCTTATGAAGAGAGTGGAATTAGAGGGAGGGAATGAATTCAGTCCATTGTTTTGGATTTGGTGGGGGCCATGGTTGTTTCTCTTTGGCCACTCAAGTGTGTTGGGCTCCTCAGCATTCTAATGGCTGGTACGGCAAGGTCCCCTGCAGTATCTCAAAAGAGTCCTCCAAAGCAAAGAATGACTCACTCTGAGAATATTCACACAACAGTGTTTGTTCAGCCCTCCTACCAGGCTGGAATAAAAAGTGTTGTTGCTAAGCTTCTCTTCAAATTCTGCCTAGTTGCAGCCGCTTGGTATCACTTTAACTGCCATGGCTACATCCAACGGGGTTCCGGGAACTGTAGTTTGATGAAGTATTTAGAATTACCTGCTGGTGCTCAGGAAGAGCCCTGAAGCTTTGTAACAAATAATTTTAGGCGCCTCAGTAAATTAAAACAGCAAGGATTCTGCCAGATGGAGTTAGGAGAGCTGAAGTGATATCAAGCTGTTTAAGCAGGAAGTGTGGATACACTCACAGTTGTTTTTATTCTCTTCATCCAGTGGTGGCTATGTTGGGGAGATGAAACAGTCATCCCCTGCTATACTGCGGTTCATATACTGCAGTCCCAGTATATCGCGGTATATAAAAGTACTGTATATAAAAGTAAGAGCTCCTGGGGCAAGGTGTACCCGACTCTTTGGGGCCTCCTGCACCTACCCCAGGCCTGGTGCTGCCCCAATGGGTTTCTGGGGCCTGCCGGAGCCCATTTAGGTTAGTGCCAGGCCTGGGGTAAGTGCAGGAGGCCCCAAACAGGCCTGGGGTAAGTGCAGGAGGCCCCAGTCCCGACCTGGCGCAGCATCCACATAATGCGGATTTCCCTTTATCATGGGTCAGGTCGGATCCCTAACCCTTTCAATAAATGGGGGATTAATGTATCATTTATTGATACTGCCCCAAAAGCAGGTACTGGGGAGAAGTTCAGTCTCAAACTTCATGTTTTGCAGGTGCTGCATCCAGTGTCCCAAGATCAAGCTGGGACAGGAAAGCAAATCATTTTAATTACCATTTTACCGTCACAGTACCATGCAGGAGAAGAAACATCCCATCAACTGAACTCATTTGCTTTTTTGTGTTGGGACTGTTTCTCAAACTGCTTGCCCTCTGCTCTCGTCAACTGCAGTACACGGCAGAAGATAAACAATCTCTCGTGCTTGCCAGCAACCAGTTAGGTGGCTTTGAGATGGTAGCCAAAGAGGAAGTCCTACCCTATGACTCTTTCGTCGCGATAAGCCGCTCTTCCTGCAGCTGCTTTTGTGTCCTTGGTTTTGCTTTTGAAACCCTTAAAAAACCCAATAAAAATGAAAGAAATTCCGAGCTGTGGAAGAAGCAAGCCTTTTTCAAATCCAGTTCCATCTGTTTTAGAAAGCAGCAGACCAAATGTCAAGGGTGTAAAGACACAGCAGAGTGTCTGGTTTATCTTCCCTTCAGCAGGGACAAAATAAGAGGAAGGGGGTATTCAACTCCGATCCCTGTTTGGACCCTGGAGCTGCAATGACACTAGGCCCCTCTCTGTGATACTGTGAGATGCCAGAGTGACTTACAGAGTGACTGACTACATGCCAGGACTTTATGGACTCCTCCTACCTTCCCTGCAGGAAGATTCAACAGAGCAGCAATGGGGCAGCAGGAGCCACAAAAAGGGGGCATGATGTCACAAACCAAGCGTTGCTTTTCCTTTGTGTACAACGATTCTTCAGCCTTTCAGGCACTACATGTAGATGCTCAAGATCTCTAATGTAAGACCTTCCATGTGCAAGATTTCTTTTATTATAATTTTAATAATTGCCTATTAATTTTTCTCAGTTCTTTAAAACGTGCACTTTTTAAAAATCTGTCGCAATAATTGTGTGCAGTCATGTAAAGGAAGAAAACAGGGCTACAATGTTAAAATATAGCTACAACAAATACGATCTAGAACAGTGTTGGCGAACTGATGGCACGCGTCCCAAAGGTGTCACTTGGAGCCCTTTCTGTGGGCACCCGACATCGCCCCTTCACAGGCACCTGTAGTCAGGTTAAATTCCTGTATTGCCACTTTGTGAAAAATTAGTGGGTTTTGAATCACATTTTGGGCACTCCGTCTCTAAAAGGCTCACCATCACTGATCTAGAATATAGAGTCTTCGGGCTCTATCACACGTCCTTTAAAATCCTGATTAAATTTCAAGATAAAGCATTTCCAAAAATCTTGTCCCCACAGCCACCGGGCTTTTTAAAAAAAATGGTTATGCCCCCTTTAACGAGTTTTTCAAGACCTACCGGAGAAGTTGGGAATTTTTTGCTCCGGTAAAAAATGTGAGCCAGAAGTCCGTGGGAGCTCGCATATGATCCGGTTTTCTGCTTTTTTCCCCCCTAGCCCCGACCGGCTTGTTGGAGCTTTTTAAAAAAAAAAATTTTTTTAGTTTCCCCTCCTCCCCGCGCTGATCAGCTGGCCTTCAGGCTGTCAGTGCTATTTTTATTTGTTTGTTTTTTTGTTTTCTAGTGCCGACCAGCTCGTCCTGGGGCTGGTTGGCACTTAAAAAAAAAAACCTTGTACGTGGGAATGGAGATCCCACATCTTCAGTCATGTGACCAAGAAAGAAGAAAAGCTGGACTTTCACAATATCCAGATCTTCCCCCAGGCGAGATAGCAGCCTTAGAATAAAAAGCAACATAGGATATGATAGCACAAAAGTGAATGGGCCAGTATGTAGCACCAAGATTTCATTTTATACTTCCATGCAAACAACAGCCTACACATAAGGAACTACCTGGGTTCTCTCCCCCCCACCCCCACAGTATTCCAAAATTTGTCACGACATGTTTAAAAATAGATATGGATCAATTTTATATTCCACCTTTGTCATTCCACTAGTATACAAACTGCTACACGACTGTATATGCTGGTAGCAATTTTAGCTAAATTTTAGTATTGCTGTGAGCAATGTTAGCAACAAAATTTAGCAATTTTTTGCCTCACTTTAAAAATCCACCTTTTAAGAAGGCAGACATTGTGGGACCACACAGATGATCCGGGTTTCTTCTTTTTTTTAACTCATAGCACCAACCGGCTGTTCCTGGGGCCGATCAGCACTGTTTTTTTAAATTTCTTCTCACCTTTGGAGAAACAGGAAGCTCCATGCGTGCCCTAAATTTTAATTTCCCCCAGCCAAGTGGTCCGCTTTTTTCAAATGCTAGCACCACCTGCTGGCCAAGGGGGGGGGCTGAACTGCACTTTAAAATTAAAAAATAAAAACAGCTTTGAATGTGGGAACTCCTGCCCCACTTATTCAATCACGTATTGGGACGAAGAGGAAAAGCCGGACCTTCAGAAGATCAGGATCAAAACCCAGGTGAGATAGCAGCTTTAGCGGTGATTTGTTACAGAGACATACCAGGAGAGTCTGCAATGAACACAAGCAAGGCCTGGTGAAGGGGCTTTTGTGCAGATGGGTGAGGAAAGTCTGAGGAGATCTGATAACCAAGTTGCAGAAGGAAGGCACAGCATGACAGAGAACACAAAATGGGATAGCTGGGGCAACACATGAAGACTACAGATATACAGGGTGTTAAGTAGAGATGGGCACAAACCACTGGTTCGTTTTTCAGCCAAACAATTGTTTGCACCACAAAAAAATAATATCCTTTCAAAATCAAATGTTGGTATTGAAAGCATTAGACTTCCATCAGAACCCAACATTTAGTTTTCCCAAACTCACACTTGTCTACAGTTAAGTTGGTAAGACTTACCATAGTGAGGAGTCACAGTGAAATAAACCAGATGACAAAGGTCATATGCTTCAATTCTAACGTCTTTCCAAATTCCCTGTGTGGGAAATGAGGGACCCCAATCCCAGCTAAAAGAACACTGTTCCTGCAATTAATTAGACAGATGTATCAGAAGTGCAGGGTATTTAGCTTAGGGGTAACTTTCCTGTGGACCCAGTGGGGAAGGGGCTACATTCTAACAAAGTTTTTTGGCAACATATTAATGGGATTTTTAAGGCAAAAATCAAAGAAAAACAAAAGAAAAGAAAAGACACAAAACATGTGGCACCTTAAAGACTAACTTTCATATTTTAATGTAATGTTTCGTGGACACGTCCACTTATTCAGACATATAGCAGCAGAATTAGTTGTTTAATATAATATGTGATAGGATATACATTTCATACCAAATATTCATTGGCTGTAGTATTTGCATGTAAGATGCCAAAACATTAATATTACTAAGTAGCTTTATATACATGTAGCAACTAAATAAATAAGAGCACAAGCCAGGCTTTTGGACTCTTTTTTCCCTCATATGCGCCAAGAGAATGTCCTAAAGCAAGGATGGGTAGATGACATATTTTGATCTACTTATAGATCTCTGTGTTCTACAATGATTTAAAACTGGTCAGCAAAGATTTTTGACTCAGTTTTTTCATAGAAATACCCAATCTAGTATAGTGGATAGACTAATGGACTAGGACTAAAAAGACCTGGGTTCAAATCTCTACTTAGCCATGGAAACTCAGTGTGTGCACTATAATTTGAAAACCCTGTTAAGAGTTGCCTAAACTTGGTTCTGATCAGACATCACACAACACCTACAACAGCAAATAGAGCTTAATATTAAATTATGCAGCCAAAATGAAGAAAGTTTGGAGGAGAGCAGTGGATTTTTGTGCGGGCGGACCATGAACTCTTTGAAATCATTTGTGGAATTCAAACTCCTTGGCTTATCATTCTTGAATTCTGTCTGTTTGTGTTTTGCAGCAGGGTCTAACTGCTGGATCTCGAAGGTCTAACAAAACCTCTTCTCACCCCAGAAAGAAGATAGTACACGTTTGAAACCTGAGTACAACATTCTTAAATGAATCAGTCGTCTCCTGCTCTAAGGCAAGTTCCATGGAAGAGTGGAACCATGGCCAATACAGTGGTACCTCTACTTACGAGTTGCTCGATTTAAGAGCAATTTGACTTAAGAGCGAAAAACCGTTGTGTTTTAACTGCTGCCTACAAATTTTAGATGTGGCCTGCTCTACTTACTTTTTATTTTTTCGATATTTTTTTTTCATTTTTTAAATAGGACTTGTTCAATTTAAGTGCATGCATTCGGAACAGATTAAACTCATAAGTAGAGGTGTGTGTGTGTGTGTGTGTGTGTGTGTGTGTGTGTGTGTGTGTGTGTGTCGTTACAGTCATGACCGACTCTTTGTGACCCCATGTTCATGGAGTTTTCTTGGCAGGAAAACTGGAGTGGTTTGCCAGTTCCTACTCCAGCATAAGTAGAGGTACCTCTGTACAATCCTCCAGATTGATTGGGCTGAATTATTGAATACCCTGCCCTTCTGCTCTCAGCAACCCTCTAAAAGACACCCAAGGAGGCCTCATTCCTTATGTTCCCACCCACACACCAAGGGATCAAGGGATTTACCAACAAGCCAAATAATTGGAACACTTTCTGAAAATCAATGTTATTGCATGCCTTACCCAAGAAACCACCTCAAGCTGTCCATGCTTGAGGTTGGTGAAGAAAAGAGGCCTAGCTCTTGTCCCCATGACAAACCTAGGCGAGCTAGAGTGATGAATGACCATAGCACCAGACTAGATTAGCATTCAATCTCCTTTCTGTTGTGAGCTCACTGTATAAACGTGAACCCGTTTCTCTAGGCTTCCTTTTTGTTGAGGATAAAGAGGGCCACTATGTCCATATACCCAATGCACTTCACTTTATACACCCGGAGGACTAGTTTAGTTGGTCTAAAGGCCAATCCCAAGCCCTCATGCCAGGATGTTTCTACCCTCAGTAAAAAAAAAATGTTATGTTTTACATGCACCTTTCACAGGAGTATTTTGGGAGCCAGTTAACTGCATGGTAAGTTCACAGTCTATCATGTTACAGTCTTGTGGAGATTTCTCAAGTCACCATGCCATGTTTATCTGAGCACCTAGAGACCTATTCAGGTGCTTTTTGAAATTACTGTTCCTTGATTCAAGGCCACATAACATAACTAAATACACCAGAGGTAGGCTCTTGAAGGTGTTTTTCTGTATCTTGTCCCTACATTATTGTCATAATTACACCACCTGGAGTTTTTTTCTCTGAATTAAACTTGGTGGTATATACCCATATTTTTCCATCTATAAGATGCCCTGATGTATAAGACAACCCCCAATTTTCCAGCCTAAAATAATAGTTTCTCTACTGTGTAGTTCTGTCATTGGCTTACTTCCGTGTATAAAAGGTAGAGGTAAAGGTTCCCCCCGCACATGCGTGCTAATCGTGACTGACTCCAGGGGTGGTGTTCATCTCCGTATTCAAGCTGAGCAGCCAGTGTTGTACAAGTCCATGGCCATGTGGCCGGCATGGCTGCAAGGAAACACTGTTTTACCTTCCCAATTTTTACGGTGGTACCTATTTATCTACTTGCATTTACACGCTTTCGAACTGCTAGGTTAGCAGGAGCTGGGGTTATCAGTGGGAGCTCACTCCGCTGCGTGGCACCCGGGATTCGAACTGCCAAGCTGCTGACTTTGCAGCCGACAGTTTTTGGAGCCTTAGTCCACTGACCCACTGTGTTCATTTAGGTGGTGTATAAGATTTAATAGTGTATAAAATTTAGGGTTGTGTATAAGACGATCCTAAAATTTTAATCTAACAGTTTTAGTAAAAAATATATAGTCTTATACATGGAAAAATACAGTAAATCCAAATATATATATATATATATATATATATATATATATATATATATATATATATATATATATATATATATATATATATATATATATATATATATATATATATATATATTTTAAGCTGATGGTATCAGTCCTTGCTTAATCAAGCTTAACCATGTGTGTCTATTAGCTCAGAGAGTGAATTAAAGCCTGTATTAAACATGGCTTCAGCTTCCAAACATCACAAGAGTGTTGAAGAATGAAAAATCATGAAAAATAAGCTCCTGGATTCCCAAATAATGCAGAGATGGGCAACTTCAGCAGGTCTACTGGACAATTTTGCTCTCTAAGGATCTGCTCTGGCTTGCACCACTCCTAACTGATGAAACTAGGCATCTAAATCTGGTTTTAAAAAAACATGTTTTCACCAAAGCAAGGCTCAGAGGACAGTATGTCTTGTTTTGAAGGCAAACTGGGTTTCCTGGAGTTGCTAGTAGCAAAAATCTCCAAAATTATATAATTTTTATGTTTGTTTGTTGTTGGGGGAGGTTGTAGGAGCACAAAACCAACTGAGGGATAGACCAACAGTGCCCTTCCAACGTATGTGTCAGCAACTCGACTTTCACTGAGCTGACAGAAAATAATATGCAAACTATGTGAACAGCATGCATGTGACTTAACTAGACAGGTTAGCTTTAGTTCATGCTAAGATTTACAGAGCAAAACAAGTTGTTGATCACTGAATAAGTGTATTGACTTTACCTCAGAACTCCCCACCTGGGAAAACAGGCAATAGATCTTGCTAAAGTTTTGCATAGTGGCCTACAGATTTAAATTTATAATCCAAATACAGTAACTGAAAGCTGAGCTATACTAATTTTGGCAGCACCCCCTGCGTTCTGCTAGCTTACTCGTTGTATCTTAGGAAATCAGCTTGGTTGCCAATATATCATGTTACAAGAAGTGGAGAGGAGGCAGTGTGCCTGTTTCTAGTTTATTAAATACAGGGACAATCATTTCTTAGAAAACTGCACACAAAATGGATAGAACTTTTTATAACTGACTGCATCTAGCAATGGGATTGATTACTGGGTTCCTAACCTGCATATACAAGAGCTCTGAAGTCACTAGAGCATCTCAGACCTGATGCACAGATTCGCCAGGCGCACGATGAAACAAACATAATGTCATGTTCTCATCCTCTGCTCCAGAAGAAAATACACAAAGAAGGTGACTATGAACAATCTGACTACCAAGGCAAATCAAGCATCATCCCAGAGAGAAATCGTCCAGATGCCCCAAGCTCTACCTCCCCAAGATTCACAAAGATCAAACCTCCAGACCCATAAGCTCCATAGGCTCACCCTACAAAACCTCGCAGAAATTCTTCTGCCAAACAAAAGCCCTATCAGAATCCATCTCTTCATACGTACAATTTCACTTTTGACACCCAAAAAACCTCAGCCAAAATAAAAGCCTTTCTTGCCAAGCCAAGCTCCAGCCCAGAGAGAAATCGTCCTCTACGCCTCCCCAAGATACGTAGAAGGAAACTCGTTCACATAGGCTCACCCCTACAAACCTCGCCAAATTATAAAGAAACAAGAATCCATCTCTTCATACGTACAAAACTCGTTCCACTTCATAGAAATTATAAAGAAACAAGACCTACAACCCAATGACCTACTCGTGAGCTTCGATGTTGTTTCGCTCTTCACACAAGTGCCCATTCAAGAAGCCTTGACAGCTATCCACAACAAATACAACCCCCCCAAGCACATCCTAGATCTGACCAACCACTGCCTAACCAACACATACTTCATCCACAATGGACAAAGATACAAACAGATAGAAGGAGCACCCATGGGATCACCCCTCTCACCGGTCATCGCAAACCTATATATGGAACACTTTGAAACCAATGTCAGATATGTTGACGACACCTTTGTTATCTGGGCCACACAGACAAACTGAACAACTTCCTCACACATCTCAACAGCCTACACCCCAAAATACAAACTTCCTGGACGTCCTAATCTACAAAAAACCCGACGGCTCCTTAGGACATACCATCTACCGGAAAAAAACACATACAAACCGCTACTTAAATGCACAATCACACCACCACCCTGCACAGGGCAGCAAACGCCTCGCTGACAAAGACCACCACTCGAATGCAAGGGGGAAAACTGCCCTCCTCCCTTTTCCAACATTTTAAGAAACCCCAAAGACAAGATTGAGCTAGAAAACCAAGGAGTCTACGAAATACCATGCAAAGTCTGCCCAGCCACATAAAACCCTAAAAAAATATTTTTGAGATTCCCATGAAATTGGTAAGTTATTTGACTACATTTTTGATATCTGGAAACTAGCCCTGGTCAACAGACGAGCCAAAGACTGACACCAGTCCAAAAGGACACAAGTTGCCCACACCATCCAATAACAAAACCACGACTGCACCATCCCACTACGCAGCCAGAGTTAGACACTTTCAAAGCCCAGGATGCTGCCAGAACACCCTTGATGTCTCTACGATCGCCTCCAGATCACAAAAGAACAAACGAACCTACAATCAGCAACAGAGCAAGCAAACCACACCCCCCAGCAGTATTTATAGAAGGACTTCAACTGAGATTTTTTCAATGAAGATGACGAGTGAGACCTGTCGAAAGACGGGAAGAAACCCGAATCACCCTTTACCTATACCCTGAAAATCTACGAAAACAAAAATAATATATATTATATTTATATATATATTTATATATATAGCATATATATTATATATACTTTGCTGATGGTTCATGCTTAATCAGCCAGGCTAGAGAGCAATAAACAAATGGCTTGAGCTTCCAAACATAACAATGTATTGACTTGACAGCTGAGGCCTGGACAAAAACACAAATTTATAGAAGGACTTCAACTGAGATCATTGAGAAACGTCGCCAAAACAACCAGATTTCTACACGGGAAGAACCCGAATCCACCCTACCATGCATACCTATACCCGTGAAAATCTACGAAAACAAATATATATATATATATATATATATATATATATATATATATATATAATATATATATATATATATAAATTTTAAGCTGATGGTATCAGTCCTTGCTTAATCAAGCCAGGCTCAGAGAGCAATAAAGCCAATGGCTTCAGCTTCCAAACATCACAAGAGTGTTGAAGAATTTTGCAGAGATGGGTTCAGCAGGTCTGCTGGACAATTTTGCTCTCTAAGGATCTGCTCTGGCTTGCACCACTCCTAACTGATGAAACTAGGCATCTAAATCTGGTTTTAAAAAAAACATGTTTTCACCAATTGGACAGTATACAATAGTTTCATGTTTGTTTGTTGTTGTTCTGAGGGAGGGCCTTGGGACAAAATACCTCCTTCTTTTCAAACAGAAATTTGAGGGCAAAATTGGAATACGGTATATGCAGTACAGTGGTACCTTGTATAAAGCAATTAATTTGTTCCAAATGAAATTCTGTTAAGCAAATTTTCCTTTGTACAAATTTCCCATAGGAATGTATTGAAAACTGATAAATCCCTAATAACAACAGTTTTTCTGTTGTACAGATTTGCCCCACAGGCGATTCTGTTAAGTGATTATCACGTATCTCCAGAAATATTTTTCCTTTAAACGGATTTTCTGTTAAACAAACTGCTTGTTATATGAGGGTCCACTGTATTCATTTTTACAGCAGTCCTAAACTTATTTTATTGCTTTGATAACATAAAATCTTTCATTCATAGCGTAATTTGCATATTAAATTGCACTATTTGGCATATTTATGGGAATGTAATATATATATGTCTTAATTTTATAAAAGCAAAATTTATGGCTACATTCTTGCACTATAGAGAGAGCTATGAACAGCTGCACCCTGGGCTTCCTAAGTATATATACTTAACTTTTGCCAACTAAGAAGCAAGAGGAAAATGAGAATAGAACCCAAAATGTTGTAATAAATAGAGCAAGCCATATTGTTTGGAGAGAACCTTGGAGCCTACTATGACTATCTCCCTCAAGCTCTGGGACAAATATCTCCAGAAGAATGGAAGCAGGAATCTATGCTTCCCTTATGAAAAATGACAACATCCACCAGACACAGAAATGTATCTTCGATCTTATTTCATTGGGTTCATTTTCTAGTTATTTAAAAAAAAAAGTAGTCTCAAAATATTGGGGGGAAAACTGTCCATGTTTCGGCAAATTATAAGCACCTTGGAATTTGGCTAGAATTACAGCAGGTTCAAGGCAATATGATAAAAATGACAAAAGAAGGCCCCGACCAACTCCCTTGCAAATATAATATGCAACAAAAATCTGAAATTCTGGGGTGAAAAAAATTGCAGGCTGAAAACTGAAAAACATGATCCAAACCAATATTAATAGAGCTACTCATCCCTACTTATTCCAATCCTGGCATTAGAAGAAGAAGAAACCAAAATATCTTGAAGGTGCACATTGCACAATATTGAAGAGCTGTGTCTGTTCCTTTTCAGTAAGTCAATTCCTTCAAGCACACCTGACAACTACAGGGGACAATGACCCCAGAGCTTAACACAAAATCAAAAGCCAGACAGTACACGTGGGTCTCACCCAGGCCTACATCCTTCAAAATTTTGTTAACTTGGTGTTCACTTGTGCTGTCTGGAATGGGAGGCAATTTTGCCACTTCCACTGCACCTCCACCAATGGTAAAATATGAGAAAGGAAGAAGACTAGAAGCTGTGAAGGAGCTTTTCTGGCTTTAAAAAAAAAACCTTTTAGAAGAAAGACATGGGTGACGGCAAAGCAGACTACAACAGGTGAAGTCCTCCAAGTCCACATCCAGATGTGTGTCTTTCAGACTTCCAGAGGTTTCTGGGCCACTGCCTAAGAATGAAAGACAATGCTGACTTTGAGTTAAGGACATACTGCAATACCTCAGATAACGAATGCCTCTGATAATGAATGTTTCGGATAGCAAATGGAAATTTCTGTGTATAGGGCTGCTTTGGATAACGAATGTTGCTTATGGGTTGCCTCAGATAACAAGTTTCTCAATGCCTTGCAAAAAAAGTGTACCCAGGATGCATTGCAACCCTGTAATTTGTGGAGGGCTTGGAGGAGTTGGAGCGTGTGTGTTTTTTCATGGTGTTTTGGAGCCATTCTGAACATTTTTTTGCTGAGGGATTTGGAGCTTTCAAACTTGGAAAGGTAGGGAGCTAGCTTTTATTAATCTTTTCACTGCTTTTCTTTGCACTTCTGGCAGGAACAGGCTGGGGTAGTCTTGCTGCTTTCTTTTCTCCATATTTACAATATTTTCCATTGCTCTGCAGGCAAGAATGGGCTGGGCTTCTCTTGCTGCTTATGTTTGTCTATGTTTGCATTTTTCCCCATTGCATTTTTGGTGGGAACAGGCTGGGGTAGTCTTGCTGCTTTTCGTCCTCCATGTTTGCAATCTTTTCCATTGCTCTGCAATAAGAACAGGCTGAAGTTCTCTTACAGCTTGTATTTGTGTATGTTTGCATTTTACCCCATTGCATTTTTTGGTGGTAACAGGCTGGGGTAGTCTTGCTGCTTTTCTTCCTCCATGTTTGCATTGTACTGCAGGGTGGGGTGTTTGGGGGGGGAGTTCAAGCACTGCATGCCTTTAAAGTGCACTTTATAAAATGTCTGGAAAAAGAACCCCAGGGTGTTTTTGGGGGGGTGTGCCCTTTTTTGGACCTCCAGAATGGATTAATCGATTTCCCATTCATTTCAATGGGAAACTGCATTTCGGATAATGAATGTTTCAGATAACAGATTGCTTCGGGGATCAAATTAAATTCATTATCAGAGGTACCTTGTACATTGTTGGTTGTTCCGTGGCTTAAAATTTTGTTGTCATGCTCTTGGCTGATGTCTTTCCAATCCTGCTGAACTGCAGTTCCCCTTAGTTGCAATCACAACAGCGATGAGGGATGATGTGAATTGCAATAAAATCAACATCTGGAGAGTCATGCCTTGCTCACCCCTAATTAAAAGCTAGCTGGCTGGTTGCTAAACCTATAGCACAAATTCCCTGCTTCAAACTTAAGCTGGAATGATGGATACAATTCCTCTTAAACAGGCTGACTGAAAAAAGTGAGCATTTTAGGCAGGTAAGCATCCAAAGCAACCATATTTCTGAAAAGGAAGAGGCTTTATTCTACTTCAGTTTGAGAACATTGTACTAAATCACACAGCCCACATAACCAGATCATATTGGTCACTTAAGGGCTGAATCTCCACGAAACCCCAGAAATACACAGATATGTGAATTTTTTTGCATAATTGTGCAATGGACCCATCTAGTCCAGGAATGCTTACCCCAGCTTGCAGTGGCCTTCCACGATCTTGGACAGAAGTGTTCTGCCCTCAACCCCAATTAACTGAACAGAGGTCCCAGCATCCCTGTGTGCCCACCTGGCACACAGAAAAACCAGTATTCAACAACGGTGTTGGTCCTTTCCTCCTATGTGCACTGGCAACACCTCCTTGCCGGAGGGGGTGTGACAGAAATGTGATGGGAGGATGGAGATGAAAAGCACGTATAGTATTAGGGAACATTTTAATTAGTATCTAAGCAAGAACATGCAGTTCCTTCAAGACTCAAAGTCTCCCTTTAAAGGGCATTTTTTTGTTAAAACAACACAGTCGCCAACACACTGAAAACCACTCCGCCAGCCATTTCTGCTCTAAAAATAGGACTACAGCTGTTCAAGCTGTTCACCCTTGCAATGATTTCTCATCAACAGAGGAGAAACAACACACAGTTTCGAGAGCCAAGAAAGGACCACATCCCATTTTAATTACCAAACGTAACAAAACAGATCCTTCTTCCACCCTGTACCAAAATATGTGTCCACCGACCCATTCGCCTTCATTGTTTTAGCAAAGAACATTCATAACCAAGTTTCTTTCTAACAGTTTTACCATTTACGAAGCAATTACTGTACCAAGTATTCTTCCTCTGCTTGATAGTGGTCATCAGCAGAAAGAGGTGCACAATATGGGAGATAATGAAGATATTGAGGCAACCAATTGGGTTGGCACAGTGGTAACCTTCTAAACGACATCACATTCACGAAACCACCTTTCTCTGAGATTTCAGACAATGGGCCTTACTTCCAGGTAAACAGAGACCCAAATTTTGTAATTTTTGTATTTAGTAATGGCCACACGGCTCCTCGCTTTTACTTCAATGGAAATATAAAGATGCCAAGAAAGAGCCACCCCTCTCGACATACCAAGAATAAGGCAGATGGACTCTCAACACCAGCAAGGCAAGACTGCAACCACTAGGTAATATTCCTTTTCTTTAATCTGGTTCTAATCGGCTATACCTAGTGGGTTTACTACATCCCCCCCCCAATCCCCAAATGGAGCACATGGGTTTTTGCATTAACGCTCCCCCTGGCCAAAGAGGGACCTGAAGGTCTGAAAGAGCCAAATGGAGAGGTAGTGTGGGTGGGTGAGCATGACCTATGTCCCTTTGTTTGAAAGGCCGGGATGTGAAACCCAATCCTTGACTTCAGATGCAGCTTTTTACAACAGCCCTGCTGCTTCCTGCCCCATCTAAGACAGACGTGCCAAGAACTTGACATCTAAGAATAATTTCCTGGCAAACCACATATTTTGCTATGTTTGGACTTTTGGTACATGCTTTGAAAAAGTGGGTATTGCCCTTGGAAGCTTTCAATTATTATTATTTTTTCATTAGTGGCCTATAAAGGTATCACCAGTAGCCTACAGAACCAGTGTGCTACACTTGTTAGACAGCTGAACAAGGAAATCCTGGTTCAAGATTTCACTTAACCACATAACATATTTGGGTCATCTTGTGTTATCACTCCCTCTCTGTGTGATTGACCTACCAGTCAGGGTTGTTATTAAGATCAGTGGGTAAGAATAAAAAGAGAGGAAGAAATGCATAGTATGTGCTGTCTTGAATATACCAAGAGAAATTCAGGCTGCAAAAACAACTATGAACATCAACAACAAAAAGGAATTACCTGGGCCTTCAGTTCTCAAGGACAGAATGGCCATTTTTTATTCTGCTTTCAGCTCTCATGATGGTGGGGGATAAAAGATTGTTTAGAACTACCCTGATTCCTCCCACAGTCAAAAACAGATTGGCCTGCCCAGTTCACAAGAATGCAATGAGGCACAGCTTGTTATTAAGAAATGCTGCCCAGAAACTGTCAGAGCTGCACAGTGTAAAGCAGCTCAGAACACAAGGAACAGCAAACACACACAAAGCTGCTTGGCGAAGATGCTTAAAACCATGCCAGCACGTTCTGGCACTGCTGAAAGCTAAGTCTTGTATCTCTTATTTATTCAACACACTAGCTGGGTGCAAGGAAAAGGCACAATCTACCAGGAGAATGTCTCCATGAAATGAGCAGGAGTGGACCCAACTGTTCTTACATGGTTCTACCTAATTCATTGAGGCTTGCTTGGGATAATATTTCATTGAGTTGTGACTGATCCGCTTACATAATTTTTCTTGTGCTTTTACTGCCACCTACTTAGCTTACCATTTCTGCATGAATGGCCTTTCTACCACATGTCTAGAATTGTAGGATTTTCAATATATATTTTTCGGAAAGCCTATACATTGGGAAACTGATCCTTCAGCAAAGGAATACTGGAATGATTTGATATATGGTAAATGCAAATATAAGGACTTGTTCAAGAGTTCATAATACACATGGCTGTGGGTGCGTGCTTAGACGGATGGACTGACAGAAAGCCACACAACAAGATAATTCAGCTGCTAAATGGTGAGAGACTTTGAGCATTCAATTGATTTTCCTCACCATTTCTAAACTAAAGTTAGAAATTTAATACACAAAAGACACATCGCTATTACCTTTCTGATGAAATTCACATGGCACTGTCCTTTCTGTACAGGTGGAGGGCATTCAGGGGGCACCTGATAAGCCTGGTGAATTTTGCTCTGCTCTGCAGCATACTGGACAGCAGACATAAAATGGACCTCAATTACAGTGATCTCCTTGATAACATCCGTTATATCAAATGTCTGTGTCAGGGATAGAAAGACATATATTACTGACAAAATATATTAGCCATTATCAAGCAGCATCCATTATGCATTAGTTCATTTATCCGGGCTCTGGTTCAAGCATTACATTTGAACAACCATTGTAGGAGTTGTCCAAATGTAACCATTGTAGAAATGTCCAAATCAATCTCACTCACTCTATAACCCAGAGCACAGAGAGAACTCCTAGTTCCCTGACGCCCTCTGAAGATGTCGGCCACAGAGTCTGGTGAAACGTCAGGAAGAAAAACTCCCAGAATATGGCCAAACAGCCCGAAAAACTCACAACAGCTACTATTGTAGGAGTTATTGGAGAAAGTAGGTTTGAAATCTAAGTGAGATGGAGTACCTGACTGTGGAGCAAGGCGTCAGGAATAAGATTCTACACTCTCGCTCATGGGCCTTGGACAAGCTACACAGTCTTGGAGTGACTCTAGAAGAGGAGTCACTTCAAAACACTTCGGGGTACTCTGTCCCCAGGAAACCACATAAAGTGTTGCCACAAACTGGAATTCACTTGGTGGTATATAACTATTTGGTTGATTGGAAAGCACAGTAAGCTGGGGTGACTGTTGTGAAACCAGGAGTCCTGAATTTAATTTTCCATTCTGCATTGTAAGAGAGCTAGCTTGGGTGGTCTTGAGCAAGCTACTGTATAGTACCCCAGAGTTAGCCACAGAAGAACAGAATGGTGAACCACTTCTGAGTACTCTCTACCTAGAAAACCCTGAAAAATTGGAATCAACTTAATGGTACGCAATTGTTATTATTGGTGGAATAGTCAACTGGTGTGAGCATGTAAGAAATATGTTAATTTAGATCTCAACTTTTGCCACTTTGACCATTTGAATAGAAAAGAAAGCATCCTTATGACTTCTCCTATCTTTTTCTTATGCAATTTTAAGAAATCTTACAGTTCTCAATACCTTCCTACCATGAAAGAAAACCCAAGGGAGTCCTGGAATCTTCATGGGGTTCAGAAGTTTTTAAATTCTAAAAAAAAATGCCAGAGCTGATAATATAATCACCCTTATGACTGCTGGGTAATCAACCTATGACTGCTATATAATCAAGCCTATGACTGCTGGGAAGCTCCATGGTTTAGGCATCTAGCTGCCAAGTCAGAGGCTGAGAGTTCAATTCCCCACTGTGCCTCCTTGATGGGACAGAACTCAATGGTCCATATATTCTCTTCCAGCTCAGATGATGATGATTAAGTTGCACTGCTTGTTTTCAGCCATTGTTGTTTATCCAGCCTTCTGGTTTTCTCCAGAAGTGCTCCATAGATCTCCAGTATATCTGGATGAACTGTGAAATGGTGATGTAATTTAGTATGAAGTAAGAATGGTTGGGACACGAAGTTGAGGACAGTCACAAATGTACCAGAGCCTATTACCCTTCACAGGGTCACAGAATCCTGGGTGTTTTTTTAACAAATGCAACACTCACGTAACTGCTGAACATGTTGTCCGTCTTCCCAACAGTGATGTTATTGACCACCACCTGTGCAACTGTATCAACTCCTTCAAAAGTCAACACCACTTTTTGCCAACTGCTACAGAAAGAGGACAGAAAAACCATACAATCATTTCAGTGCATTGTACTGATGTGTACAGCTCTATTGATGACTTCCTGCAAACTACAGTTTGAATACTCCAACATATTTCCAGGACCAGGCATTTCCCTTCCTTCTGTTCTTACTGACAAGACCTTTTCTCTCCTTTCCTTTGTCTGCTTTAATAATATTTCAGCATTTCTTCTGCACTGATTCATTCATCATGGCTAAAACCAATCGAGTCTCCAGTTGCCTAAGCACCGGGAACCACGATCTGAAGTAGGTTTGCAAGTTCCAGACATTGTGGGAGATCTGGTTGCTTTAAGGATGATAGACATTCAGAATAAATGTAGGCATCACACCGAACTGAGTGTGTTCAGAGTGAGAAGAGAAGTTCTTTTAGAAGACAGGCTTCTAATATGAAAACCATGGTTTGCATGGGCCTAGCATAAAATGGACATTAACCCTTTAAATCCATGTCACTAGATAATTTATGTACCAACCATGCAACAGAAAGCCAAAGGTTCTTACTGATATACTGTATTGTAAATCACCCAAATATCTATCAGTATATTCTCATCTAGCATCCTGTTGCTCCTGGACAACAGCAATATTTAGGGAATTGCACACACACACACACACACACACACACACACACACACACACACACACACACACACACACACACACACACACACACACACACACACACACACACACACACACACACACACACACACAAAACTTTCTGGCTCTGCATTATAACATTCCTCATGTTGTCTGAAGGAATTTATAGGAATTCTCATCCAATTTTTCCAAACTCTACTGACAGGAATGTATGAAATAAGATGCTCATATGGGAGGCTGACACACCAATGCTGCTAACACCAACCAACTGGATGCAAATATGGGGAATTATTATCAACATTCGCATGCTCTTTGGACAAATGAGTCTCATAAGTATTAAAAATTCCATATATTGATAATAAATTTTAAAAGAAACACTGAACACAAACTGTGGTCTCTAAAATACGAGCAATGCACACACATTATGGACATACAATACGAGCCTTCCCCACCAACACCAACACCTGCACAAACTCTCTAAGGGTATGCTGACATATGGCAGGAGCTGGATGAAGTGGGCTAAATAGGGTCACTAGAAGACCATTTAGAGAGATCCACTCACTCAAATGTATTATGGATTTCAAGCCACCCTATTTTGTCTGCAACTGCCTCCAGTCAGCTTGCTAATACTTCAGTTTAAGAAAAACTCGGTTTAAGAAAAGAAATTATTGGAAATGGGGATGCCTCGGTTTAAGAAAAATTTAAATTGAATGCCCTGGTTTGCTTTTTTTCCCGACCTCCAGAACAGATTAATTGGTTTTCAATGCATTCCTATGGGAAATTGGGTTTCGGTTTAAGAATTTTTTTGCAATACAAAACAGCTCTGAGAATGAATTAATTACTTAAACTGAGATACAGTACCGCTGTATTGTAAAGCGGCTTAAGATATTGGCAAATGAATTATGTTCTTGGCTCTGTGGAGGGGTCAAGAAAGAATTCAAGTGTCTAACAGTGCTGGCGAACCTTTTTAGAGACCGAGTGCCCAAGCTGCAATTCAAAATCCACTAATTTTTCGCAAAGTGCTAAAACAGCAATGTAACCTGAATACAGGTGGCTGTGAAGGGGCAATGTCAGGTGCCCACAGAAGGCTCTGAGTGCCACCTTTGGCACCCGTGTCATAAGTTTGCCAACACTGGCCTATAAAGTCATCAGATATTCACTGCACCACTTTAAAGATCTAAAAATCTAATGAAGAGTAAGTGTGGATTAGGACAACACAAAACAAACCTTTGTTTTAGGTGTCTAATTTTTTTTTTGCATATATTCACCACCCTTATACCCACTTTTAAAAAGGTATCCCTCCCTTCCATAAAGCTGACAAAATGATTAATTTGCCCATATCATGAAGTAGCTCTCTTCTTAAGCCACTTCAAAGTAGTGGCAAATTAGAGGAAAGCTCGTTTCTGTCTCATTCCCAGCGATCCCATGAGCCGCCAGAGCAACTCTGCCTGCACCAACAAAAGCACAAGCTGTCGTGAGTCTTTCAGGCTGTTTGGCCGTGTTCTGAACATGTTTCCAGAACACAGCCAAACGGCTCGAAAAACTCACAACAGATATCAGATCCTGGCTGTGAAAGCCTTCGAGAATACAGTGATCCCTCGCCTATTGCGGGGGTTAGGGACCCGACTCGACCCACAATAATTGAAAATCCGCAATATGTGAATGCAGGTCGGGTTGGGCCTGGGAGGAGCCTAACGGGGGGCTCTTGTACTTACCCCAGCCTGGCACTGCCCCAAACAAGCCTGAAAGGGCCTTCCCACGCCTTCTGGAGCCCCAAAAGGGGCGTCCTGAGAACCAGAAGTGACTTCTGGGTCGCCGAAAACCATTTCTGAGGCCTCTGACAGGCCTACAAAGGCCCTTGAAGGCATCAGAAGGCCTCAGTGACTCAGAAGTCACTTCTGGTTTGCAGGGAGGTCATTTTGGGGCATCCAGAAGGCCTGGGAAGGCCCTCGCAAGCCCGTTCGGGGCAGCCCCAGTCCTGGGGTAAGTATAGGAGGCCTGAAACAGACCTTTGCCCCTTATCCCATGGGGCCTTTTTTCATATACTATGGTCCCGCGATATAGCGGGACTGCAGTATATGAACCGCGAAAGGTTGGGGGACCACTGTACATTAAAAACAGAAGCCCTAGGCAGGGGTCAGAAAGATGTAGATAGGAGCACTCTGGGCAGATCCCACCAGTGATTGTTATGTGACCATGGTAAAAACAAAACAAGTCAACCCATCCTAGCAGCAGTTCAAACAATGGCTCTGAACATCCATCAGATGTTGTATACAGTATCAGCGCTAAGCCACTGACAATTTTCCAGCTTTAAGAACTGTATTCAGAGAGCTGCTCCAGGCCAAAGAATCTTTCAGTATCTATTCAGAGGTAAACACTATTGATTTCTATGGGACTTTTTTCCAGGCCAGCAATCTTAAGAATTTTAACCTAAATCATAGTGATTTTAATCTCTGTTATTCTCATACCTGATTGCAAAAGGGCTTTCAAATTTTCTGCTGTAGGTCCAGTTATCCAAGGAGATCCATGCATAGTTCAGGTCATTGAACCTATAATAAGGATCCTATCAATTCACCACATGAAGGAAAAAGGGAGGAAAAACAGGTCTCATTATTAAACTGCAGGGATGCAACAAAATTCAGAGTGGATAAAAATCCATATTTTTCAAAACTGGCTTAAATCACAATTTGTATTTTAAAAACTGATTTTCGTAGTCATCCAAAAAGTCTGGGTTTTAAAATGCAATCATCATTAAGAGCAGAAGAGTGAGGAAAATGCAGACAAGCATGCAGATCTATCAGTTTTCTTCCTCTTAATACTCTCTAGATCCAATGGATTTTGGCCTTCACCTTGAGGGCATCAAGTCAGGAAAAGCTTTTTTAGTGCCATGATATCAAGCAAGCGAGTTCTGCATTTGGCAACACATTTACTGCAGGATCACTTACAAGTTAGAGATACAGCACATTCTGCAGACCTCTCCATCAATGTATAAACTGGACCAGATCGATAATGCCCGTGCCTCACGGAGCTAGGCTATCAACAAAGCAAAATGTAGACTCAACAAGAGACAGAGGGTACCAAGATATCAACTTACTGTCTGTCATCTCTCTTCTGACAAAAGCCAGACAGTCTCTTCCTGGTAAGTCAGCCATGTCCAAAGTCTGGCCCGGGGCCAAATCAGGCCCGCCAGACCATTTTGATTGGCCCAGCAGCTGGCTGGCCCGCCCCTCCTTCCCTTATTTGCTTGTTTGTTTGTTGTGAGTTTTTGGGCTGTTTGGCTGTGTTCTGGGAGTCAATGGTGTTCTGGGTCAGTGGGTGGGGCTTGCTGTGGGGGCAGGGGCAGGTAGCAGCTCCCCCACACACACATTCTCAGCCGCCAAATCTGGCCCTCCTTCCAAAAAGTTTGGCCACCCCTGTGGTAAGTCATATATGCCAAGAGAAACTGGAACTGGCAATTGGGATTCCAAGAGCTCCAGTTGTCCACCCAAAAGACATCTCTTCCAGTTCTCAGCATTGCCTTAATACATCGGCACTATATATGCACGGAATGGAAAGGAAATGGCCCCCATACCCTATCTTCCTGACCACCTCTCTTTCAATCCTACACCATCCACACAGTGAATATCAAAGCACAATGGGGAGTCTCTACTATGGGTGCATTTGAGAACAAACAGAACCAAAAATTGTAAGCAATCATTATTATTTTTTGAGGTCGTGACCAAAAGCAATAAGAAAATTAGATTACAATTCGTCATTTATCATCTCTGATATATGTTATCAAGGCTTCTGAGCTTATAAACATGCTGCAGTTAGTGAAATGCATGTCTCAAGAGGTGATTTCTGGGAAACTGCAGAGACCCTCTTGGTTGAGCTCCCTTTGGCCAAAACACAAAGAGGAAAGCAGAACTAAGCTCTTGTGTGAGGCCCCTCACTCTCATGTAGCCACCGAATGAAAATTATTTTCTCCTTGTTTTGCTATTAGAAAAATTCTTTCTTAAATCTATGCAAGAGATATATTTCAGTTCAAATGAGGAAGTTCTTCGGTGTGTGAGCATATGGATCTGTTATGTATAAGCCCAAGACTGCTTACATGCCCTTACGGTTTGACAAGGTATAAAGGTGTTCTGTTCCATCTTAGAAATTGTCCTTCTATTCTCTGAATAGAGGCAGCCGTGTGCGCAATCGAATAAACCTTTCTCAGAACCTGAAGCTCTGATGTCTGTCTGTCTGTCTGTCTGTCTTTAAAACCCTGCGAAAGCTAAACCCATTGCAATCCAGAATTGTTTATGGGTGACAGGGTGGATGGGAGGAGGAGACTCTCGACTCCAAAATCCTCTGGTCATTGTGAGAAAAATTATGGGAGTTACAGTTTTAAAAAGAGAGAACAGTTTCCCAAAAGCTGAGAAGGATCATGCTTTATCAGGGTCCCTGCCTATGTAGAATGTTTCTTTGTTTTTGTTTATTTAAAATATTTTTACCCTCCTTAAAAAAAGACACTAGTCTGTCGGCCAGATTTTTTTTTTGGGGGGGGGGTTATAAATCTAATAAATGAAACGAAACGCATGAAGGTAGGATAAAAGACAACATCTAAAAGCTAGAAACAGCTAGTATACAATTATTTTAATGAATCAAATTCCATACCAAAAATAGTAAACAAACTCAACACTAAAAACAAATTCAAGCAAACGCACTCCCAGATCGTCAATCACCAAGACAAACTCCCTTCTACTCACCTTCAAGTAAACATGAGTCGAGAACCAGCTCAGGCCTTACCCTGCCATAGAAAGACCGTGGCATGAAGGGGCAGGTGGGCACAGAGACGAGCCAGTTTCCTTGCAGCCATGCAGCCACTTGGCCATGGACTTGCACAACACTGGGTCTTTGGCTTGAATATGGAGATGAGCACCACCCCTAGAGTCAGACATGACTAGCACACATGTGCAAGGGGGGGGACTTTATACAGAGCCTTGTGGCGCAGTGGTTAAATGCCTGTACTGCAGGTAAAACTGTGCTCACGACCTGGGTTCAATCCCAGGTAGTAGGCTCAAGGTTGACTCAGCCTTCCATCCTTCCGAGGTCAGCAAAATGAGTACCCAGCTTGCGGGGGGGGGGGGACAATGTGTAGCCTGCATACTGTAATTAAAACTGTAAACTACCCAGAGACTACTTGAAGTGGTATGGGGCGGTAATATAAGTAGAACAACTTGCTTGGCTTTGCTAGGCCTCCTCCATTTGGGCAAATACCTGAATTGGGCTTTCCTTCAGTGTTACACCTCCTTCCCTTTTCCCTCAGTGTTCCACTTCGCCCTCAGTACCCTAAGAGGGCTAAAAATAGGCAAAGGGCTCCTTAAACCATCACCTGCCCAGTGCCCAATGTGAAAACAAAAACAGGGTTTTTTTGAAACAGCTTGCCCATTGTACACTGCCACTGCCAAACCCATTTCAAGCAACCCAAATCTCCAGCAGCTCACAGAAGAAGAAAAAAATCATTTCATTAAAGCTGTTTGGGTGGCAGCAAAAGAGATGGATGGTGTTCTTTCCCTGTATCAGCCAGGTTGGCTGCCTTTTTTTGTTGATAAACGTCTTTCTACATAAGGAGTTATTTCTTCACATTAAAAAAGGTCCCAAAAGCAACAGCTCTTTTATTAGAAATGGGCTTTTTTGGCCTTGTTTGAGGCCGGTTAAATAACGCCTGCGAAACGGTACTGCATGTCTGTGAAATTTCTGCTATATTAATTTCTTTCTTCCAGCTCGCCCGCAACCCCACCCCCACCAACATTGCCACATTATTCCCTCAGATGTCTCTTTAAGGGCTCCAGAAAGCAACTACTAAGCAAGAGTCAATTCCCTTATCAAAGGCTAAAAGGCAAGGCATTATTAAGGCAATCCTTGGAGATTACACACTTCTTTGACCAGAGTTTTTATCCTCATTAAGATAGTGTCTGAAATAAGAAGCAAAGGTGTAAAGGGAGGGACCCTTTGTAGGCAGCAAAATATAGTCGTTTTTTCCCTCATGGCATTTCATGAAGATAACCCATCACCAAAAGAAGAGCAGGAGGAGGAGAAACTGTAACCAACGCATTCATGTGGGACAGTGGTGCATATTTTAGCAAGGCAGTACGAAATATAAACCTTGACAGGAATATGTAGCACCTTCTGTAGGAAATCTAAGGCCGCACAGTGTGTGGGGGCATGTGTCGGTGTTAATTTCAGAATAACAAATGTGTTGTCTGCATGAGAGGTTAATATTTAATTGAATGGTTTCATCCCAGCCTCTTTGCCTAGACATTTACAGAAGAATGAGAATTTTCTATCTATTACCGTGTTTCCCCGAAAATAAGAAATTGTCTTATATTTATTTTTTCTCAAGAAGACACACTAGGGCTTATTTTCAGGGTATGTTTACTTTTATTAAGTATAATATGCTTGAATGTCAGCCCTGCACACAACCATAGCCACGCCCATCACTAGGTCTTATTATCAGGGTAGGGCTTATATTTAACAAATGCATAGAAATCCTGCTAGGGCTTATTTTTCGGGGAGGTCTTATTTTCAGGGAAACAGGGTACTTTTGACTCAAAGAAAAAAAAAAGCTTCTTTAGGACTCCTTCCCCACATGCCGACCTAAGAATCTCTGGTAAGCTTGCTTTGCTCTATTCCTCATCATAGCTGGTCAAAGAGGACGGATTTTTCGAGAAACAATATATTGTTGCATTCTCTTCCTGGTGCAATGTAAATATTTTGGCATGGCTTGGTCATGAATAAGCAATCAAGTACCATTAGTGTTATACAATACCTACCCTTGATGGAGAGGATAATAGGTGGTGCTGAAAAAACTGGGCTTGTTGGGTTTTGCTGCTGGAGGACACTTGACTAGATAGGTTTGGGTCTCCCGAGTGAGGCTCTTCCTCTAGCCTTGTGAAATGACACATACACCTAATTAACTAATTGTTTCTTCTTTATTTGCCCATATTTTGCACCGGCAATGTAACTTGAAGTGCGAGAAAATATAACACGGAAAGAACATCTAATCAAAACTGAAATGTCAGGGCCACTCTTACCAGCAGGGATTCAGTGGTAACTATGGATGCAAAGGTAATGATCATGAGAAGTTCACATCAACCATCACCCTCCCCAGCAAGGAAAGTCCAAACTGAAAGGAGACCAATCAGGCCCTCGCAACAAACAAGGAGCAGATGTGAGTAACTCTTAAATTGTTTATTCAAGACCAAGCCACCTTCACATACTTTACATTAAAACCGATATAATTTGGAACAAAACAGTATTCTGGTGAAATCAAGTTCTCTCCCTGCTGCAGTGAGCGTTACAGCTAAGATCAGAGTACACCAAGAGAGCAGAGTGGAGGGTATGGATGGATGGATGATATACGAATCCATGCTAACAAGAAAGTCCTGAACTGTGATCTTATGACTCCTAAATCCACTACATCAGCTTGCAGCCCGGATCCTATCCTCAGCCTGTCACCCATAACTCTGTTTCTGCCTTCCCCTTATTTTGACAGAATGGGCCAGGCTTATTTATCTATTTATTTTTATACCGCCCGTCTTCCCAGGGAACTCCGGGCGCTTAACCATACGGGTTGAAACAACCAAATAAAACACAATATGACAATCAACAAGGGAATCAAGAAAAAATTTAAAGGAGGGAAAGAAAAAACAATTAATAGGTAAAAAAGAAGAAGAATCATCGGCAAGTGGCATCAAGATTGGAAAAAAAATTAAATTAAAGGTTGCCAAATGCCTCCCAAAAAAGCAAGGTTTTAAGTGCTTTTTTGAAGGTGGGCAGGGACTGTGCAAGGCGCAGCTCACTCGAAAGATGGTTCCAAGGCGAGGGGCACTGATATACTGGAGATAATTTCCAACCATCTACTTCCTGGTACACTGTAGCTTGCACCAGACATCCCAATGAATTATGCACATCCGGCAACTGCACAAGCAATTTTACATAACATATTCTGCAATTTGTTGTGCATAATTTACTCACCCTCTCTGCAAGTGGCAGAGAGAAGCTGCTAAGCAAGAACATGAAATCCTATCTCTTTGACCTGTAGAGATTTCACTCACTAACTCCTCTGAGCTCTGTGCATTCACTTAAATACAGTATTTTCAAATGTTATCTTTCCAGCTAGAAAGCTGGCATTTTGGAAAAACAGTAATGTGATAATGGGAATCATTTAGAAGCTGAACTCTGAACCTATCATTGCATCTCACAATTTTTCAACGTACTGTACCTGTCATGTTGTCACATGTAGAGAGCTGGCACTCTTACCAGTTTGGGTAAGGAGCAGGGGGACGGGGTGGGATGGGGATTTTAGCTTTCCCAAAGATGGTTCAATAATTTGGTATGACTATACAAATGTCTCTCTGAGTCTAGACTGGTATTTTTCCGGGTTACAGTATCTGCAATGTTGGCGACAGGGTGGATTTGATTTAAATCACAAATTCTTAATGATTTAAATTTTAAAAGAAACATTTTTAAAATCAATTTATTATTATTATTATTATTTTTTAAAAAAAAATGTTTGACTATTGGCTTGGTCCTTGGCTTAGCTTTCCTTACAAAGACATTTGTTACAAAGCCTGGAAATATTGCTAGAATTTGGCATCAACTAGATAAGCATAGCCAGACCTCACACCCTTTCCTGACCAGGCCGATAATTTAAACCCTCATCCCTGTGGCTCACCACAGAAAGCGGCTGTGCACAGTGCTCAGGGTGGCTGGTTCTAGTCCTGTTAAGTCCTGGGTAACATGAGCTGCAAAGAAAAACTGAAACCAGGTCTTTACTGCCAACTAGGCACTGAGCTCAACGGAAACTTCCGTTTGCATGTAAAAATGAAACCGCTGCTTTTAAGTGAAGTGTCAGCAGACCAATGGGGAGAGTTGAGCAGAATGGGTAGAAGACAGGTTTTACTGTTCACTCAAATGCATTCAGCAGCAGCATGGGTCCTGCAAAAGTGTACCAATTTATATATGGAGTCCCCGGTGACGGACTTTTCTTAGCACAGGACACTGTAGTGCAAAGTTATACATGTACACACCTCTAACAAAGGCAGCAGGAAGCAGATCGGAGCAAGAGTGTTCCTTCAGATTCCAAATCATTTGCACTGAATGGTTTTTCATGCATTATTCCCTGACAGCTATTTTTGTTGTTGTTTGTGAGTAATCCTTATCACACCAGATACACACATGGAAGCTCATTTTTATAACCAGATGTTTGCTCATGGGTTGAGGCATTTCTGCACAATATATCAGACCACAATCGCAGCGAAACCACTGTTGACTGCTGTTTCATAAACAGCCTTGAAACACCAAATACTCAGTTTATCATATATCCTCTCAACTGCGTAAGCCATCTCGTTAACCTAGAATAATTTTATAACATAAGCGTGAAACCTAGCAGTACCTACAAAAAAAACCCCAGCAGTCTACAGTTGTAGAAATCTTTGTGATCACAGCCATACAAATTTCCAGAAGTGCATGCACGTCAGAATTGGAGAAACACAGCAAAACAAGCAACTAAGAAATGTCCTCTTTCTAGCTGAAACAGGCATGTTGACAACATAATTACAGAAGGGTTTCTTATATCTGTCCCATATGAAGGCTCCTCCTTCACATGTAATACAAGCACACCAGGAGCACACTAGCCCAGGCTACCGATCACATAAACTAAAACAAATGTTAGCCAAAATCCTCTCCTGCAGTAAAACCAGAGGAAGGGAAATGGCAGAACTCATAGCAGCTACCAATTGGTCATTAATAAGTCCCTATTTTGGATTTTTGGTTGCTTGCCAAGCCAACAGATTGGCACACAATAAATAAGCTAAACAGGGACTCCTCAATTAGGGGCAATTCAGCCATTTTATTTAATGTGCCATTTTATTTCAACTGTATAAGTACAGAACAGGGTATCTGGAAGATGAATCATGGCAACTGGACTTCTTTTCTTGTCACATCGAAATGTTTCGCTACTCATCCAAGCAGCTTCATCAGTCTGACAAAATATTTCACTACTTATCCAACTAGCTTTGTCAGTCTGACAAAAAGTTTCGTTACTCATCCAAGCAGCTTCATCAGTCTGATGAAGCTGCTTGGATGAGTAGTGAAACATTTCAATCTGACAAGAAAACAAGTCCAGTTGCCATGACTCAACTTCTAGATAACCTCAGTTGGATGATTCAGAATCTTCACAGACACTGAAGATCAGTTTTTTTCCATTAAGTGAATTCACATGTGATTAAGTCCATGTGAAACATGTTACTCAAATATGTGCCCGCCCCTTATCACTATCATATCTATCCTGCAACAGATAGGACAAAAATCTGATCCTGAGATAGAGATGAAGAGTGGTACGGCTAGAAAATTTTAGATGTCAGGCATAATAGAGCAGGGCTGTTCAACTTTGAACAGGCCATGGTCTACTTTTTCTGGCCCAAAGTACTTGAGGGCTACTACACTAAAACCTCTACTTACGAATTTTATCTGTTCCGAGCATATGCTCATAAGTGAAAAAATGCATTTCCCATAGGAATGCATTGAAAAATAATTAATGCATGTCCCATAGGAATGCATTGAAAATCAGTTAATCCATTCTGGAAGGAACAGATTTCAATGCACCATCGCCCTTGAACTGCCCCGCTCAGCTGAGACAGTTGGCTGGCAGACCCAGAACTTTGCTGGGGCAGTGGTGGTCCTTGGGATGGGGGAGAGAGGGGTGGAGAACTTATCCCCTCACTTCTTTTTATTGATGGCCGGCGGGCTACTTTTGAACCCTTCGCGGGCTACCAATAGCCTGTGGGCTACCTGTTGGGCAGGCCTGTAATAGAGCAAGTGTGTGTTTGACAACTGTTGCTTTTTAAATGTGTTTTTAGTATGAATTTATTTACTGGTTTTAATATAATCTTTGTTTAATTATTTTTAAATATAAGTACACTGGTTTTTAAACACTGTCTTTTTAATGAGATAAGCTGCCTTTGGTCCTTCTTAAGGAGAAAGGCAGAGTAAAAACATTTTAAGTTGAAATAAATAAATAATAAATAAGGTACGGTACATGGATTTATTTACTTCAAGACATAATAATAAGCCTTCTTTACTGTGCTCTCACAGCCCTGCTTATTTGCTAATGAGAAGCCTGGATTTCACCCCAAAATTTTTCCCCAAGAAGTGAGATTGCAACATGGCAATAAGTAGTGAACTCTACTCCTCCTCCAGCACCCAACCTGATGACAACTTCTGAAGAAACGGAGAGCTTGTGTATTGATGTGCAATTGATCCCAATAAGGGAACCATCTACCTGTGGATTTTGGCTTGACTGTCAATGGACCAATACAGGTAATTTGGTTTTCTCTTCATCTGTTTTCACCTAACAACTTTCTAAGGTTATCAAATTGCTCTTAGGTGAAATAAACATACTGTATATATCCCCAACTCCATGCAGCCCATATATATATATATATATATATATATATATATATATATATATATATATATTTTCGTAGATTTTCACGGGTATAGGTATGCATGTTTTGGCGACGTTTAGGGTGGATTCGGGTTTCTTCTTGAAGCCGTGTGTGAAGAAATCTGGTTGTTTTGGCGACGTTTTTCGACGAGGGTCTCACTCGTCATCTTCAGGGCTGGTGTTTCTTTCTGGCTTCTTTCTTCTTGAAGCAAAGCTTCTACAGATTTCTACACAGGGTCTCTAAACAGAACCCACCAGAAACCCGAATCCACCCAGCAACAGAGCAAGCAAACCATGCAGTATATTTATATAGGACTTATAGATATATATATAGTGAGACCTCGTATATACAACCATATACCCGAATATAACATATATATATATATATATATATATATATATATATATATATATATATATATATATATATATATATATATATATATATATAAAGTACAGTTTTTATTATCTTTAGCTGGGTTTTACAAGCCAACCTAGATCTGGACAAAGCAGAACATCAACTAGACAGTAGTCCTCTTCTGGTAATTAGTGAGGCCACATTCTCTTACCTTCACAAGTAACTAAAAGAAACAAAACAAAACTTTGCAGCACTTTAAAGATGTAACCATTTTATTGCAATGTGAGGTTTTATGGATCAACCCACCCATTTCCTCAGATACAGTAGTACAGTAGCACAAGTACATGGCCAATATATATTTATACATCTGCCATTGACTAATCAGGTACTGTACATCTTGGGTTATAAAACGACAGTTACAGTACACCAAAAAGGGGGTTAAAGTATGTTTTCTTACCTTGTGACAAAACCTAAATGTTATTTAATTATACATTCACTATAAGGCATGAGAAAATGCTGTGTGGCTGATAAGCCCTTTGTCCAGGGACAGAGGGCAGGAAACAATGAAGTCTATTCTTTTTTTGTGTAGGGTCGCATCCTCCTTCTGGAAACTTCACTTTAAATAGCCATGTTGATTTAAGGGTTTTTCTTTTTCTTTATTAGTAAACAGTCAGGGATGCAAATGAAAACGGTGCAATAAGAACATATAATAAGCCTTCACACACAAACACATTTAGGATGTGCGAAACTTAAAACATCTTTTTTCCTCGTCCCAAAACGCTGCAACGTCTAGCGTGACCACCATTCCTGTAAGGTTCAAAAGCTACCTTGTCTGTAAGATACTAGCGGTTCTCATCCGCTCTTATTTCCAGCTATATACCTTTCGTCCTTAGCCGAGACTGGACGCCTCGCTTGTCTGGACTACAACTCCCAGACTCCCACAGCCAACATGTCAGCGGCCACGCGGACAGTGGGAGAGAAGTCCGACGAAGTACAATTCCCCATGTCAGATCATGGCACCCACCCCACCCACCCCAAAAAGGGGGGGGGTCAAGAATTACAAGTAAGGCGTTACTTTGGAGCTGCGCTACTGCCAACTCCTTCCGAGAGAAGGCACTGCTTGGTCCGGATGGGGAGCAGCCGACTTTGGGACCGGCACCGGGCATGCGGATTGGCCAGGCGCCTGGCGGTCTGTCCTACCTACCGTACCTGGATCAGCCCGCGCCGGAGCAAGGCGGTGTGGACGCACCCGGGAACCTCCGCGTCCAGCTTCAGCGAGCCGTTCCCGTTGCTCACTTGCCACGTCCCGCGCAGGCTGTATACTGCGGCCGCCGCCGGGGCTGGGCTTCGGGAGGCGGGAGCCGCCGTCCACCCGCGGCTGCTCTTCCATAAAGCCAGGAGAAGCCCCAGCAGTCCCGCAAGGAGGGACCCCCTTGGAAGCATCCCGGAGCACTCCGGCAAAGAGGGTTAAACCCCGCCTAGGCAACGCAAGGCAAGGCAAGGCAGGGACAAAGCAGGGCAGGGCAGGGGTGGGGGAAACGGGAAAGGAGGCCGTCCGTCCCGTCCACACACACCCCGGCCGAACCTTTGGCGCTCTTCTCTCGCCCAGCTGCGCCGCCTTGTCCCGGATCAGCTGAGCCGCTCTCGGGGGGAAATGGGGAGGAGGGAAAGAGAAAGGAAGCTCCTGCGCCATCGGCCTCTGCGCAGGGAGGGAGAGAAACGCGCCTGCGTGCCTCCTGCCATTTCTTCGCCGCGGGAATTTATTTATTTATTTATTTATTTATTTGATTATTATTTTTTAAATACCGCATCATCTGGCCAACGGCTACTCTGGGCGGTTTACAAAAGTTAGGACATGGACAATATAATGAACAATAAAACTGAACAACATACAATGTATATAGACTGAAATAGAAACAGAGATCCCCAAGCCGGAAAATTGCAAAGGAAGATCCGCGTGCGTCCCTCTGCGCCTCTAAAATAGTAGGCTAAAAAAGAGAGGCACGTTTTTATTCGGCGGAATTGCGCTCCTTGCGATGACCCTGCGTAAATAAAACGTGTTCGCCTTTCGGGTGTCACCAGACTCTTCGATATTCTTGTTTTATTCGCCCCCACTCGCGGAACAGAGTGCACACCGGGACAGATTCGCTGTTCCTTTGGCCGCCGCCTTGGTGGAGAAAAAGAGGAAGAAACGGACAGTTCTGCATTTGCCGACGAAGAGAGGAGGGGGGTGTCTGCCTTTATTGCCCCCCCCCGTTGGGGCCATGATGTCGGAGAGGGAACATTCTGTTTTTGGTTTTTAAAGGTTATCTGCGAGCGAAATACCCGTTCTTTTTTTTTGCTGGTTTCTTTAACGTAGCTGGCACAAAATTATTTTTGTGAATGATAATTGCCAGGTCTATAATCTAGATTGTGTGCTGGATGGAAAGGTCAGGGGTGGTTAGGTTCCTGGCTGTCGAGACAAGAGGTTGGGGGCTTCCCTATTGTGCTTCCTGGGACCAGCCTGTGTGGCCTTGGGCAAGCTGCACCGTCCCAGGGCAACCTCCAGAAGACGAGAATGCTAAACCACTTATGAGTACTGCATTCTGTACCTGGAAAACCTCAAAGAAGGTTGCTGCAAGTCAGAACTGACACGATGGCACAGAATATTTATTATATAATCTAGTTTTTGAGCGAGGAGTCAGGGAAGCCATCCATGTGTGCATTGAAAATCCCTTTCACAAAAGGTAGAGGATTTAGGCACAATCCGTTTACCTCAATGGTTGTTGGGAAGGGTTGCATAGGTGGGACTTTGACACATCCCAGGTCATTGTCCATCTAATAAGCCTGTTCAGACCAGGGTGCGGTGAAACCAAGGTGAACTATAAATTGGAAGCATCGCACCAACTTTCTCTCAAGACTGTTGAAGCAACTTGGATGAGTAGCAAAACATTTTGATCCCACAAGTTCAGTTGCCGACTCAACTCCTAGATAACTTCACCTGGATGACTGAGAATCTCGTGTGCGAGTTTCATTTTGCACAAGGATGAGCCTCTCCAAGATTTTGTTGGAACTACAACTCCCATCTGTCCACAGTATAGACAAAGATGATGGATGGTGGGAGTGGCAGCCCAGCAACCTGAGACCCATGTTTGTCACTCCTCATTTAAGATTTCGCTTGTGTCAGGTAAAACTGTGCTCACCACCTGGGGTTCAATGCATACTATTAAAAACTGTAAACCGCCCAGAGACTACTTGAAGTGGTATGGAGAGGTATATAAGCAGAACATTTTGCTTTGCTTTTGCTTTTCCTTTGCTTTCCCTTGCTGTAGCCAGTTTTGGGTTTTTTTCCTCTCTCTTTTTTTACAGAGGATATTTAGAGGTATCATAAGGTGGGGAAATGTGTCGCTCCAGGTTTGACCATTTCTTCAGATCAAATTTTTTTTGTCCACTCACAGGTCCCAAAGATCTTCTGTCTCGTTCCCCCCTCCACCCATTCTTGATCAGGAAACATTGTACAGTATTTCGATAATAAAGAACACTCTTAAGTGGTATGTGTAGCCTGTGCTGTTAATGGAGAAATATTCTTAAACACTGGGATGCCATTCAAGGTGATACCCTATTGTTTTCAACTTGGTGACCCTAATACAGTTTTTAAGGTGATCAAGATGTCACACACAAACAGGAATGAGTTTCCATGGCTGAGCACAGATCTGAAGCCAGCTTTCCTGAATTTCCGTCTGTCCCAGTATCCATTGTACCACACTGGGCTCTCTATATTAGGTCAATTGAAAGACTACTACTGGTAACATTGAAACCAAGGACCATGTGTCACCATGAAGACTGTCAGCTAACAGAACCATGTTTGGTTGATTAATCATTTGCCTATTTACTGATATATGTTTTTCCAGTTAGATTATAGGTCCATTTTCTTATTAAAATAATCCATTTCTGTCACCTTTTAGGTGTTAGAGAAATCCCAGCCAGCAAGACTGTATGGCCCTTAATTGCAGTGTTTTCAATTGTCACCATGCTTACTCTTGTGTAAACAGGTTTGAATACACGGGATGAATTTATGTAATGCTGTGGGCTTTAAGACACTTTAGTTTACAGATGGTTCCTTTTTACCTGAAGTAAAACACAGTGCATTTGATGAAGTGAGTACTAATACGTGAAAGTCTATTCCATGGTAAGTCTTTTTAGGCTGTAGAATCCTTTAAGACTCAATGCATAGGTTCATTTGCTGTACACACTATCTGCTGCCTCTTGAAATTTATAACAGCAACAGCAAGAGTTGAATGGCCAAGCTAAATAATGAGTCACTTTTAATACCCTCCTCTTGAGTGTAAAGTGGAAGAAAACATTTGGAAGAACACTTATGCATCTCAGCCATTCTTTCCATGAACTGGTTAGAAACACAACAGAAAACTGAAGGGTATAAGTTTTTCCCAGAAAAGATCTGTACACTCATTATGTCAATGAGTGTATAGAGACAGTATGTATGAATGGGCTCCTATATGTATATCAAGAACTTTGCCAACACCCCTTCCCTAAACAGCAGACAGGCAGTCAAGGAAAAGCCATCAGCAGAATCTAATTCACTGCATGTCTTCAGCATTTTTAAATAGAAAACCACTGTATAAATATAACAAATGGAAGCTGGACAGGGAAGAAGCAATTTCCTTTTGCCCAAAGTGGTACAGAGTTCATTGTATAGGATGCATATTTTAAAATGTATATTTCCTGTTATGGATCTGAGCTGAATTTTTGAAGAAATATGTACACCGCTGAGGAACTGTCCAACTTTCATTATCCATAAATGTTTTTAGAAAAATTAAGAACTAGGGGTTTGACTGCAAAACATACTGCATGTTTAAATCATCAGTCTGGGGATGAGCTCAGTTATAAGTAGAAAGGCCTGTTATACAAGAAATTTCATTAATAAACCCTTTCATGTAAAGTAATTTTACTTTTTGCCCACAGGAACATGGTCCCATTCATATCCCAATATTTTTCAAGACATGTTTTATCTTCTCTTTTGAAACACCTCCTGATAGTAGTGAAAGTAGAAAGTGCAAACGCAGGACAGCAGCTAAATAAGACGGCAAAAATCATGACTACAGAACCTCTATATAGCTTTGATGTTGACATGAAGAAATTGACATTGTTAAATGTTTTGTTTCCCTGCATTCATAAATCCGAATGACTGCCAAGAAATCAGACAAGTGAGATACCATAAGGACAGCAATGAAGGAACTAGAGAAGATCAGCAAGTGTAAGGCTATGTCACTTGAGACCAAGGCTGTATTCCTGATTAGTATGTATGGATGTGAAAGCTGGATAGTGGTGAAAGCTAAAAGGGAAAAAAATCAATCTCTTTGAAATGCTCGGCTGCACAAGAACTTGAAAGAAAGAAAGAAAGAAAGAAAGAAAGAAAGAAAGAAAGAAAGAAAGAAAGAAAGAAAAGAAAGAGAGGCCCTAGATAAAACAGAACTTCCTCTATAAGCTACACATTATGAAACTGAGAATGTTGTCCATCCTTGAGAAAGGTCATGGGAGAAAAACTAGTGGGAGAAAATGAAGGCATTGGGAAAAGAGAAGGAATAAATATGAGATAAATTAATAAAGAAAGCCATGGCCTTGTGTTTGCAGGAGTTGAGTGGACTGTTAATGAGAGAGGATTCTTTGGAGGTCACTCATTCAAGAAGCCACTGTAATGTGGAGGCAAGCTGTGAGCACATTAAGGGTGAAAGAACATGTCATCCCTGCAGGAAGCATCATCACCTTATCCTGGAGAAAGACTTGACTGCTTCTTTTGTAAATCTTGAGTGTACTGTATATAGTAAGTAGCCTTTGGAACTTATGCTGTGAAGCAACTTTATAAAGGCTTTAAAGTATTAGTTAACCCATCCCCTTCTACGGTGAACCAAAATGATTCAGCACTGGCATTTTTAGTTTCGTACTGTTATTTGTCCCTAGCCTGCTAGATTTTTTGCAGACTTTTAACCCTCTGACCTTCCTTTCTAGTCCCTGACATCTGAGGAGAAGAGTGTCATCTAGATTATACATTTGAGCTGTGAACAAATTAGGAATGGTTCCATTTTCTAATTCTCAAACTAGACCACCTTTACTGGAAGGGCAGGGAAGGTATTCAATGACACTGCTCAGAATGAAACAAAAACAAAGCATTGGAACAAACAAGAGCTTGACTCCGGTGTCAGATCTGTAAATAACCAGTAGCAAGGATTTTGTTTCCATGAATGAAAAGCTACTGCATCTTCCCATTCGACAGAATTAAGGTACAGTATGGGGGGATGGGGAACAGCCTGTTAGGATTCTGTTGTTGGAAATAGTTGTCAGTGGACCCATATCCCATCCTAATCCCAGGTAGCAGGCTCATGCTTGACTCAGCCTTCCATCCTTCCGAGGTCGGTAAAATAAGTAACCAGCTTGCTGGGGGGGGGGGGGGGAGAGGCTATGTGTAGCCTGCATACTGTAATTAAAAACTGTAAACCTCCCAGAGACTACTTGTAGTATGGGGCGGTATATAAGCAGAACACTTTTACTGTTTTCAGCCCATTTTAGACAGATGAATGAAATACACCCACAAGCTGGCATCCCTGCCTCTGTTGAGAAGAGCTGGTGGAAGAAACCCTTTAGCCACCATGCAAAACTACATTTAGGCAACCAAGAGGAAGAAAAGGAAGCTACCACCCCCACCCACCCCCTTCTGAGTAAACTGTCTAGTCTAGTGGTGATGAACCTTCAGCACTCCAGATGTTTTGGACAACTCCCAGAATTCCAAGCCTGTATTGCCAATGACAAAGGACCATAGGAGTAGTCTAATAAAACATCTGGAGTGCCAAAGGTTTGCCATCACTGGTCTAGACTAAGACAGGTACGAACATTGGGCAACAAAACAGGATGCTTTTTGGTTGTCATCCTGCTAGCATGGATTTCTTATTACTGCAACATTTGTAGCTGACCTGCACTAGCTTAGTCTCAAATTACTACCAGGAGAGATAGCATCATTGTTCTACTGTTTCTGCAGGGAAGATTAAAAGAAAAAGTGTTGATGGCATACAATTGCTTGTCCTCCTGGACATAAGCAAATGAGCTGTGTGTCCACTTTTTCTCTTTTAACTGAACACAATTCGACATTGATTTCCACGGCATGGAAATAAAATTAAGATGACGTGATGAAGTGTATAGTTCAGTGGCTTATTTCCATAAATGAATGGGATTGGCTGAATGAACATACAGTATAATTACTCTGTTGGCAAAGATAACACCCTTCTGTTACAGTATTCCACAATTCCATTACTGCCTTGCTAAAGTACAGACTTTCTGTGGTTAAAGCTAGATGTTTCCACCAAATATGGCATGGGTGACCTTCTGCAACAGTCCTCTGCAAAGCTGGAAGAGTGGACTATGCTTTAGCTGGATATTTGTTTGTTTGTTTTGGAAAAAGCATCCAATGTAAAAATGCAGCCAGCCAGATCTCATACAGAGAACGCTCACAACGATCTGCTGCCTTGAGAGCCCTGTTATAGCTCACTGGTGACTGGAAGAAGGGGGTTCCTGGTGGTAGCCTCCCTACAGAGGTGTTCTAAGAGGCTCCGCTGGCATTTACGACGTTATATTTTCAATACATGGTGGTCAAGACACACAGACATAGCTCCCCCACGCATCTGCACAGCTGCTACGTAGCCCACGGATGGGTATCATGTGGTTATTCAGCTAGATTTTCAGCCCCATCAACCCAGTCGTGGTGGTGGGAGCTTTGGTCCAACATAACCTGAAGGGCTATTTGCTAGCCATTTTGGCAATTTCTGTCATTTTACATTTCAACTAACTATGTGCACATCTCTCAACATTTTTCTGTTCAGTGCATGCATTTATGAGGATGAATCAAGATACAATAGTAAATTGCATTTTAGGAATAAGCAGAATAGAGGCATTTTAGTACAGTATTGCCTTCTACTTTATTTCCTGCTTTCTGTTAAAAACACAGGAAGCAAAATCATGATCTAGAAGCTGTATTGTTAATTGTGAACTTAAGCATATGAAGGCTTAAAACACTTTAAGAATAATATATAAAATATAGAGAGAATATTTGAGATAGTGCTTTGTACTGGTAAGACTGACAGAACTGAGTTCCTACACCAGTTTAATCATGCCACTCCTCAGATGACAAGACACTTCCTAACAACCAGAGGCATAGGAATAAAGAAAGAAGTTGCATGCCCATAGAGAGCAAAAGGCATTGTGCTGCCTGGGCAAATATTAAGATAACTTCATTATTTATTTTCAGAAAATGTGGGCATTTTTGCAACAAAAACCAAGAGTCTTGGAGGACCTCAAAGACTAATAAATTTATTTTGACAGGTTTCATAGAATCCAACAGATTAACGGCATATCTTAGGCTGGCAGACTATGCGCCATCTACTAACCCGATCTTCCACAAATTAGCCATCTGTGATCTTTACTGGCAGTATCCACCGGGTTCCTGCACCAGTTTAGGATACATATATTCAGTATGCATCCTAATCCCACTGCCCAGTGCTCCCCATAGATGCCAACAGAATGTATGTGAATATAGAAATCTCCTGGTTCAATTTTGAGCTGGCCAATCAGTTTCCTAGAAGACTGAAATATTTTCTTCCTACCACTCTTACCAACATCAGATCAGTGTGTATTTCCTATTGAGTGGATTTTGAGAGCAAAGGGTGTTGCTGGAGATGACAGCAACGTAATGCACATTTAGATCAGCATGTAAATCAACATCTTTTGTGGTGCATTAGTTTTGCACTAATGGTACCTGAATGGATGTGGGGAAACAATCTGGCATGTGCGTTTGTCACAACATGTGTTTGTGCTTCCAGTAGATAGCCCTTTGTTAGTAAATAGCTCTTTTTTCCCCTTTTTTTATATTAGGACACAGACTGGAAACACAGTCAGGCTTACTATTCAGGGTCTCCGTGATCCAACAGGCTTTACGTACCTATTCTAACAATTCTATCAGTCATGTATAACACAGCCCAGAAAATACTTTTGTGTCGTAGACATTTCCCTCATTGTTTCTACTCCATGCATAACACCATGCCTCTGATGAAGTACACACCAGTAACAATATTAACATTACAATTCCAGCAATCCAGAAATCAGCATAAAGCATAAGATTCTAGAATGGAACTATTAAAAGAATCAGATTCACAGCATCTCATGGAAACCCTTTCTTTTCACACAGGTCTTTTAAACAACTCATGTAACCCAGACCTCCAATTTTAAATTTCTGATGCATTTTATTTAAGTTTTGATTTTTTTTGTGCTTTTGTCTCCATTTTTCCTAGTTATGTACAGTGTATCAATCCAAATGTTGTAGTATTGTTCAGAAAAAATACAGCTTAATCGAATCTATTTGGCAGGTAGTGTAGAATTCACACTTTACTGTGAATACTGTTTCCTGCAGTTGATAGTCTTGTGCAAGCTGAAAGCAGAACAGTGTCTCACTCTATTTGCATACTGCTCACCCAACTATTTTAGCATTCATGTCTATGTGTACCACGTGTTTTCCTTTATCAGGAAACCTCGTAACTCATTTTTTTCTTTCCCATTTTCTTCTAATGACTTGATAAAAAGAAGTCCATCAGATTTATAGTTGAACTACTGTGCAATAACAAAATTAAACAATGCAACTGGATGGCCAACCAAGGCACTTTCATCACTACACTGTGAAATTTATGAGGCTCTATTTCACAGTAGCTTCTATTTCTCAAAAGTTCATTTCAGAAAAACTGAAAAAAGAGGACAAGTTTAGGACCGAAAGACTGTAAAGCTAACATGCCTTCACATAAATATTACTCTATGGCAAGATTATATACATTAAAGGTTTTTCCCACATGATACAACAGAGGTTTGCCATCAAGTGCATTCCTATAGGAATTGTTTCCAATGCTAGCTACCTAACCAGTGGAACTGTGTAAATTACACAGAACTCAAGTGGTCAAGATTATTTCAGTGTAGGCAGATATTTCAGTGATCAAACTAACCCAAGATCTGTGAACAGGTTAAGAAGCACAGGTACTTTGTAGAAGTCTGCTTCCTTTTCTCTTCCTGCTTTTCATTTCCTGGCACATAAGGGTAACCACTTCTACAATTGCTCAGGAGCATCTGATCAAAAACGTTATCTAAAACTTTATCTAAAATAATACAAATTCAAACAAAGCAATTACGTTCTAACAGCATCACTTGGCACTGGCAGCTTTTTAAAACTTATTTTTGTGGTGAAAGACACACAGGTCAGTTGAAGGAATGGGGTTTTCATAGACTGTTACTTTGTGTTTCTGGTTTTATTTTGAGACATGGGCTAACAGGTTTTATCCAAAACTGTATTTTAGTGGCAAGGCTCAATAATGGAACATACTGACATAGCAATGCATTTCACCAGGAGCAATATGCTTCTCCCACCTGAATGGATCAAAGAAAGTCTGGAATTTAAAGGAGAAGACCTTTCCAAGTTATTTCAGCTTGACCCACTTGTAACTGAAGAACTCAAATATCTTCCCATTCAAGATGTTTACACTGCAGCTCAGGCCTACAATATATCTTTAAATTGGCACATGAGATTCTTCCTTGGTGTGGCAAGTTCCTCTAGGTTTCCCTTTACAGCAGCTGTGCCAGTTGATGCCTCTGTCTATCCAATTTTTGCTAAAGGGCTTCAAATTATTTGACTTTGACACATCAAGATGCCCAAACACTTAAAAGACCAGAGAAACAAGGTGGTATAAATTAACTAACACTGGTATGATAAGTAATTCACTGCAATATTTTTCCAAATGTTCCCAATTCCAGTCCAGGACCTTGTTAACCTATTTGACAATGTATGGTCAAAAGTGAGCTTGTGTCTTCTGAAGCAGGGGAGATAATCATGTGAGGACTGAATTATATTGCTTTACACACATCTGAGTGGAGTTTGCAGACCAGTGTTTGAGAACTGCACTGCAAAACCTAACAGTGAGAGTTTGAATTTATGTGGATGCACAATAATAAATCAATAGGCTCTGCTAAGTACATTGACTGGGTTACTTCAGTAAGCTGTTGGGCATATTAGGAATGGCATTGGGATGTATGTAACTTTTAACTAACATGTGGCTCACAGGAACTGAGTGTTTCTATTTCAGGAAAAATCTGTTACCTTCATTGTCTACTCAATACTCAGAGAATGCTATTGCCCATATCAAAAATAGCTGTCATCTAGCCCTAGGCTACTCTGGGCAGTTTATTGTTTATTAAGAAGACTAATGAGATGTAAGGCAATTTTCAAGACCACAAATTTTTTTTAAAAAAGGCTGAGAGACCCTTTGGAATTACATACTGTATTCTTGTCCAACATCCCATTTTTTAGAACCCTGAGGTCTTTATAGTGCATACCATATATGTGTGATAGACACCATTGTTACATAAACAATATCTTCTGATCATCAGCATAAACCAGATGGCTGATCTTCATAGATAGCTCACGTAAACTATGCCACATCAGGTTTAGGCGGGAAAATGGTTAGAAATGCATTCCTGCATGTAAGGAGCTGCCTGCAAAAAGAAACTACCATGCTAGATAGAACTGCTGGATAGCTCAGTGGTTTAGGTATCTGGCTGCTGAGCCAGAGTTGGGAATTCAACTCCTCACTCTACCTTCTTTGACAGAGGCTGGGCTCATTGATCCATATGGTTCCTTCTTACTCTGTAGTTCTAATATCACTAATTATATGAAAATTCTGTTTCAGGGCTTATATTTTAAAAATTGAGGAGCCCAGATCAGACATAATTGCATTTTGAAGTGACACTCCATTCTACTATCTTAATATTTTGAAGGTACATATGCTAAGACTAAAATTGATACATACTAACTAGAGCTGCAGCCAAGTGCCTTAGCCACTAGCCCACCTGGTAAAGAAAGCCACAGCACCACAATCATTTGGAAATGCAGCTGGAGAATAATGATCTTCTGAAAGGGATGGTTGCTAAGAGGTAAGATAGTGCCAGAAAGATGTAACAATGCAATCACCAGGTTAAAAGCTCAGGTGACAGAAGGAATAAGACAGTGGTTCCCAACCTTCCTAATGCTGCGACCCTTTAATACAATTCCTCATGTGGTGACCCCTTGCCCTGCCCTTTGGCAGGCCACTGCCGCAGGTGCCATTGAGACCTTCCCTCTACAGGCACCCTCAGCCAATCAGTCTCTGGTGCCATTGACTGACATCCCCCTCCAACCTATCAAGCTGTAACTCACTCTTCGCCCCTTCCTCCCCTCCTCCTCCAGACCGAAGCCGTCTGTGCCTTTTTCTCAACTGGCTCATGGTGACCCCTGTGAAATGGTCATTCGACCCCCCAAAGGGGTCCCAACCCCAGTTTGAATTAAGAGAATCAAAACCACTCCCATCTCAAAAAAGGCCAAATGATATGCTGAAACTATTTCAAGCGAATTAAGTTTTAAGCTACACAATTCTTGGAATTCAGATTAAGAACTCCATACAAAAACTAAACTAAACCTTTCTTGGAATAAAGGAGAGAGATGTCAAGTATCCATTAGGCACTATAACACTAATATGAGCTGTATGATTGTAGTTACCCTCCAAGTCCTTAGAGATACCAAGAATATTCAATTATGTAAGAACTTCTGCAAACCACCTACATGCAAACCCTATACATGTGTGTTTGAACTCTTTGCCTGCCAATGTGGCAGAGAATACTATAGCCTCCTCTGATGAACGGAGAGGTAATTTTTAAGGCAACCTAGACACTTAACTAGATAGAGGCTTAAAAACACTAAATTGTGACATTACTCCTGCAACTTTTTACACAATTTGTACATTTCTGCCATTGATAAACAAATTCCAAGTGCTAAGTTTAAAACGCAGTGACCTCATATAACAGAATGTTAGATCTAGTTTAATATAAGTCATCATATAAAACCAAGGAAAATTGAAACTGGATAAAAAGCTAGAGACACACAAATTTGCATACAATAAAGTCTGCAATCCTAGAACAGATGACTCTCACCTTTGTGTCACAGTGCCAAACATCTTAACCAGAAATGTGAGGCAGAGGCTGTCCTGCTTTTCACTCATCTGCATGTTGCTTTGTGGCTGAACAATAGGATAAAAAGTGCTTTAAAAGAATAAATAAGGAAGTTGTTTTTCAATTGAATTTATTTCTGGGTGTGTTTATGACTGCAGGCCATTACAATCCAGCCAAAATTTAAGTACTCTTAAGTCTTCTCAATAGGAAAATTAAGCACATGCTTAAGCTTCTCAGTCAAGAAGAGGGCAACATCAGATGTAATAGTTCAGGTCGAATCATTCCAATTTGTGACAATACACAACAGTATTTCAGGTAACAGTGCCATGCTTATTGGTGCTAGGTTAAGAGGATTATTGCAAACTGGACAGAGATGTATCACCCAAATAATCAGCCTCAGTTCTACCATTTAATACTGTTTTTGTTCTCTGAAGGTGCTTTTATTGCCAGCAAAAAGGAGAGCGTGAGAAAGAGAAATGCTAAAAAATGTTGCTTTCCCAAAACAAGCCATACCCAGCAGTGATGTGCTTATCTTGAGTAAGCCATTGGATGATTCCAAAAGATAGTCTTCCACCATGTCTTAAAGCTGAAACAAACCATGGCAAAACTAGATGTTCCACTTTTATAGAAGTTACAGGTTAACATTTATTTTACATCTAGGTTTCCACAATTATGTGGAGACAAGAATTTAGGATGCACAGAACTATAAGCAGTGCCAAAAGTGGAGTCAGAAGTCACAGAAGCACAAACTAATAGTACAGGACTAGAATATGCTGAACTAAAGACAAGGATGGAGACAAAACCATGAGCGAAGAAGAGGAGAAAGTTACCATATTACTGACAAGACCCAGAAACAGGAGTTGGCATAAACAGTGCTTCTTAAAACAAAAATCCCAGTAGCAATGATTTTATTCACTCATTTCAGCCACCAGAAATGAGAGTGACTATGGCAACAAATATGTTCCATTAATGTAAGTGGCAGCATGTAGTCCTTGATGGATAGCAAATATTCCACATAGAAAAGTCACTTCAACACAACCTCATGACAATTCCCACATCAAAACAGTACTTTATTTTGCAGTTTTTGCCTCATTAAAGATCTTTCAGCTGTCAAGTGTACAAGGTAAAGAAAGTTTCTCAGTCAACAAACTGGATGCATCTGGAAAAGTTTCCATAATACACCAGTACATCAGCTGGGCCCCAAATCCATAGCTGAACAGCTGGATCCCGGTACCTTGTGTAGCACACTCATGTCTACGCTACTAGATTAGTTTATTAGTTCTGCATACTTCAGGGATGATCAATGTGTCAACCTGAACACAGACCAAGTTTTATAACTGAACATGGCAAAAAGTTCACTCTACTAACTTCACATCATTATTTGATGTCAAACAATGAGGCAAATCCCAGCAAGTATATACAAAAACCACCTTTGCTTTTACAAAAGATTTTGTTTCCCATATTGATTAATCCAGGCAGCTAACTCATTGGTTTATGTAACTTTATTGAAGAAAATAAAATCAATTACTAGAAGAGCTATTAGTTGATCACTCATCCATGGACAACTTGCATCATTTATTCAGTGCTATATTAAACTGTTGTGGAAGATAGATTAACTAATAGCTCCAAGCATCCTAACAAAATTTAAATGAGTTACAAAAATGTTCTGAGACCCTATTTTGGAATACAAGGGATGATGGACTTCCAATTTCCATTCTCTGTAGAACAAGAACTGGTCATTCCTTTATAGACATGCATAAGATACATCACACGTTCTGTTCTGCTGATGCTACAAGTTCTGTACCAATTCTCCAGCCATACCAGTTATGAGCACAAGTATGTCACGAAACCTCAGTCTCTAACACTGGAAGGATTTAAACAAGATGGATAATGCTACAGCAATGCTATTTCCTGTGATGTGAGCAATCTGAGCATCCATCTCCCCTCCCTTTGGGTGATATCTTCAGTAGAACTGTTAGAGCAGTGAGGAATGTTTTCAATCTCATAACCAAGTTAGAGTGAAGACATTGGCCACAACACACATGCTCCATTTAAAGAATTCTGAATCTTGGGCAATTGTTCTTGAATAACTACTTTACAGATTCTAAAAAGCAGTTATTGTCCAAAGCTGGAAGAGCTAAAGTCTTCTCAGATGAGCATGTGCATGAATGGACAGAGGTAAATAAAAAAAAAGATGAGGTCTGATAGGGGAGCAGCCGGATAAGAAAATCAAAAAGGAACAGTAATTTAAAGTTTATTCCAGCTATAATGCAGGTTATTCTGACTTAAGGTAGCATCACATGGCATACTTCTGAGTCCATTCCCGAGATATTCTGTTGTACCTGTAAAAGGAAAACATGTTAAGCAAAATCAACTAAGCCACAAATGACAATAAAAAAATTAAGGATTTCCATATATTTAAAATCATTTTCAACTTTCCAGGAATATGCTCACTTACACCACCATTAGCAAAAATATATATTCCCTCAAACTTACAAAAATAAGATTTTTTTTTAAAAAAAAAAAGACACATTTAGGTCCAAAAAGAAGAACACTCAGAAGTGTAGTGAAGTAGTTGCCAATTATATGGAGACTCGATTTTGGATTTATTTTTATAGAGCAAAATAATTATTTCAACTGATCTCAAACTCCCTGAGTTTCTATATCAAAACAATGTAATACAAATTACTTAGAAAAGACAAAACAATCCTGACATATTGTTCCTATACTCTCACTTTCGTTACAAGATTCCAAACAAAACTGCACAAATAGGAGAATGTACAAATATAGCCACATTGTGATACAAACTTGGCCACACACACAAAATATGACTGGGGTAGATGCGAGGCCAATTGCCTTGACATATATCCATCAGCACACTAAAACATTCCATATTGCTCTTAATCACTGAACTAGACCTGCAAAGGACTGTGAACACGGCATACATCATATCTAGCATTTATAGTACTGACACAGTATTGCATATAAAAAAAGCACAATTTAAGTGTGCAAATAAAACAGAAGCTTAAATTGTGTTATTTAATGCAAAACTCCAAACACTTACAACCAGCACAAACAAGCCCTTTAATGCTGTAAAACCAGCTCTCAAAAAACAGGACTGAGAGAACTACACAGGACTCCATTGAAATCAACTCAGTGCTGTATTTACATGCTCAGTTATTTTGTTAGTGTCTTCCTATACATGCCCAGTAAATTTATGGATTTCTTGAATTCACAAGTTTCACCTATTCAACAGCCTGCATGAGATTGATGACTAAAGCCATTTTGTCTTTGAAACTGTGCCAAATAGTCACTTCTGAGACAAAAAAACAATTCAAGAACCAAGACTCATCTAGAAATCTTTTATATTTGGCCTTACATGTTTTGCCATGCGAAAATAAGTTTCCCACACTGAATACAGATCAAGCGGTTAAACTTGGTATTTCAGTAACTGGAACATTCTTTTGTTAGTTAATACAGTGCTTTAAAGCATGCTGCACCCAAGTGCTGAAGTCTTCACATCATTAATGCACCATGAAGTGCAGATAGTCTTACCCTACAGCATAGCGTATTTCTCTGTCCACTCTCTCGCTAACCTATTGTACCTAATTGGATAAGTATATTTAGTAACAAAGACAAGCCAATCGATCCATATTAACTCTACCTGGCCAAGATTTAATTGCAAACTTGAAGCAGAAAGCTGTTCTAAAACTAAATGGTAGTTTTGATACTACAGTTAAGTCAAAATTGGAAGGCAAAAATTAATTCACAAGAGCAGCCAATAGACTGCACTACTCTAACAAATTCATATTCATTTGTTCCAGTTTTTTAAAACTGTTTTCACATATTCTACCGAGAGAAGCATAACACTTTTGGGCAAAAGCTGAATTTTAATTTCCACTGTAGAACTCTCCTGAAACCAGCAAGTCGCAGAAACAGAAGATTTTACTTGTTTATAAAACAGGAGGATTACTCAAAAATTACTCAAACACTCTCTAACCAAATCTCTCCACGCAATTAGTTTCTCTACATGAACTATACTTACTTGTCTCTGTCTGTTTTATAGATACGTGCAATCTCTGGCACTAGGGGATCATCTGGATTTGGGTCACATAGCAGTGAACAAATGGATAAGAGAACTGGAAGAAAAATACACATTTACAGTGAAATCTAAAGAATGACCAAAAAGTTCATCAAAATAAAAGTTACAGTATTTTCCGGGTATAAGACTTTATTTTTATCTTAATTTGTTAGACTAAAAATTGATGGACGTCTTATACATGTAAATGAGCCAAGGAGAGAACTGCATAGATGTGAAACTGTAATTTTGGGATGAAAAGTGGGAGCCATCTTATACATGGGGGTGTCTTATAGACGGAAAAATGCGGTAAGTATCTGGCTCTGCAAATGTATACAGAACATGACTCTTTGGTTAAGTGCAAGTTGTGGGTTAAGGAAATGATACAGGCAACTGCAAAGACCAATGAATACTCATTTAAAATCCCTGGCTTAAAGAAATGGACCTCTCCTTTGTTGATAAATCAATGCACACAACATCCTAAAATTTCAGTGGAATGACTTGTTCTATGGTTATTTGTTCCAATAGCCATATTTTTTACTTTCCACCTGTCCAAAACATGATCAGCATAATACCCATGTGATTAACCCACATCCAGATATTCTTACCATAAAGTATAATTCTCTGCAGAGTAATTCTTCAACCAAGTACTGTTAATGGCTTTCTATGAAGACTCATTTGTCAGTAACATCTATATTTAAAAGTTTCTGAATGCATCGTTATTGCTACGATGGCAAATTTGCTGAACATCTGTCCAGAATTTTGAAATATTCATGTCCCCAATCTTTTGCATCACTAAGTTAAAATATTAAACGTAATGTCAATTAGGAGTTAGAATAGACCCACTGAATCAAGAGAACTTGGTAAATCAACCTCCATATAAGGTCCACTTATTCAATGCACCTATTCCAACTGAGACCAATAATTGCATTTAGGTCGTATTTAATATGCTGAGATATTTATTCATTGCAAACTAGGGTAGTGCTTCAAAACCAGCAGTATAATTCAACATCTAAATCAGAATAGTTTTAATACACTGTAAAATTCAGTAGCCATTAACAGAAGAGTATAATACCATTCTAAAGAGATGGAGAGAGGCAAGACATTTATAAAATATATTACTGCATTTTTACCTGAGTCTTTTGCCTACCTTTAGAAATAGTTAAAGCAGGAGACCACTGTGACCTTAGAATGTCGAGACAAATGCTGCCATTACTGTTAATATTTGGATGATAAATTCTTGTTGTAAATGCAACCTAAAAAATACAACTGTAGTTAAAACCTATATCTTTATGATCTGCTTAAAGGAACTAGATCTCAAAATGAACATTTTATTTATTTATTTATTTATTTATTTATTTGACTATTATATCATCCACCAAGCCCTATGGCTAGTCTGGGTGGTTTACAACATAAAATCTCAACATAACAATAGAATTAAATAATGAAAATACAAACAACAGGATGAAACAAATTATAACCAAATAAACCAACAACAATAAAAAACTAAAATAGAAATAGAAATAACCAAGTAATTGATCAAACAACAACATCAAAGAAAATTAAAGATAAGCGGTAAAAGGATAGCATCTTGCTAGGTGTTTAAGAGGAGGCCATTCTGTAAAACTATGTTTTCAGAAGTTTTTTAAAGGTTTGAAGTGAGGGTGCCAGGTGAATTTCTGGTGTTAGGTGACGCCATAAATGGGGAGCAGGCACAGAGAAGGCCTCACTCCTTGTCACAGCTTTCCAGGCCTCCCTTGGGATTGAGACTCCCAAATTTCCTGCCTGGCCAGTACAAGCAATCTGGGCAGTTCTTCTTGGGAGGAGACGCTGTGAAGATATTGAAGTCCCAAACTGTTTAGGGCCTTGTATGTTAACACCAAAACCTTGAAGTCAGTGTGGTAGCGTATCGGCAGCCAGTGCAGAGCTGCCAGTACAGGGGTAATATGATGGTGCCCTTCTAAACCCCATTAATAACCTGGCAGCTGTATTCGGCACTAGCTACAATCTCTGCATTAACCTCAAGGTCAGCCCCATATAGAGGGCACTACAGTAGTCTATTCACAAAATTACAAGCACCTGAACCAACGTGGTCAACGGCCTGACGTGAAACAGGGCCTGCAGCTGGTTCATCCTCCACAGTTGATAATGAGCAAAACGGACCACTGACACCACCTAGGCTTCCATGCAAGTGTCAGGTTCCAACAGGACACACAAACTGCAGACCCCATCCTTCACAGTCCTCCCCCCAAAAAGTGAGGGAGTTCCTCAAAACGCAGACCCCAAGGGGCTCCACACACATGATCTCCGTCTTGCCCAGGTTCAACCTCAGCCTATTAGCCCCCATCCAGTCCAAGACAGCTAACAAGCAGCGCTCAAAGAACAGAATGGCATACACTGCAGAAGACGGAAAGGAGATATATAGCTGGGTGTCATCCACATATTGGTGACACAAAGCTCCATACCCCCTTATGACCCTTCCCAGCGGCCTCATATAAATGTTGAAGAGCATGGGAGAGATAACCAGCCCCTGAGGCACTCCACAATTAAGACATCTGGGGGACAGCCTTCTTTCTGAATTGAAATAAAAATGCATAACTGATTTTCCCAATCAACTCTCATATCAGACAGGCAAGGTTTTTTTTAAAGTACATATTTAGCATCCCCTCCTTATCTTTGCCTAACTCTTTTTGACACATACTAATGTTACAAGTAGCAGATCTAAGAGAACCGCAAACACATGAGCAGTGTGCTACTTTGAGAGATTTATTTATTTATTTATTTATACAGCTTATATACCGCCCGTCTTCTTAAGGGAACTCTGGGCGGTTTACAACAACTATACAACACAGCAAAATACAAAACAGAAAAGTAAATAGTAACTAACTAATAAAAGCAAATATAAGCAACAACAACATGTCAAAGTATATTTGAGTGCACTGGACTAGCCACAGGGTTGTACATATTCGGTTTTACAAAACTTGTTACCAGCCACCATTATGGTAGTTGGTGGGCAGAGCTTCCAATAACTGTTCAATTAAAGTGGTGTCTCTTAAGACAAATTAAATTCGTTCTACAGGTCAATTTGTTTTACGAAAAATTCATTCTATGAAATGCGGTTGAACACAGTTCCCAAAGGAATGTGTTGAATTTGTCTTGTGAGGCATCCCACAGGAAAACTTTGTCTTACGAGGTTTTCCTATTCCCAGAAATTTCATTCGTCTTACGAGTTTTTTTGTATTTAAGGGTATTCGTGTTACGAGGCACTACTGTATCTGGTTTCTGTCACAAAACAGCTATATGGTCTGTCACTAATTTATGGTCTTCCATTAGCTAAATTATGGAATCTTTGCAGCAATACTAGGCTTTTGTGGCCAAAATCAAAACCAACATATGCAAAATTAATCTACAAACCAGAATTCGTACTGTACATTTCTGAAAGAGCCTTGCCTCTGGGGTAACTAGAGTTGCTGACATTTTCTTCACAGCGGAGTGAGCTCCCGCTGTTAACCCCAGCTCCTGCCAACCTAGCAGTTTGAAAGCATGTAAAATACAAGTAGATAAACAGGTACCATTGTAAAAAGCAAGAAGGTAAAATAGTGTTTCCATGCAGCCATGCCGACCAAGTGGCCATGGACTTGCACAACACTGGCTCTTTAGCTTGAAGATGGAGATGAGCACTGCTCATAGAGCCGGACACGACTAGAAGGCATGTGCCGGGGGGAACCTTTTTATATATCCAAAAGGTCAACATTTTAAGCAGAAGCATCTTCCAAAAACTGCACTTGCCTTGGGTGGTTTGAAAGGGTAGTCTGTAGGAAAATGAATTGTCAGGAAGAAAACACCGCCTTGATATGGACTGTCATTCTGTCAGAGAAGGAAATACAGAAATGATGAATTCTTGGAGCCATAGAGTTCAGAATAGCACTAATTTCTCCTTCAAAACTAAAACAGCAGCTAAATATCTTTTAATCATGTAATAAATTATCTTTTAATTTTTTAAAAATATTTCAAGCTGCCTTGGATCCTTTAGGATGAAAGGTAGCATATAAATACTTTAAATAAATCTATAAATTTAATAAAGAAAATAAATTTCCAACCAGTTTAATATATTTAGTAGTTTAATGGATAGTATATACAGCAATACATAAGATCCAGAGAGAGCTGGAAAATTCTATCAAATTCTTTAAGAATGATTGATATACAACTATAGAGCATTTTAATCTTATTTACAGAAAATCTTCCCTAGAAAGCCCTACAATTTTTTCTCAAGGCGCCAGGGTGAAAACCTTTTTTTATTCTTACAATCTTAAATTGTGTTGCTAAATCCAACATTAGTATCATTTAGAAAAAAATTCACTTAAATTAGCAAGTTATTAGTGTGATCTGAAGGCAAAACAATGCCTACAATCATCCCTTGCTTTCAGAATACTAAGAAAGTTAAGAATAAATTAAGAATATACTCTGTCTATAATCAAAGGATATTTATTAGTGGCCTCAACTTTCCAGATTAAAATGCAGAGCAATGGCCTGAATTCATAAACCAGTATATCCACTAAAGGTAATGAAAATATTGAAGGTCAAGTTCTGAACTATATAACCTTCCTATCCCAAATCTTCAAGAGACAGAACTGCCTTTACAGAAGAATTCCAAGCAAATGTAATTACAATTAAATTTTCATAAATGTGCAGTACTTACAGGACCCATAATTGTGGCTTGCCAGTGAAACACTATGAAGGTGAGAGGGAAAAAAGAAATGGAAGTTTCAGTATTTTGATGGTTTTCCCTAGGAAAACTAAGAGATCACACTAGCTTTATTGTTCCAAAGAGTTACTGTTAGTTACTTACTGTCATCTCCAACAGGACCTGCAGAACACTGAGCTGGTGGGTCACGGGCCAAATCACTAAGTTCCTAGAAAATAAATACTCCATTTAGAACACAGTATTTCTGTCTCTTACTCTGCCCATGTTAATACAGAACTATGATATTGTACAAAATTACTATAACTTTTCCAACAGTAGACTCATATCAATTGTGTAATTATACATTATGACATCCCACAATGCTCTCAAAAACAGTCACAAATGCAGAGTACATAACAACAAAGGATGAACAGTATATAACCCCCCAAGGACATTTTTAGGAGCCCACACACCTATCAGCAAAATAAATAAATAAATAAATAAATAAATAAATAAATAAATAAATAAATAAATAAATAAATAAATAAATAACGTGCATCATGTTTAAAAGGTGAATAGTGAGGATTCCTCTTTTTAAAAAATTAGCCGTCAGAATATTCCCCCAAAGCATCAAAAGAAGGCTCTATTATAGAAGTCTTGGTCAGAAGACTTTCCTGCAAACAAACCATTTTTTAAAAAATACAACAATGCTGAACACATAAGGGGAAGTAAAAGTCGAACTTTTTTGAAATTTTTGAGATTTCAGTCTCAAGCATGAACAATTTTTGCTGACATGGCATGGTCACAGCCATCTAGCAAGGTTTCCACTTTTATTCTATGCCTCAGTTAAACTACATGATAGCCCAGAAGTACTTGGGGCTTAATCTGAAAACCTTTGAAGTTGTTTTAGACTATGTACAGGTGTTTACAGAGCATAAGTGGGTTTATATGACTACTGCATAACATTTGAGTGATCAGTCTATTTTTCTATTGAACTACATGAAAATGTCCCCACAGCAAACTCCACATAATTACACATTACTCTGTAAGAAACAGGCTGATAGCAAAAAAAAAAAGTTTCTTTCTCTTTTATAAGAGAACAAGGTTCTCACCCCACCACCATCTGCATTTCCATACATGGTAGCCACATGGCTTTTAGAGTAAGTCATGCCGTAGGACCATACTTAGAACGATTTACACAGCTTCTCAGAATGCTAGCATAATGTGACATACCAAGAAAATAGAATACAACAGACCTCAAACAGTATGCTGCAGATAAAAGATTCACTATGAAGTAATAATAGTGTCTTTGCTGGAAATCACACCATTAACAAAGAGCAAATCTACTAAACCAAGGTCTTGTTCTGATTGAGAATGAATAATTTATGCTTTACCAACTCCTAGTCCATCCTTGCAGTCAATTCCACAAAATTTATTGACCAAAAAAATCTTGCAAATCTTGCCTTGTTTTATTTAACACATCTGCCCAAACACTTACAATTTTAACTGTTAATAATGCTAGATTTTGGTTTTGGTTTTCAAAACCCTCCACGGCTTGGGACCTGAGTACCTGGCGGAGCGGATCCCCCAGAGATCAACTGAGGCCAGACCCACTCGACAGTCGCGGGCGCGCTCACTCAAGGTAGCCACTCCGAGAGAGGCGCGGAAGTTGGCAACCCGGAACTGCGCCTTCTCGGTTGTAGGCCCCTCTCTTTGGAACCAACTCCCGAGTGAGCTGCGCCTTGCAGAGTCCCTGCCCGCCTTCAAAAAGGCACTGAAAACGCTGCTCTATAAGGAGGCATATGGTGACCTTATTTCTGTTTAATTTTTTCCCTTTCTTCTAACTCACCTGCTGCCCTCCCACCGAGGGTTTCCCTCCTAGCCAATTTCGATTTTTATCTTGCCTCTTATTCCTTATCCTTGTATCCTTGTATTCTTTTAATTCTTTTATTTTTATTCCTACTTTTATTGCTTCATTGTGCTTTTAGTGGTTTTTAGCCATTGTATTGTGAACCACCCTGAGTTCCGGCTCGGAAAAAGGTTTTGCGGTATATAAATGCTTCAAATAAATAAATAAATAGGCCAGCGAGTTGAAGTACATGTCTTAACCATAAGTTAAAAGTTTGATTTCCCATTGTGCCTCTCATGAGAAGAGCCAGGCTGAGTTGGGCTGAGCCTGAGGAACTGAGATTTGCTGAACAAAAGCTTACAATTAAAATGATTGTACTGAGTTCCAATAAAAGGCATCACCCACCCTAACATTTATGTCATCTTGGGGACTACAATGCTTTATCTTAGTTCTCCTAAGAAAATTAAGGAATCTTCGCCTAGCACCAAAAATTTTGGATTTATAAACATTGTTTTGTAGAGGTCTTGTGTTCTACATAAACTAATAAACAGTTCAGGAAATTGTTACTCCATTTGTTACTTACAATTACACATAAATATAAATTTAAAAAGTAAATTCTGCTTGTAATAATTGTTTGGCTATACTATATTGTAATATGCTAGCTATGATAATTTTATTCCAAGTCAAATTGTCCACAGTCATATTTTATGTTTCTCAAGTAACAGAATGACTTTCAAGCTTCAAACAGGGGGGAGTGCTAATGTAGCATTTTTTCAATTTTTCTGAAATTTTCTGTTTTTCCTGGGGGGGTGGGTTTTTCTGAGCTTCAAAAGTTCTGGAAATTACATCTCTAACTATACCTTCTCTCTAGAAGGAGTCACAGCTGCCACACAGCTTTACCTGTTAAATCACAGGCACCACCCGGGAATCCAGTTAAAATGCTGGTTCAATAATCTACTGCTCATCCAGCCCACAAATCCTCAGACTTGCTTCTTTAAACAAAGTAGACTCATACAGAGGTAGATTTACCCTTTCCTATACCAAGCTAATATATTTATCCATCATGTTAGGACTGAGCCTTCACTGTCTGATTCAGTCTCTGCGCTGAATCAGACCCCCTCTTCTATATCAGATGAAAAATGTTGGAATAGCAATATTCCTCATTCCAGAAAATATTCAGTTTTGCACTGTTTTTGAATCAGGGAGGAGAGGGTTCCACGTCCCCCAATGTAAAAAAACAAGAGCATCAGCTATGATCATCCAACACTACCTTTTGGATTTACTTTTAAAGTCTGCAGTGGAACCATCTTAATATTGTGTCCCACGATATACTCTATTTTCAATTATCCCACAGCAAATGGTAACCACACTAACAAGCAGTCTAAGGGAAATACTGTACTAAGGTTGCATTTTCACATTTTTTCTACCACTACAGGTCATACATCAAGGGCAACAAAGACATTATGTATGAACTCCTCCAGCAGGGCAGCAAAGATCCAGCCAGGGAAGCCACAATCCACTGTAGAACCCTGCTTAAGAAACAGATCTTGGAATCTATAAGGTTAAAATTTCAAGACAGAATGAAGGAAGAGCCACAGACTTAAATGGGGTAGATTTCGTGAAGTTTCAAGTTACATCCATCAGTGTTTAGCCAACAAACAAACAAAACAAACAAACAAAAACCACTTATAATGGCTAATTCTTCAAGCTTTAAAAATGCATCTTAATTTTACACACCTAAATTGAGGGATAGGCAACTGTAGTTCACTAGATTTTTCTGAAAATCTAGCGACTCACCTAGTCGCTTCATCATTTGCTATTTTGTCTAAAGCTGTTGGGCATTCTGGCAAAAAAGATTTGAAATACAGGTGCCCACTGCTGACCTAAGCAGAAATAAATATATACAGAATTTCCCAACAAGCAGCTATTTTTTAAAGTAATGGTTTATATGGACAATACTAAACAAAATGTATACTCTTAAGAACAAAGAGGATTTCTCCTCTCAGTCAGTATTCACTCTTCCTCAGCTGTGAAACAATAGGGTAATAAAGTTGCAATTGTGTTGCAGTTTACCTAAGCTGATTTATAATTGTCTAATTTATTCCTCTTTTGGTTAGTAAAACAGAAGGTTAACAAGAAGTACATGTACATAAGGTTCAGAAAATGTAACTAGTGTGAAGAAAGTTGGCTTCCAGGTAAATTCTATTTTCCACAAGAAAATCAGACAATGACATTCACATGCAGAGCTAAGCTGAATTGTCTGCCCCTCAGAATCAATACATGACAAAACTCATATTAAGCTCCATTCACTCAACAGATGTACTCTAGGTTGGACGTACCCAAAGCAGCGGTTCTTAAGGTTCCTACAAATCCATAAATATATACAAGTGCAGACAGAGAATTTGTACAAAACTAGTTCAATCACCGAGTGGCACAAGAAATTCAACTTACTACATTAATGGAAACGTTTACCTATCCAAGGTTGCTAAGATTTGAAATAATAGTTACCCATAATAACCTCCTGAATTCTAAGAGAACTTTGAAAACTAAAACTCAATTAGTGGATCAAGGACTGACTTTTTCACAGTGGCCTCAAATGCAAATACAATCAATTTATAAGCAAGATATAAAGGCCCAAAGTTTTTATAAAGAGTGCACAGTATTTGACAAAATCTTACTAATGACAGAAGATAAAGAAATCCAAAAAGCTAGTTTTTTACTATAATGGGACATGCAAGATGAATAGGTAAAAGACACTATGCCAGAAATGGGCCCAAAATTTTGGCCATTGTATTGAACTCCAAAAATGGCAACAACTTTGGATAAAGAATTTTACACTAACATTGGCTACTCCATATAAAGAAAACCTTTATAAAATGTTTTATAGATGGCATATAACACCAGCAAATTTAGCTAAAATGTTCCCTAATGTCAAATAAGTATTGGAAGTGTAAAAATCAAGAAGGAACTTATTATCATGCCTGGTAGACATGTGAGAAAGCAAGGGGATACTGGGTCAAAATTCACACTTGGATTAAGCAAATTGAAAAAGTATAATTAGAGTTTAAACCGGAGATATTTTTGCCAAACATGGCAGATAAGCCAAAATCTTACAAAAGGGTGATAACAGAATGTCAATGATGGAAACTCACCAAACAGGTTTTTTTACTCTTTTTCCTTTTCTTCTGCTCTTCTTTTATTCTTTCAATTATAATAAAAATAAATTTAAAAAGAAGCTGTTGTTGACCCTTCAGGCAGTGCACCACTGCAAAGGATCTTTTATATCCCATTCCTGTTTTTAAAAGGAGATCAACAATTTGAAAAGCTGAAATGAAAGTAGACTGAGCTGCTAGTGGGCAAAAGTGTGTGATAAGATGAACACTACCCTACCCCCAAATAATGTCCATGATATTCCCTGTTACTGTCCACATACAGCCACTCCATCAGCTTGAGACTGGAAGGTGAACAAAGACATGCTGCTGTCTATATACAGTTCTGCCTTCTGGAATCTTCGTTTTCTTCATTCTTTCTCTGTCTTAGGTTACTCAACATAACTGAAGTATCTTAGACTAACACAGTGATTCCCAACCTGGGGGTCGGGACCCCTTGGGGGGTGGGGTTGAACGACCATTTCACAGGGGTCGCTATGAGCCAGTGAAGAAAAAAAGGCACAAATGGCTTGGGTCAGGAGGAGGAGGGAGGAGGAAGGGAAGGAAAGAGTGAGTTACAGATTGATAGGTTGGAGGGGATGTCAGTCAATGGCACAGGAGGCTGCAATTGGCTGAGAGTGCCTGTAGACTAGAGGGAAGTTCTCTATGGCACCTGTGGCAGTGGCCTGCCAAAGGGGGCTTGTGGCCCCTTCCAAGCAGGGCAAGGGGTCACCACAACATCTGGAATTATATTAAAGGGTCACAGCAGTAGGAAGATTTAGAACCACTGGACTAACAGATTGATTGATGATGGAAAGAGGTCTTCTTGTAAAAGCTTTGACTGGACAGGTCACACAATTAAGAGCACTGCACAAACACACATGTGCAATTCTTGGGATTAAAAAAAATATAGATCTGAAAAAGCACATATGCCATGAATCCAGGGATGGAGAAGTCAGAACATACAGAGTATGCGTGAGGGAGGCTAGCCCCAATCTTGCATGTCTTTTGTTTGTATATGAGTGGTCAGCACAAACCACTATCAAAATCTTTGCAAATCATCTCCATTTTTTCAAGCACTTCCCCACTATTTCCAGGTTGCCACTAAAATTTTATTTTTATTTCCCTGACTTTCTCTGACCAACATTTGTCAATTTCCCTGAACACCATTCAAATACAACAAGTTTTAAAAAATGAATCGGTCGTGTTGCATTAATGCAAAGTTTAATGAAATGCTCTACTCTACAACTACATAAGTCTCAACTGCAACAATATTTGTTAAAGTAAGAGATTTAATATCAACTTTCCAATATTAATACACCAACATCTGTTTTGCAACTGCACCAAGATACAAACTTGAATTCAACTAAATTCTGAGTGCTAAAAAATAACATAACATTTTTATTTTTATTTTAAAGCTACACTAAAAATTAAATAAACATTCTATCTAAAATAGTTTCTCTAAATCCACATTATGGAATTTAAAATTTTGGAATTTCAGTACTAATCAAGTTAGAAATTATATATTCCAAGTCAGGGAAATCACAATTTCCCTGACTTCAGACCAATTTCCCCTGACTTCAGACCAATTTCCCTGACTTTCCGTGACCAATTTCCATCTTCCTGGCTTTCCATGAAGTGGCAACCTTGTATTTGAGATATTTGGAAAAACTATTTTGAATGTGAGGTTCTTGGGATATCTCATATTCTAACATGAAAACCACAGCATCCAGACAAATTCATTCAGGAAATGAAGCAGATATGATTTCGCTATAAGAGGGAATTTCATAGGTAACAGCTCTTGGGTGGCTTTATGGGTACCAAAAATGCCCCGGGGAGCCACATATCACCCAGCCTAATCCAGGTATTAGGTCGTGCACGTGCAGTACCAAAGTTGAACTTGCTTTGGCAACCTATCACATCCTGGAATCATATGACTGTAAGGACATCAGGCCAAGTTTGGAAAGCAATGCTATAAGCAATACAGTTCTTCCACTCATTTTCAGATAACATATGGGACTCCCATCCTGCCTTTACCTTTCACAGCTGGCGGTATCAAAAATAAAACTCCAATCTTTACCACAGTGACAGAACTTTGGACATATCAGCAGTCCCCTTCTCCATTTATAATTGCAACTTAAGAGTGCATCATCAACAACAAAATCCACACTACAATATCCTAGCAAGAGATTTCAGAATTTAGCCATACATCATATAATGGTGTAGCTCGCTCTTGAACTTTTGGGCTCCTGTCAGAAGACCACTTTTCTGGAGACTTGAAAAGACAGCTGTCTTAAAGGTGTGAGCTGGGCCACCCCCTTCCCTTAAAATTTGAGTATGACTACTCCCCGCCTGGTCCAATAGCCACTCAGGAACAGGAGGAGGAAAGGAAGAGAGTGCTGTGGTTCCAACTACACAGAAAACAAAAACAGACCAGTTACCGCTGTTTGCACTGTGCAAGGCAAGTTAAAAGGAGGATTAACTAGATGGACCTACACTAGCAAAGCTTGCAACTGTCAATTAATAATTCAACAGGCACAGGGTGAATAACAGAACACTCTTCAAGCAGGACTCAGGACATTATGATAGTAGTATTTATAGGCCTGCTACCACACACTCTTAAATAGAAATGCTGAAGAGCTTAAGCCAGAAAAATAATATATACATTAATACCTCACTTAGCAATGAGGGCATGTTCGAAGAAAATCAGTCCTAAATGGATCAGCACTGAATTTGGTCATTTTAACAAACTGGCTTGGAACAGGTAGACTGGGGCCAGGTGTTCTACCTAAAGGAGATAGAGCTGGCCCCATGTAGCACCACAAAATGGCCACCCAAGCCCATATACTACAGCAAATCATGGTGGAGAGTGTGCTCTTAGTTTACTTTGTTATAAACACTAGCCAAGGTGAAACACTTCACTAGAAAGTTATGTGAATTCTGCTTTTCTTCCAAGTCACTCAAAGATGCATTTTACATTCACCAGATAACTGTCTGGTAGCTCATAAGGTGGCACTGCCTAACCAGTACAGAACTCCAAAGATCAATACTGGCATTATAGTTCCATTACAAAATACAGATTAATAAACCTTAAGATAATATTAATAATCCAGAACTGAAGTATAAACAAACTTCAGCTGATATTCAGAACTGTCAGCAGCACTATGAATGATTAATGTGGCTAAAACTAGTTTCAAAAGATGCAAGCAGACTGCTCTTTCAAACGGCTTACTAATCCTATTATTATGAAAAGCTATGATATTTGCTGTCTTCATTAGTTGATTCAAAATTTCACTCCACCCCTTAACACAGTGATTCTCTCAAAATATTGCAGTTTGTCTGCCATGGAGGGCTGGGGACAGAACATTTAAATACAGTACAAAACACAGAAGACTATGATTGCAGTGCCATCTAAATCCAAGGTACTGTATTTTGCACATTTTTATCCAAGGGCTTTATGGGCCACATTTTATTACCCTTCCTGTAATACATGATCTAGTCTTTTAATAAGGGTCACAGAAAATCCATTCTACTATTTTTAATATGCATTTTTCGTGTATGAGAGAGAAACAAATGCCAAAAGAGAACTATATTTTTCTTATCCATGTGTTTCTCCTTTAAAAAGCAAGAGAACTTACTCCATTGATCCCTGGGAGCTACAAGGCTTCCTATGAACCCTAATCTCAACATTTCTTAGCTTCTAGAGCAGTGGTGGCGAACCTCTGGCACTCCAGATGCTTTGGTCCACACCTCCCACACTGCTTTGTCATTGGCAATAGAGGCTTGGAATTCTGGGAGTTGTGGTTCAAAACATCTGGAGTGCCAAAGGTTCGCCACCACTGTTCTAGAGGGACACTCCCAGAAAACTACCTTGGCCATAGAGCCCTATGACTCCTTGGAATCACTGGTGCAGTTTCCCATTTTTCAAAGAAGAAACACAAATATAGCAAAGGAAATAAAGAAAACTCTTTGGTCGACATTTGCTTTTGGGCTCCCATTCCCAAATAATCTTCCCTACTGTTCAAACTTGCATATGGCTATGGTACTGAAATTCAGTACAGGTAGTGTGTCAAATAATTTTAGAAAATCACACCAAACTGGAAAAGTCTGGAAAATGTAGTTACTGGCCTCAACCAGAGAAATGAAGACATGTTTACTTTCAAGAGGATTTTGCCATTTGATAGAAGGGAAAAACCGTTTCTTCAAGCAGCATAGATGAAAAAGACTCCTGGACTCAAGATTATTGTCTTGTACAAAATAACTGAGTGATGTAGACAGTAGAAAAAACTGAATGATGAACAAAGATTCATGCATTTAAAATCAAGATCTTCTGTGCTCCACTGGAACAATGATAGAAAACACTTCTGAAACATTCTTTTTCTAATTCCCTTGGAAGGCTGTTAATTATGTGCTGTCAAGTCATAGCCAACTTACAGTGAGCCTAATATGCTTTTTAAGGTACGCAAGGAGTGGTTTTACCAGCTACACTCCCACTGTGAATTTCCATAGCTAAACAGGAAATTGAACACAGGCCTCCAGAGTACTAACCAATAGCTCTCTCTATCCACTGCACTGGTACTTGAAGGGAAACAAAAACATTTAAAATCTAGGCATCCCAGGAGAGCTACCTGGAATTAATTTTCACACTTAACGTATCCCTTGATAGAGCTAAAAGAAGCTGTAAGAGATAGAAAGTCTTTGAGAGCATAGATCCACAAAGTGACCAAGATTTGGGCACAACTGAAGAGATCAACAAGATGATTTAACATGAGCTTGAAACATTCCAATTATGTTTCCTTGTCCATCAATCCCAAATCAGAAACGAAAAACTTTATTCTTCATATACCACCCATGCATTCTGTAACTCTGTTGATAAGCGTTGAGTGTAGTACTGTAGTTGATCAGCTACTTCTCCAAGAAGGCTTGGTTTTCAATGAAGCTAGAAATTTAACTACTGAGGCCTTCAGATTTCTTCCATAATCTTCTGAGAAAGACATGCAAATTCAATAATTTTTGTGGATCTCCTCTAGGGAATACAAAAAGTTCCAGTTCTCTTTCCAAGTGACTAAGGAACTTAGAGCCTAATATATGGTACACTGAGAGTCTCTCCTGGTATCAGAATGATTATTAATACAAAGTGAAAATTTTTATTACTATGCTTTTTTGGACTCATTGGATCAGATGCTGAATGGCAAGTCAAAAATCATACAAATCCTAGGATGCACTACAGTCTGGGCTTCCAACTGAATTCCGGACTATTTTTAACAGAAACAGCAGCCATATTTGCCTGTACAGTATGAACCCCCCTTATCTGATATACTAACCACAGATTATCCACAGCTGGTCATTAGCAGGGAGATGGCGGCGGCAAGGAGGTGGAAAAATTAAAAATAACAACTTGCCGCTGCCGCTGCCATGGGCCAGTCAGTCATTCTCCGGAGCGGTGGGGGGGGGGGGACTTTGAATTTCCTACTCAGGCCCCGATCCGTCACCCGGGACCTGAGCAGGAGATTCAAAGTCCCCACCTCACCCCTCCGGAGAGTGCCTGGCCAGCGTTGTTTTTCCCCCCTACCACCGCTCGCGGGCCAGGCTGTCAAGCGGCAAGGAGAAAGGGGAAAAAACTTTATTCCTCCTTGCCATTTGGGGGGTGTCGGGGGTGAAAGCTTTCACCCAGCACCCCTCCAACCCTTCCACTCCCATTATCCTCAGATAAGAGTGTTTGCTCTTATCCGTGGATTCACTATCTGTGGGGGATCCAGAACCCATCCCCCCTAGATACGGCAGTCATACTGCATAAGCAGCAGCAGGACAGACAGAAATGTTGTACCACATACAAATGCTGGAGAGCTCCTCAAATGATTAAACCTTTATCAAGGCCTCCGAGCTCACTACCAAGTATAACATTCTACAGATTCCCACAATTCACCACTTGTGTTATCAATGGTACTGTTACTTTGTAGATTCAGAGTGTGACATTTGAAATTATTCAGAGGTTAACAGCCCTATTCCATTGCAAACAAACCACTGTCCATTATCTGTATTCCCCACCTGGTCATGGGGCCAGGACATGTATAGATGTTATAGTCATACAGACCCACTCTTAACTTCTGAGGAAGTGACTTGATGCAGGAAAAAATTCCATGACATCTTACATGAAAACACAGCAGTTAGTCTTTAAGTGCCACTATGTCAGTGTTGGCAAACCTATGGCAAGGGTACCAAAGGTGACACTCGAAGTCCTTTCTGTGGGCACCCAACACCACCCCTTCACAGTCACCTGTATTCAGGTTAAATTGCTATATTGGCACTTTACAAATAATTAGCGGGTTTTGAATTGCACTCGGTCTCTAAAATTCGAAATACGAAGGGAAATCTGTCCAGGGCACAATGCACCCTGGGAATTGAAGTCTTCCAGGAAAACCTCAAGATACAACAAAATTCCTCTAGGATATCTTGAGATATGAAAAATCTGTGGAAGGTTTCCATTTCATTTGATTCTGAATTATGAAAATTTCAAGATACAAAGCATCATGATAAACGGATTTACTTCGTAACTCGAGCCCCACTGTATATTGTTTCATTATTTTTGAATGTTGTAGCCTGCCCCAAGTGGCCTTTTAGGCAGATAATAATAAAATGAATGAGAAAAGTAACTCAAGCTCTATAGATGACCTGCAGTGTAACCCTGCCCTCAGAGTTGTTGATAGGAACCACACCAAGTTAAGAGTATGAAACAGTCATTAAGACTACACTGGGAAAATGAGTTAGCCCTTTTTTCCCATTAGCTCAGTGGTTTAGGTTCTTGGCTGCAGTGTTAGAGGTTGGGAGTTCAATTCTCCGCTGTACCTCCTGTGAGTAGAGACAGTCTGTGTAGTCTTGTGCAAGCCACACAGCCTCAGGGTTCCCCAGACGGGAATAGTAAGCCACTTCTGAATACACCCTACTTCAAAAAGGTAAGAACTGATTTGATGTCACATGATTATTACCATAAATAGTGGCAAACAATTGGGCAGACATAAAATACTTTTTTACAAAATTAAGAATATTAGACAATATTGTATCCACTGCACACAGATGCATCCCAATAAAACTGCATCGTCTGCTGTATTTTGATTTGCTGGTGTTCTATATTGGTGACTCAAAACAAGATAAAAACTCTGAAAAGGGCAGACTACCACAGTCTCCTAAACACATTCTCTTTCCATCAGCAGGGGAAGAGTCTGATGTGCCAAGAGTGTAGAACATTAATTATCAATAAATATTTCAAGGCTAGAAATATTCCAGGGTGTCTAGATGCACTCAAACCTCTACAGAGAAGTGATGTGGTATAGATGAAAAACAAGAGACAAAAAACTGGGCACTCTCAATTCAAAAGGTCTCTGTTTTTGAATGTATGTATGTAAAAACAAAGGAAAAAAATAAAGTAAATCTGACACATCATGCAGCATTGACAGAAAGGCAGGTGGGCGAGTAGAATGCAGTGCAGCGTGAGGATAACAAGGCTGAATACAAGGTTGACAGTAACAGAAAAAATACCACTTAAACATTCATACATTAATCTTAAACATTTACTTGAGAAATCAATTTCTGCAATGTGTAGCCTGCACTCTGTAATTAAAATTGTAAACCACCCAGAGACTACTTGTAGTAGTATGGGGTGGTATATAAGCAGAACACTTTGCTTTGCTTTGCTTTGTCTCAAAATAGCTAATGTAACGCCTTAATGAAAAGGCATATACAGTGGTGCCGTGAGATACAAAATCAATTCGTTCCTCGGGACACTTTGTATCTTAAAAATGTTCATATCATGGATCCAAATGGGGCACAATGCAGCCTGGGAATTGAAGTCTTCCACAAAATTTTCATATCTCGGGGCTTTCTATAGGAAATTATTGTATCTCAAGTTTTTGCAGAAGACTTCCATTCCCCTGGTGCATTGTGATTCAGACACCTTGCCTTTCATATCTCAAGGCATTTGCATCTCAAGGTACCAGTGTAGGTTTCATTAACAATGAAAAAACAACCATGAGTGTGTGCACTTATGAGTATTACTAGACAATGAGTGCATTTTCCTCTAAAGATGTACACAGCTTGGCAAGAGTTCTGCATAATATTTACACTGAGGCAAAGTCTGCCTCAAGACAACCATGATTATTACCCACAGATTTCATATCTGATAAGTCCTCAGCCCAAATGTGCAACCAGAAGACACAACTAATAAGAATATTTAAGAGCAAAACTTGTGGTCATCGAACTTTGAAAGTGTACATCCCTGCTGAATCATGAGATGTGGCCTGACGAAATATTGACACAAGCAGCCTTAAGAGTTGTAAACACATATGAGGCTAGGAAAATTTTTCGTTAAAAAGTGCAGAGGCAGTTAGGGTGGATTCTTGGAGTGGAACACTGATTGGGTACTGGTTTGGACCACAACAGTGGAAACTTGTTATTACTGAGTTAAAACTTATGTAAAAGGGGATGTTACTGGCCCATTTTCACTATTAATTCAAGATAAATATATACTGTGTAATTACATGTGTATATATACACATACATGTATAATTTATTCATTTAGTGTGTATTTAATGTGTAATTATAATTTTGAAATCATGAAATAAAATGGAAGAAAGAGGAACGGGCAAGGGATAGAAAAAGAAGGGAAACAAGGACTGAATGGAAGAAAGTTAAAACAGGATTACTTTGCTCAGCTACATAACTGATCCAAGTCAGAGCCAAAACTACTGTAGGTTCTTGACTTTAAACTAGTGTTTTCTTCCTTGAAAAAAATCTCAACTTCTAGTGATATTTCAGATAGCAAAGCAGTATACACACACACACACACACATACACACTGTCAAGGAACTTTAAAATTCTGATCAAATTAAGAACTATGGCGAACATAAGATTCAGGAAGGTCCACAAGTTGCCTTGAGCAACTTGAAAACAAGATGGGATAAAAATGTCAGTGAATCTTTGGTTATGTAAGGCTTAAGTGTGATAAGGACTGGTAAAATAATAAATTGGCTGTTCTGATAAATAATCCCAATATAATTTCATGTTCACCTCAGATTTTATTCAAATCACATTACGGGGTCTCTGAAGAGATTTCCTTTAACAAAATGTATGATGGGCAGACCAACCCAGTCCAGGTGAAAAGCTTGAAGTTAAATAAAATTATGAGTAACTCATCTACACAAATAAACAATGCATACTATGATTGTGCCTGAAAAGCAAAAGCCCCATAGTTAGGATTAAGATAGGTTCTCAATGTGCACTTGTATTAAGTCTGCATTATTAATTCAAGAATTGCAACAAGATTATCAAAAGAATTTTCCTCAAACCACCTATCAGTAAATTCAAAGATTTCTGACTTCATGTAAACATAAGCTGAGAAATGTTACTTTACTACTACTAACTTACTTTTCCTAAATGTAACTTATGGTTCCAATGGCCACAAGCTCAATACAAAATAAAGTGGCTATATACTAGGTAAATCTGTTTGCCTAAGTCAATCCACACTACATATTCTGTCATACAGTATATAGAAATATGTCATGATTCCCACTAAATACCTTATGTTGGGTGCTCTAAAGTTATCAAAACTGCAAGAAACACTTATGTAGGTGTTTACAAAAAAGGTGCTCTAGACAAGTATTTTCTCAGGAAAATAACACTGAATATGGCATACAAATTTGTTACTTGTAAACTGAGTATCTTTACATTTGAAAACAGGTTAGTTACAAGCCCATCTATGTTTTAATTACTTATTTTAGTTACAATACCTAAGCATTCCAATTACATGCAGTTTCTTATTTATGTTACCAATATAAATACCAATGTAAATTCATCACATTACAGACTGTGCAGACAACTGATATTGGTGTATAGGAAAGCAAGAATTCTACAGAGGCAGAGATTTTAGTAGCAAGCAAGTAAGAAGTACCAGACTCAAATGGGTGAAGATTTTGGCTCTCATAAGAACGTTCTTATCTATAAAACCTGAACTTCACAAACAACTGGTTGAAGGCAGTCTTCATACTTAGAGCAGGCCCGCTGGAAATAATCAGACTTATACTTCACAGTTATCCCATTATTTCAACCATTCAGAATACGACTATATCTGAATTAAGCCCTACGTTCATTTCAGAAGTTAACACTTTGCATTGGGGAAGGAAGCTAGCACTCTCCAGTCTGTTTAAACTACAAGTCCTACAATCCCCAATTACCGCTCATGTCAGGTGTAGCTTGTGGAAGGGGTGGCCCAAAACATCTGGAACATACCATGTTATCCACTCCTTTCTTCTTACCATTTGGTTTTCTAATTAAAGCATCCACTTTGTCACATTCTTAAATGACCTACTACAGTACCTAAAATATATTATGACTACAATTTATTTGTGTATAGACTAGTAATAAGCAAAATATTTAAGAATCATGCTCCCAACCTTTCGCAACATCATTTTAGCGTGTTTCCTAAACATTTTGCTTATCAGGAACACATACACAAATGACACAAATCTAAAGCTGGGTGACTCCCTTAAACATTTATTTGCCTCCACTGTTGAGTATGATACATATATCAACAGACGCTATCATTAGGACGTGATTTCATGCTAAATTCTCTCCACATATGTCAGTAGACAAAACGGCCAATTAAGGGCTATATAACTCCTTGGCATTAACCTCTTAGACTCTGGCCAAAGCGTCTTTCCAGCACAGGTGTCCTTCCATTCCATAGGCGTTTCATACCCAGTACTGTATAGCAGTTATAACCAGGGCTCCATTTTGGGAGCGGATGTGGAAAATCGTTCACCTAGAAATCCTCAAGCAGGCGTCCGTCACGTTTGCCAGGAGGCTACCCTTCCCACCACAGTGACCCTTTTGATTTGCCGAGAACGCCAGCAGCGAAACCGGGAGGGTGACGACGAAGTGACCTAAAACCGCGCCCCAAGCCGGAAAAAAAAACCACCCCTTTCCACTCGGAATCCTGGCCGACTTCCTCCCACCTCCACCGCGCTCCTCTCCTCCCATCGGCCCGACTTCCTCCACCCTCCTTCTAGATTGTGCAAGAACAACATTCTCGATGCATCACCGGGAGTCACCACCGACTTCCGCTCCTTGTCAAGAGCGCAAGCCAGCAAGAGGCGAGCGACGGCGGCGGCGATCCCGCATTTAACAAAGGGGGGCCGCGGAGCCCCGGGAACCCCTCTGGGCGGCCGCGAACGCCGGCGCCTCTCCGCGGCTGTGTCAGCCCCGGCACTGCGCTCGAAGCTTTTGGGGGGGGGGGGGAACAGTTGGCAGAGGGAGCGAGAGAGGGGGGAAAAAGAGATTCCCCGGGAAGCGCCTAAACGAGGCGAACCCGCCGCCATCTTACAATGCGGGAAAGAAGAGCCCGGCCAGAACACAGGAGCCGACCGACGGGGAGGAGGAGGAGGAGGAACAGGCGGGCGCGCAGGGCCACCTCCGAAGGGACACATAGGCGCCCGCGTTCCTACATATCTATACATGTGTATATATAGTGTTAAAGACGTCATACGGGGCCCTTCGTGTGCCCGTTTCTGTCCCTCGCGGATCGCCCACCCCGACCCGAAGGGAAGCGCGGCTCTCAAAGGTTTCCAAGCCTTTCGGCGATCCGTTTTCGTGATCCTATAAAAGGAGTGACCCGACCTGAGGCTTGCGAATACGAAACTCCCCGAGCCCATTTCTTCTCTCTCTCTCACACACACACACATACTCCCCGGGCTCAACCGCCCCCCAAAGGCCTCATCCGGGGACTGAGGCACAAGCGGGTCATGATGATCCCCAGCAAGCAGGCCCGATCGGGGGGCCTGGGAGGGCGGAAAGAGAGCCAGGCTCGCCGCTCCCCACCCTTTCGGCTTTCCCTCGAGGGGTCGCCGCCGCCGCCACCCAGAGGCCCTCTTCTCTCTCCCCCCATCCCCCACCCCGCGGCCAGAACCCAAGGCGGAAGCCGCCGGAAAAGGGGGAACGGTTCGGCCACCGTCTCTTGCTGCCCCCCTCGCCGCCTGGTTCAGCTGCAGGCTCACCTTGTTGATGCGTTTCAGGGCCATCTTTTATCTCCTGCGAGGGGCGAGAGTCGCTGCGTCAGTGGGGGCCGCCGCGGCCGGGGGGGGGTTGCTATCGCTGCTCCTCCTCCTCCTCCTCCTTCGCCGCCGCCTCGTCGGGCCTGTCTGCTGCGCCGCCGCCGCCGCCGCCGCCGCTGCCGCACTCCCTCCCTGCGGGTGTGTGTGTGGGGGGGGGGGGATGGAGCCGCTCGCTGACTCGCTGCCTGCGTTTCTCCTTCCTCCGGAAACAGCCGGGGGCGCCCGCCTGCCCGCCTCGCACACACCAGCCGCGACGTCACCGGCGACGCCTCCTCCTCCTCCTCCTCCTCCTCGTCGTCGTCACCCCCGGGTTCGCGCTCTCGTCTTCCTTGGCCGGGCCTTCCCGGACAACCCGAAACGCGGGAGGCCTTGAGTTACCTACGTCAGGGGAGGGCCGAGAGGAAAGCGCTATTAGGCTGAAGCACAGCCGCCGCCGCCGCCTCTGGCGAGGCCGAAAAAGGGGCGGTCCTAAGTAGGCCCCTCCTCCACCACCACCACAACCACCGCGGAGGGGGGGGCGCCACCGCCCTCCCTCCTGGGGGCGAAGGCGGGCTCCGGGCGAGGAAGCGCGCGCCGCCCCGCCCCGCTCCCCCTCCCAAGGAGCTCCTGATTGGCTGAGGCCAGGGACGCTTCAACTTTCGCCGAAGGGAGGGTGAGCGGGCGAGCTCATTTGCCAGAGAACGAGGTGTCAGAAGAAGAGGAGGGGGGAAGGGAGGGAGGGGGTGCTGGTGATTCGAGCCACGCTCGTTTCCTGTCCTCTCTCTCTCTCTCTCTTTTTCCCTTTTCCACCCCTTGAAGATAAGAGAACTAGGAGAGCGAAAGGTCTCGGCGGGATCCCTCGCGAGATCTGGCGAGACAGCGCGCGAGCGCGTTCACCCTGGGGGGGGGGGGAGGAGAAACAGCTGCCCTCGTGCTCAGCTTGCACCGAGAACGAGAGAGGGCACAGCGTGCGCGTGGCCGTGTTTGCGCGTTCTCCACTCTCCACCACCACCACCACCACCCCGACTTTCCCCTCACTCTGGGAGGATAGGAAGAATTAGTCCTTCGCCCCTTCTGTCTCCCTTCGAATTGCGGGCGGGCGGGGGAAAACCAAACACACACACAAAAGAAAACCACCTCGTCTTCCAAAAAGCGGTGATAAGCACTTACAGCACGCCTCGCCGCCGCCGCCGCCGCCGCCAATCGACCCCTGAGGACGGCGCGTGCGCGTGTTCCGAGACGCGCGCCTCCGCTCGGCCTCTTTTTCTCCCTTTCGGGCTCGCGCTTCCTCTAATAACCGCCGGTCGTCCGCGGCCCGGATCTATTTATCGGGAAAGAGCACAGCCTGTATTCCTCCGCACAGCTGGGGTTGTGGGGGAATGGGAGCGCGCGCCAGGTTAGCCCCGCCGCCTAAACTAGAAACGTCGCGCGCGCAAGAGAGAGAGAGAGAGCGCGGGGGGGGGGGTTGCGCGCCAACGGCTGTTTCTGTGGGGCCGCTTTTACAGGGCGACCCTGGACTCTTTTTACTAAAGATTTCGTGGAGCTCAGTGGGAGCACCTCCGTTGTCATTGTATTCAGGATGGCGCGCCTGCGTTATCTTTCTCTCACACACACACCAGGGTCAAAGGAGCTTCATGAGGAAATAAAATTATTTTCATATCCTTAACAACGCGTGCCTCCGCAGGAGAAGGGTGTTTAGCTTCCTGGTGACTTCTTCAGAGATGGATCTCCAAATGTACTTTAGAAAACTGCTGTCATCACCGATGACAGTGGCCTATAAGTGTATCGCTTTATAGTGGCCTATAAAGGTGTCGCCTGTAACCTATTTTTGTCACCACCGAAGGGTCTTGTGGCAGTTTAAAGCTGGCAACCCTTTTGTGGGTTGCTGTCCATTTTACCAGATACTGTAGAATTGACTGCTGTCCGTGAAGAATTATATGACAAATGGAACCTGTTAGTTTTTAAAAATGCCATAAAGATTCTGTTCCTTGCTTACACCACGTTCATATTTTTAATTTTTATTCATTCATTCATTGGATTTCTATACCACCCATCTGACCCCTCTAAAGCCTGCTTTTTTTCTAACTGCCAAACTCTGCGAAATACATGAATAAAATCCGTTCCATTTTGAATGAAGAGCAGGATCAAGTTATTTCACCAATGGGATGAGTGGGTTTGCTATTTTCATGCTGTGGGGATTGAAGTGTTTGCCCTAGGATTCTGTAGAATGGAGTCAGCATAATTGAAGTGGTTAAATGCTATGTTAAAATTCCTGGATTCCCTAGAACAGTGTTGGCGAACCAAACGTGGCACTCGGAGCCCTTTCTGTAGGCACCCGAGATCGGCCCCTTCACAGCCACCTGTATTCAGATTAAATGGCTGTATTGGCACTTTGTGAATAATTAGTGGGTTTTGAATCGCAGTTTGGACACTCAGTCTCTAAATGGTTTGCCATCATTGCCCTAGAACAATGATGGTGAACCTTTTAGAGAACGAGTGCGATTCAAAACCCACTTATTTTTGACAAAGTACCAATACGACAATTTAACCTGAATACAGTGGTACCACAGGTTACAAATGCTTCAGGTGCTGCCCTTCGGAAAAGTGAGGATCGATCCCCTGCGGCCACAGCACCCTTGCTCTTAGCCCAGGGCAGAGAGGTGGATGGGGTGCTACACCACCAGGAAATCCAGACGGGAGTGGCAGCAGCTTGTAGGCTCATTCGTAGCCCCAATTTACTCTCCAGCCACGCTGCTTTGGGGATGCCCAGAGCGGCATGGCTGGAGAGTAATTGGGGGTACGAACGAGACCACAAGCCACTGCCTCCCCTTTGCCCTGTTCTCTGCACAAAGCACAGTGGGGTGCTCCGACAGGAGGGGAAGGTGCCGTGGCTGTGAGAGGGCAATGTCAGGAGCCCCCAGAAAGGGCTCTGTGTGCTACCTTTGGCACCTGTGCCATAGATTTGCCAACACTGCCCTGCCCTAGAACAAGCAATTACAGTTCAAGTTAATCTCAAACGGTTATGACTTGTAGATACAATACTGGCCAAATATGAAATGGGCTTTGATTAAAAAGCACCCACTTGAGCTCTGTGGCAAGATCAGTCTAGTTCTCTTTTCCCCCCTTTTTTTAATTAAAGAGTTTTATTGTTTTTAGGGGGGAAAGGAGGGGGAAAGGAGGGGAAAGGGTGAAGGGGGTACAGTATAAGAAGTTACATTGAATACATCAATCCAAAAGATAGCGATTATACATACCAGGATATCACAAAATGGAGATCTCTTCATATTCCCCCTTAAGGAATCCGGAAAGCCTGTTGATTTCGATACATTCTCTTATTTTGTCATGGAAATTTCTCTCAGTAGGCACTTCAGGTTGTTTCCAAAATTTTGCATATAATATCCTTGCCACAACTATTACATGATGGAGTACATATTTTTGATCAAAAGAAATATTTATATCCATTATATTTAATAAGAAAAGTTCTGGTCGAAGCTCTAACTTAATCTTCAAAGATCTCTCTATAAATAGTTTTGCCATTCTCCAATATATGTTTGCCTCTTTACATGTCTACCACATGTGGTAGAAAGTACCACTATTGTGTTTACATTTCCAACATCTAGGTGAGCAATTGTACATCTTGGATAAGCAGTGAGGTGAAAAATGCCATCTATAAAACATCTTATAACAATTTTCCTTAAAGGCTATCGACTTAAAAAGTTTTACTGTGTTCCACAAGGAGTCCCATTTACTTAAGTGAATAGAATAGCCAAAGTTTTCTGCCCATCTTATGATAGTATCTTTTACCAGTGTATCAATCGATTTCTCATTTAACAAAATACTATAGAATTTACTAAGGAGCTTTGTATCACCAGAGGATAATATTTTGTCAAGTGGAGTATCGTTAGTCGTAAGACCATCCTCTTTAATGATATTTTTGAAATGTGAATATATTTGTTGGTAATTCCACCAATCTATTTTCCAACCTTCAGATACTAATTGAGTAAGTGGCTTCAGGGAGCGATCAGCATTCAAAAGTTGTCTATAGGTTAAAGATTTAAGGGTTGCACTTGTATGGGAACCAGTTATCGCTCCTAATGGATATAGCCACATTGGAGTTTTGACATAAAACTGATTTTTATAGATAACCATATTTTAATTAACACATTCCTTATCCAATGTTTTTTGAAGAGAGTACGTAAGTTACCCTTAAGCCATACGTAATGGTGCCAACCCTTGTCCAGATCGTGACCTTCGAGCTGTAATATTCTGTTGTTTCTCATTAAAATCCAGTCTTTGACCCAAGTCATAGCTGCTGCTTTATAATACAATATTAAGTTGGGTAGGGCGAAACCACCAGCTTTAGTTCTATCTTGTAAATAGACATTTCTAATCCTTGCTTTCTTCTTTTGCCATATAAACACCCGTATACTTTTTTCCAAGTCAGAAATAATCTTAAAATTAGGTAATATAGGTAAGCATTGAAATAGAAAAAGCAATTTGGGTAGGACAGTCATTTTAATTGCAGCAATTCTACCCATTAGTGAAAGTTGAAGTCTTGACCATATTTCCAAGTCTGCTTTAATTGCTTTTATCCCACTGACATAGTTATCTTCGAGAAGTGTGTTACACCGATTGGATATAGTGATGCCTACGTATTTTGCCTTGTTTACATGTTAAAAACCCGACAGATTAACCAACATCACAGTCATAGATGGGGTCAGGCTAGCATGTATTGGGTATTAGAGATGGGCACGAAATGCCAAAATGGCATTTCATGGTCGTTATTCGGGCCCTGAGGCCCACTTCGTTCCATTTCTTTGTTTTTCGGGTGCGGCAAGCTTCGGCCGCAGGGAGCCTTCCCAGGGCCTGGCGCCACCCGAGCCGGCGGCATGCAGGCTGGGAGAGTGTTCTCGCGGCCACCGGGAGCCCTCCCGGGACCAGGGCAAGCCTCCTGGGAGAGCTGTCCCGCAGCCACAGGGAGCACTCCCGGGGCCGGGGGCCGCCGGAGCCAGTGGCAAGCCTGCCAGCAGGCGAGCAATCCAGTGGCCACGGGGAGTCCTCTCGGAGCCGGGCGCTGCTCCGGTCACCACCCCCAAGAGGCCGCCACCCCCGGAGCACTGCCAAGCGCCGCCCTCCCCAAGGACCGATCTGCCGCGCTGTCCGCCACTCCCATCAGGTTGCTACCCCCAGAGCCCTGCGCAGTGCTGTCCTAACTGGGGCTCTTCTCCCTGGGAACCACTCCGCCCCGGGAGCTGCCGCCCCAGCAGACTGCCGCCCCGCACCCCCCCCAGGCCTAGACCCGGGAAACCTGTGGGGGGGGGTGCCGCTGCACTCCCCCCCCGTGCTCCAACGATGCCCTCCGCTCCGGCTTCTGAGCAGGCTGCACTGTTGCCGCTTCGCCACGTGGCCGAGATCCCGGAGTCCAGCCCATAAGGGCTCGGATCCCGCCTCTTCTTGCGAGATCGGCAAAGTCTCGTGCCGTCAGCTCCGGCGGGGAGGGGGCAAAGAGGCTCCGCCAGGCCCATCCCCCTCTAGCTGCCCTCCGCTGTTCCATTATTCATCGCGCGCGCGGTGCGACAGCAATAACGGAAACGAACAGAACCAAAGAAAATGTTCTTGGTTCTGTTCAGTTCGAGCCTCCCCATCGCAACGGTCGTTATTCATACCGTTACGTAACGGAACGAATAACGGAGAACGGTAACGAAAAAATGGTCGGTTCATGCCCATCTCTATTGGGTATCTATAAGGCGGTTACTGCACGTCCCATTCGTCCCTCCTTGCTTTCCCACTTGGGACTGGTACAAAAAAATTACTTCAAATCCATAGCGTGACAGCAAAAAGTTGTCTCGACCACGCCCCCAGAACCAGGAACAGCATGACAAGCCATACCTGCAAGCCATACATAAGTGTATGACTTACTCAGTAGAAATATATTTTGTTAAATGAGTCATTTGTGAAAATGACACATAGCATCACATCAGGACATTTTTGCAGCATGTGCTACAATTAGAGTGGGACCTCAACTTATGAATTTAATCCGTTCCGAATGCATGCTCTTAAGTTGAACTACTCTTAAGTCGGGGTATCTATCTTAAAAATTGGGGGGGGGGAGTTAAAAATATTTTAAAAATTGTAAGTCGAGCAGACCATATCTAAAATTTGTAAGGCAGCAGTTAAAATGCCAACAGTTTTCCGCACTTAAGTCGAATTGCTCTTAAGTTGGGGTACCACTGTATAGAGAATATTTTCAGCTTTTACAACAAACATACACTTATTAACTCTGAACTCCTTTCCTGTGGAGGGGTTGTTGTGATTTGCTTTCCTCGATTGCAATGAAGACAGCGTATGTTGGCTCTTCTCTCTACCTTTTCATCACTACAGCCCAGGAAGGAGGGTCATAGCGTGAGAGAATGACTGGCCCATGTCCCTTAATGGGTTCCTCTTGTTCAGCAAGTCTGAATCCAGTTGTCCTACATTCCAACTGAACTTACTTACATTGGCTCTAAGCCACCCAGCCTGATCATCAATCAGATGCACGGTATAGAAATTGAATAAATAAATTATAAACATAAATACGTAAATACATTCAGTTGGAATGTTCAATACCAGTTCCATCCTTCATCAGTATGCATTGAGACAGGAAAGGAATGGGCAGCATCCTGTTGCCTCAGCTAATGAGACAATAAACAGAAGCACTACAATCTACATGGACTTGATAGCTTTGCTCTTTCTAGGAAGGGCCAACTACCCCTTCCCTCCCCCCCCCCGTTTCACCAGTGTTTCCCCCTCATATCACCAACAGTTGAGCTGAAAGATATATACAGTATTAGAGTGGGGATAATGACATTATTTGCCAGAACTGTGACAGACCCTCCTTGCTCAATCAAGGGAAGCAGATGATAGCAAGGTATCATCTACATACTGTAGTATTCTTTTGCAAACCAGCATAGAAAGGAGGAAGGCAAAGAATGAGAAAAAATAAAGCAGAAAACAGACACTTCCTTTTCTTGATGGGCTTCCTAATAAGAACATAAGAAGAGCCATGCTGGATCAGGCCAAAGGCCTGTCTAGTCCAGCTTCCTATATCTCACAGTGGCCCCACCAAATGTGTCTGGGGGTACATGAGATTAGTTACAGTATCTGTCTCCTGCTACCACTCCCCTGCATCTGGCCCTTGAAGTATCCTGGTTTTAAGCCTGGAAATTACACTTCTCCATCATGGTTTGTAACCTGTGATGAAATTTTCCTCCAGGAATATACTGTTAAACAATAACACATTTTAGTAAAGTTGTTTGCTTTTCCAGTTAACAGTTAAAAGTCAAGATTCAATTGGCTTGAAAAAAATTGTCAAACCATCGTGTTCTATAGAATGCAAGTATAAGATAAGCCCTAGTACATTCAAAATACTCAATGCTCAGACTCGCAATTGTACTTCCTAAACAAAATTGTGAGATTATATTAATATACAATTTTCATGTTTTGAATGGCATACATTTTATGACTGTCAAAATATTTGAATGTAAATGAAAGCTTGGCAAGAAATAGTTATAAATAGCTAGTTCCTTTCAATTTGCTCCTTTTCAGTAATGAAGATACTAATTGCATTATGATTGTAACTGAATAAGAAACAAGCTCAGTTGTTTGTTGGGTAGCTGTTACCTTCCGATTATTTTTTAACTATGAGGTGTGGCTTCACAAATAGGCAGGAAGGACAGCGCATGGTCCAATTGCTTCTGCTGTCTTATGCTGCTGCCTCAAGTTCTGTCACTGGGATATTGAGGCAGCTGTGGGGTGAACAGGAGGAAAATATTCTGTTCCACAATACAGTGGCTAGCACAGGGAATGGTTGGAATGCAGTCCTTCACCTTTGCCAAGAAAGATATTGACAGGCACGTGTGGGTGAGTGCTTCTTTTGTAGTACTTGATTAACAAATAAGCTAGCAAGCCATCGTTCAGAGTCTCAAATTATGAGTGGCTTCTAAATAACAATATTTTTTAAATAGTATTGTGAGCCGGGTCATCACATGAACCCTGGGCAGGCTAACCCTAACCTTTTCTCTGCAGTCCTGGGAAAGCCCAGGAAAAACAATGATTCCTAGACCCTCGGGATGATAGCTGTTGTTGAAGGCGTCAATGAATGAGAGATACCTGGAGAGGGAGAAGGGGGAGATGAGGGCCAGAACAAAGGAAGAGGAAAGAAATGACATGGGGGGGTCCCCATGGAAATTGAGGGACAAGCAGAGACCTCAGAGAAGAAGAGACCTTGGGGAAGGCTGTTGAGGCTAGTGACCTTCAGTTTTGCTCCTCCCCACTAACTGTGTGATATAATCAATGTGCAAACTAGAGGTCTAAAATTTCCAGAAATGTTGGCGCTCAGAAAAAAAACCATTTATTTCTGAGAATTTTTTGTTAAAAATTGAACAAAAAAACCTACATTGGTACTCCCCCCTTTTACAGCTTGAAAGTCAATTATGTTACTTTAGGAACATAAAATATGACTATGGACAATTTGACTTGGCAAATTTGTTGCTCTGCATTTTCTTCCAGTGCTTTGAGGCCTAGTGAAGAGGATAGAACAGAACCAAACATACCCACCCACATGCAAAAACAAAAGTGAAAACTTTTTTATTTTTATTTTGATAATACAGTGACCCCCCTACCTATTGCGGGGGTTAGGGACCTAACCCGACCCGTGATAATTGAAAATCCGCGATATGCGGATGCAGGTTGGGTCGGGACTGGGGTGCCTAGCTGGGGGCTCTTGTACCCCAGCATGGTGTTGCCCGAAACGGGACTGTGAGGGCCTCCCCAGGTCTTGTGGGCCTCCAGAAGGCTCGGGAAGGCCCTCGCAATTGGGGGAGCACCAGTCCTGGGGTAAGTAAGGGAGGCCTGGAACAGCCCTTTCCCACCCTTACCCCAGGGGGGCTTTTTCATATACTGTGGTCCCGGTATATGAACTGCGAATAAGCGGGGAACCACTGTACCAGAACCTCCTAAAGGAAGAAATGCATCTTGTTCTTGTATTGTAGAGTTCAGTTTATAACCTAGGACTTGCTTGTCCTCAGTGCACCGAAATTAGAATAATCTGATACTACGGATATTTTTATAAATGATTTAGAAAATATTTAAACCCTTGTCTTAAAATATTTTATTCAACATGTTAAAATAAAACATTCCATTTTTTCTTTTTCTTTTTCTAATTTGTCCATGGGGGGTGGGAAGCTTTGGTGGGGGAAAACTTTTTTTCCATTTTTTTCTGGGTTTTTATCAGGCCTTCATATCTCTAGCACAAACCATTTTAATGTAAATAAGAAGAGCCATGCTGGATCAGGCCAAGGGCCCATCTAGCCCAGTTTCTTGTGTTTTTATCCCACCACCATATTTTATATTTGACTGATTCCTTAGGTTTTAGGAGTTGGCTTTATGTTTTATCTATATATATTTTTATAATGGACATCGTACTGATACAGTATTCTATGTTGTGAACCACCCAGAGTTCTCCTGGGAAAGTCGGGCGGTCTAGAAATATAAATATAAATAAATAAATATAGTGGTACCTTGCATAAAGGAATTAATTCCTTCCAAATGAAATTCTGTTGAGCAAATTTTCCTTTATACAAATTTCCCAAAGGAATGCATTGAAAACAGTAATCCCTAATCACGACCATTTTTATGTTGTATGGATTTGCCCCATAGGCGATTCTGTTAAGCAAATTTCTCCTATCTCCGGAATTTTTTATGTTGTACAGATTTGGTGTTATATAAACAGTTTGTTGTACGAGGGTCCACTGTAAATCTCACAGTGGTACCACAAAATGCCTCTGGGAGCACACGAGACTAGATATCTGTCTGCAGATACCACTCCCCTGCATCTGGCCTTTGAAGTACCCTGTTTTTAAACCTGAGATTACACATCCCCATCATTGCTTGTAACTTGTCTTTTCTTCAGGAATCTGTCCAAATCCCTTTTGAAGGAATTCAGGCCAGATGCCAAACTGCAGCCTATGGGAGTTCCACAGATTTAACAATATGCTGGGTTAAAGAGCATTTTCTTTTGCCTGTTCTCCCCCTCCCAACTCACAATTTGAGTGGATGTCCCCTAGTTCTGTAATATGCTATGTGGCCAATGTGCTGTGCATATCTAAAAGAACAGACTGGAGATGATAGGATACACTCAAAGACTCATCCTCATTATCCACCAGCACAGCATGTCAGGAGTGCTAATTGCACCAACAGTCAGTGGACTGCCAGCCACTTTTGACTGACATGATTAACGCACGGCAACCATTACTGTGAGATGCCAAAGAGAATGAAGTGACCAGCAGTTCATCCAGTAGACCTGGGCATCCTCACCAAATGAATCATTTACATGGCTAAGGGACCTGTAGGGAGCCATTGTTCTCCTGTGACCCAAAAAGTCACCTTACAGGAATGTGGTGCAGTATGTTGTCCTAACTGTTTGTTTAGCACTCATACAGTCCCCTCCCTCAGAGATGTTTGTGACAGTGTCAAAGGAGAACCAAAGCCTCAAGGGATATCTTTAGGTATTTGTGATGCCTTGATAGTAAAATTGGTGACACCAAGGATTAAGATCTCTCATGGCTGTGCTTTTGTTTTTTGCCTCCTGTCATTCACACATGTGCTCAATTTACAGCAGCCTCTACAGAAATCTAAAATTTGTAACCTTTTGAACTCTGATCATTTTAAACACTTCCTTCTTAACATTTGTTGATTAAATTTAAGTCAGCAATGTTGAACATTGTGGTAAACTTAGTGCAGACACAACATTTTTCTGGACTATACTCTCATCACTGCCATTAATTTACTCTTGACCTGATGAAACTAGTTATTTAAGACTTTTCTAGTATGATCCTGCTGTTCATTTTCTTTCTATACCAAAGTGTTCTGCTTATATACCGCCGCATACCACTTCAAGTAGTTTCTGGGCGGTTTACAGTTTTAATTACAGTAATGCAGGCTACACATTACCCACCCCCAACAAGCTGGGTACTCATTTATACTGACCATGGAAGGATGGAAGGCTGAGTCAGCCATGAGCCTGCTCCAGTTCTTTGAGATTCACTCTGGTTCAAAAACTACTTTTTATGGAGGATGTGTGTTGTTCAGTGTTTCTGTTTTAGTTCTATGCTCACCAACAGCAATAAAAAACAGTACAGAGCTGCTAGTTGAGAATAATGGGAAGGTTAAAGGACCGGGAAGGTGATAACATTCTAAGGACAGCAAGAGTTCTGTAAATGAGAATGTGTCTCACTTTTATCTACTATGTCAGGTACTTCCATGATCTATTAGTACAGTCAGACCAAAAATTACCATCTATTTTGTCATAGTTCTCTAGCATCCTTTTCTTAATATACAGATACAATTTGTAAAGTTTTTCTTGGAAAAAACAGGAAATGGCATTTAAGGTTGTCCTTTATCTTTATTTTAAATAGCTTTAAGGCATGCTGCTGTGTCACTAATACATACCAGCTCAAAGGCTAATACAGTGATACCTTGTATAAAGGAATTAGTTCCTTCCAAATGAAATTTTGTTAAGCAATTTTTCCTTTATACAAATTTCCCATAGGAATGCATTGAAAACAGAGTAATCCCTAATCACAACCATTTTTATGTTGTACAGATTTGCCCCATTGGCAATTCTGTTAAGCAAATTTCCCCTATCTCCGGAATTTTTTAATCTTGTACAGATTTTATGTTATACAAACCATTTGTTATAAGAGGGTCCACTGTAATAATAACACACTAAACCATCCAATAAAGATAAAAGCACTTTACATGCCACTGATTTAATTAAGAGAGTTATATTCCCTTTAACGGTTCTGCTTACTTAACCTAAATAAACAATGACACGGGGGGGGGAGAGATGTAAAATATGAGCAAAAGCCAATCCAAATGTTTCAGTTTCATTGAGAGTTCCTGCCAAGTTGGGCTACTCTGTATATGGCAGCAAGCCCTATGTCCCATTCATTCAAGGGGGCTGAATGAGAATTTGGGTTTCCCAGGATATTACAAAGGACACATCACAAGTGTTTCCACATTACAGTACGCAAGTATAACACTTTGAGACTGCTTTAATTAGCATGGCTATAGGCTACGGAATGCTGAGCTTCACAACATGGTGAGATCCCAAGAACTCCCTGCTTCAGGAGTTGAAGAGATTCTCTTGGATCACTCCCCAGTGGATAAGAAGCAGATCCACAAGTTGTAGCCATAGTGCAATTGCTGTCATACTAAATACATACCCAGGAATGCATTGAAAACAGAATAACCCTAATCGCGACCATTTTTATATTGTACGGATTCACCCCATAGATGATTCTGTTAAGCAAATTATCCTATATCTGGAATTTTTTATGTTGTACAGATTTTATGTTCTACAAACTGTTTATTATACAAGGGTTCACTGTAATATTGCTGCATAATGAGAATCCATTTGTGTGTCTCTGCTCCTTTGGTCGTATCTGTAAGTCTTTACTTTCTGGGCTGAAACCAGGCCATGCAGCCATTCCCTCTTTTATCTAGAAACTTTGCTCCTGGCGGACCACTGGAAAATTAGTTTGTGCCTTGTTCATCTCAACTCTTCTGGCTCTCCTGCCTCCCCAAGATAGGCATGAAATCTTTGTGTAGGCATGAAATTTTCTTGTTGCAGTCTTCTTTTCCCACTGAGCTACCAGGTATAGCATAGGATTGCTTCTGCAACTTCCTTCATGGACTATCTATGCTTCCTTTCCCATGTACTCCCACTCCATTTCCCAGGTGGGGGGAAAGCTTGTGACCATCTCTCAGCACCTGTGCAAGCAATCCATGTTCTCTTCTACTCAAGTCAGCCACTAAGCAATGGTTTGATGGTGAACATGTGCTGGACTGTTCTTGGCAGTTGTGTGCCAAAGATTATGGGCACATTTACATGACAGGCCATCATCACACTATTCTGCCTTTGCTGTATATTGCCTAGTGCCTTCTCAAGCATGGCTCATGTGTGGGTGTAGTGATATTTGTGTGATTGGCAGATGATAAAGTAGTTGACAGGATCTCTGTGGGTGTGCGAGTTGTTGCTGCATTTGACCTCTTAATTTCACTAATAGGTTTTGACTTTGCTTCTTGGGAAGACACTCATAATATTATTATGAAAATATAACCACAATATTGTGATATAGCAGTGATGATTGTACTTGGACATGATTGATATGCAAACTTGATTCTTTTTCTGTATACAAAAACTTTCTAATAAAAATGTATTCAAAAAAAAAAAGATATGCAAACCGTTCAAGAAAAGATTCCCCACTCCCACCCCCTTGATAGTGGATTCTAATGCTGGTGCTTGGAAGTCTAATTAGCTTCCCAAAATGGGGTTGAAAATTAAGGGCATACTTTTAAATAATGGCATATTGTATTGGTATATTCCTATAAAGAGGAATGAAGAAATGAAAGATTCTCAAAGCCTGCCTGTCTACTCATGACCGGTAATTTTTGTTACTTACATTGCAAGTTACATTCCTTTCAATCTCTTACCCCAAAAGGACGTTCAGACACCTATACAGAGGTCATTATAAAATTCAAAATTATTTTGGGTATAATCCACCAGATTGCTAAACATAATGCCCTGATTGGGCTCTTTGTTTTCACATCTATAGTTGCAATCCTAAACCAACTTAATGAGGAATAAAACTAGTGGGACATAATTATTAGAAATATGTTTAAGACTGAGGCATAGATGTTCAGTAATATAAAACTAGATACAAACTTCTAAACAGCCCAAGCCCAGTAGTAGCTTCCTCCAGATGCTTGTGTTTTCTCCACAATGTTTTTGATCTGTAACCTTAATTTAGTATTACAGCTGGCTGTGTAATGTTGTTTTTTCAAGCTGAAACTGAGAAGGATACGGATGGTTCCACATGGAAGTTACTAAGATATTTATAATCACACCACCTGCTGGCAGTTCTTTTCCTATTACAATTTACTCATTCTGGCTTCAGCACAGCCAGATCAAGAATCTGAATTCTTTGTTTTCTATATTTATCAGAAAGTCAAAAATCAATGGGAACAGGAGCTACTATGAGTTACATCATTTGTCTGTAGATTTAGGTAGTTCATTATCAGAGGCAAGATGCTATCCTGGATAAATTTGGGATCTTGACATGGCTGTTCTTATAGAGCCTAATACAAAATTCTATGAAATATCATGTCCAGATTTCCATTAGAAATGGTGAAATGGCCACCCTAGAGAGCTGATTTGGGGTTTGATGAAATTGTTTAAATTGTTATATATATTTCTACTACAGTGGGAAAAGATTTTCCACTTCTGGGATTTTCTGTCTCATGTCACAAAGTCTACTGGTTGAATTCAAATACTGTACCACACGCCTTGAGTAGGTGGAGAGAAGAGTACCATTTGCGCTACTCTATTATATCATGAGCCAAAGAGATGTCCCTGTGAGATACATAAGCTTTAGAAGGGTGTGGGGAAAATGCTCTTGAGTTATTATCTTACATATTTAACTCTGGACAGTGATGCATGTTTGTAATTTCAGTTTGGAAATAGCAATTGGATTCCTACCACAATGAAATTATTAGAAACCACACAACAGGAAAACCACAAGGCAGGATCAGACCCTTAAAGGAGAGCTCTTTGGGCCCTTTCACCACCTTGCTGACTTCCTCCTAGTGAAAGACTGTATGCTGCTGCTTTATGATCTATCCAAACTGTAATGACACCATATCCCTACTTTTTGAAGTTTCCGTTAAAAATTAAATTGATTAATAAAATCAATCAGTTACCCTAATTCATTAAATTCTATTGCTGGTCCCACTGAATTAATTGACGAGTGACAAGCCCATGGAGTCACTGTGCAACTCACAACAGGATGTTAGCAATTATGTTAATCAACAGCAGGCTGCACAACATGTTATTTAGCCATTTTTGTTACAGTTCTTTTTCACAACTTTTGAGTGGTATTTTGAAGTTTAACAATTTAATGACTTTTACCTTAATTTGCAGGTCTACTAACGCATCACTTAACACTTTAAGGTTAATTACATCACCTCACTGTGTCCAGTGCTATTTCTAACAATTTCAAGCTCTCTACTGTTTTTGGGAAATGTGCTGCAATCATGCAACATCTCTTTGTATACATGGAGATGGGCAAAGTGTAGCTAAGGGGCCACATGCAGCCCTCAAAGACTATCTCTGTGCCTTTTGGTGGTGCAGCTCTCTCCTGTTTGGACAGGAAATGGATCTCCTGCCACTTAGCTTTGGTTCCTCTTTTCTTGTTTGAGATGGCTCACGGTCTGAGCAGAGAGGTTTCTCACACCCAGTTTTGCAATGGAGATGCCTAAGCTTGTTTAGTTTAATGATAAGACCTCTCCCGGTTGTTCTTTTTCATTTTTTCAATACAGTAACAGAAAAAGTAATTGTACACTGCAGAGACTGCCATCCAAATGAAAAGCAGGAACACTATTGTGCAAAATCAGACTTGAAACATAAAGCAATGTCACTTCTAGGTGTAAAAGGATCCTCTGCAAGGGTGGTCAGAAAGAAGGTAGATCTGGATCTACTGGGAAATCTATAGGCGGTTTATATTAAATTAGCCAAGATTTCAGTTTGCCAATTTTCTAAAAGCAGCAAATAAAACATATAGAGAATGCTACTTTTTGGAATGCAGCTCCCATAATGCCTGTCTGCTGCTTACTGTTGGATATATTGCACCCTCATATTATACCTTTTTAGAAGTTTTGCCTGGAAAGGGCTTTTTTTAGACCACCCCTGATTCCCAAGTATTTGGGTTGATGAGAAACGCATAACAAACAGAATCTTTCTAGTGTGTCAAACTGTGTCCCATTTCCCAAAGAAGATTGTTTATTTAATAACAGCAGGCAGAATCCTCTTGCCCAGTTCCACACATGCAACACACACTTGTGGCTTTTCTGGAGCTCCTGCACATGGCTTCCTTGCATGACAGTAAACTCCATGAAAACCAATGGGTGCAATCTGCCACTCTCAACATTAAACCAGAGACTGCAGGACCTCTGAAGGTCAATATAGTCATTAATTTAATTCTCCCATTCTAAATATGTTTTCCAAGGAGTGAGTTCAGATGATGGTTTTTGATAATGACAGCAGTAATGAGAGCAAGAGATGTCCTCATACATAAGGCACAAGGAAAGTTGAATCTACAGATTAGCAAATATCTTGGACAAATCCACCTTCCTCTGGAGAATGTGCAAGCTTTTGCTTAGGCCTATGGCTCTATTTTTATTTCCAGTTCACAACTCAGCTTTTATAAGGGCCGGCAATGGACCAAGGCAATCTTCAGCAATGGGGAAGTAGTCCTTGTACTTCTTTGCAGAAAAAGGCTCCTATAGCACCTTAAAATTGCCACATTTATTATGTAAAGCAACACTGCCTACGCTGGTCCTAAGAAAATGTCCAAACCCCATATTTGGGTAATACTTTTCAGTTGGCCTGCCAAAAGGGAGCAAGTTTTGAGGTATCCGGATCTCTTTAGCAGGCAAGATGTTACAAAGTTGGGGGGGGGGGGGACAAAAAGGGGAAAATTCTTAAAAAGAAATCAAGTTGTACAGTACTGAGACCTAGAATGGGATGGAGAGCAAGCTCTGTTGGCTGCAGTAATTTCATTCCTAGTTGTAGTTTTAGAAGAGTTAGCTGTGTGAGCAGCTAGCATAAGACACAGCACGTCTATCTACATTTCCCCCTGACTTTTCCAGGATTTCCAGACTTGTGGCAATCCTGGATAAGGCTGGAAAAGACAGGAGATATTAAAAGGAGGCTGTGTCCTTTGTCGTCTTCCTTAGGTTCTATCCCTTCCACTCTCCCCACCACTACCACCACCACCGCGCCATAGGATCCGAGATAAATCTTTATATGCTGGAAACCAAATCCTCTCTTTCTCAATGCGCACAGATTTTCTCATCGGACATTAGGAACCGGCATGGCAGAAGCCTCAGCCCAAAATTTCAGCACAGATGGGGGCGGCCACCTCCCCACCCCCCATCCAGGTCCCGTTTACGACCCGCCTCTTTTGTATCCTGCTGCATAAAAAAAAATTCAGCCAAAAATCAAATAAAAAAAAAGAAAAGAAAAGAAAACATGCGGCAACCTTAAAAGGCTTTCTTTCATATTTGAATGTAACGTTTCGTTACGTCAAATTATGAAACGTTACATTGAAACGTTAATTAAAATATGAAAATTAGTCTTTAAGGTGCCACATGTTTTGTGTCTTTTGTTTTGTTTTTCTTTAACTTTTGACTGAAATTCTTGAAAAGACTAAGACGGCTACCCTCTCCAAAAAAAAAAAAAGTTTGCTGAACCATCCGCCAGCCTAGTTCCCTCCCTCCTTGCCTAGCGTCATCCCTCCCTCCGGGGTGCCCAGGAAAAAAACTGAACGACGCCCCACGCCCCACCCCCAGGTTACGAGAACAGCGTCTTCTTCTTCTTCTTCTTCTTCTTCTTCTTCTTCTTCTTCTTCTTCTTCTTCTTCTTCTTCTTCCTCCTCCTCCTCCTCTTGCAGAGCAGCGCCGGGTCCCTCCGCCTCCGCGCCCTGGGCGCGCATGCTCCGTGGCGCGAAAGGGCGTCAATTGCCGAGCAAGCCGCGCAAGGGCAAAGTCGAGCCGGGCATGAAAGAGGACTCCGGAAGCGGGAGGTAGCCGAGCCGCCTCTGCCGGAGAAGCAGCAGCAGCAGCAGCAGGACCCGTTCTCCCTCTCGGCGCCATGGTGCTGGACAGCTTGGCCCGCATCATCAAAGTGCAACTGCCGGCGTACCTCAAGCGCCTGCCGCTGCCGGAGAGCGTCGGCGGCTTTCTCCGGCTCACAGGTAATCGGGGTTTTGTGTGTGACTGTTACATTATTTGGAGGACTGGGTGTGTGTGTGTGTGGGGGGGGGAGATAAGCGAGGGGAGGAAGGGGCAAGGCGGGAGGAAGGTGTGGAGGGACTCCATCCCCCCCCCTTCGTCTTTCCTTTGCAGGGTTAGGTAGGGATGAAACCACTTTTTCCTTTAACGGCCTCCCTGAAGATATTGGACAGCCCGGGGCATCTCTCTCACATGCATGCTGCCCCAATTTAAAAAAAGGAGAGAGAGAACAATTTAAAAAGGCGTTTTAACACCCAAGGCCGGACAAGTTGTTTTGGTAAGTGAGGCAGAACCCCCAGCGAAGGAACTTCGTCCCCTTGGAAAAGTAATACACAGCAATGGGATTCCTGGTTGCCTTTTTTTTACGCGGCATCCAAAATGTGCCTGCCTGCAGAACAGTTTAGTCAGAGTGAAGTCCCTTTTGGTGCCAAAGACACTGCTCCCAACTTTTTACAACTTGAGGTTTCAAAGTTCTATGTTATTAGGTTTGCTGCCGCTCAAACTGCCAAGAGGCTTGTAGAGCTTAACACGTTTTATTTGGCAGAATATGAATACCGGTGGTACCTTGTATAAAGGAATTCGTTCCAAATTAAATTCTTTTAAGCAAATTTTCCTTTGTACAAATTCCCCATAGGAATGCATTGAAAACAGAGTAATCCCTAATCACTACCATTTTTATGTTGTACAGATTCTCCCCATAGGCAATTCTGTTAAGCACATTTCCCCTATCTCCAGAATTTTTTATGTGGTACAGATTTTATGTTATACAAACCATTTGCTATACGAGGGTCCACTGTATATGCATATTACAGTAGCCTGCTTTTTCAGGTGCATCTGTAAGTAAGGTATGGTCCGTCCACAAAAGTTTATGCCTAATAAAAAGTGTGTGTCACGTCTACAAGACTCTTCTGTAGGTATGTTTTGGTTTGCAGTGCAACCTTATATATGCTTACCTGGGAGTAAACAGTGGAACCATTTACTTCCAGGTAATGAGTTTTACAACAGAATTATATTTGGATCTATATTTGTGTGCCTGCAGGCTGCATTTACACAAATGCAGATTAATACTAGACCTGGAGGGCCAGAATCTTGCAGAGCAGTCCTCCCCATGATCTCAGCAGATATTGGTCAGAATTTGAAACAAGACTGGCATCGGCATCAGGACGGGTATAGGCGTGTCACGAGGCACTGTGGCTAACAGTCAGCTACAACATGGACCTTTTTTCTACTTTTAAAAAACCATTTGTGGGCAAGGGACAGATAGCTGGGTTAGAGAAGCTCATTTTATTAACACTTTCTATTCTAAAATGGTGTATTGATTCCCAAATAAATATGTCCAACATTAAGGCTGTGGTAGGAAACCAAATTGCTGGTCTTGATGGAGCCATGTTTTGATTGCATTTAAACTCCACATGCTAAGAGGGCTTTTGCCTCTTCTTAAGGTGGGCAAAATCTTTTTTTGTTTTTTAATGTTGCCTTTTTTGCTCTAACATGACTTAGAAAAGCTATAAAGCATCAAATGCCAGAAAGGAAGAGGAAAGAATGTTAGTTATGAAATAATACACATACTTCATTATGTCAGAATCTAAAACAAAAGCAGATAATAACGGTGGGTCTGGGGGCCAATATTGGCCCCTTAGATTTCATTGCATACTGTGCCCTTCCTTTCATCACAAGGCAGATGACAACTGGAAGGCTCCCCCCCCACCCCCGTGCACATTCCAGTTGCGTAAAAAGTGAGTTTATGCTATAATGAAGTGTGTGTTCCTCAGGCACATGATTTTAGCACGAAATGTGTTGCAAATTGCTGTACCACCCAAATTTGGTGGTGGAGGTTCCAAGGCCTGCAAAACAGCTTAGGAGAGGTTTGGATGAGGCCATTGGCTACGTGTTACTCACCTAATTCTTATTTTTTTTTAAAAAGCCTAGTTGCACCATTGTCTCTTAATCTTTCCTTCTAATCCTACTTTGAATCTGTTCTGTTTCCTCATTCTTCCAAACGTACCCTCCATATCCCTCCTTATCAGGCTTCCCTGATCAGCTGCCTCTCTGCTCTCTCTGTGTTTTGCTAACTGGAACATATAGTATTTCCACAGTCCTGCCCTTTGTAAGCATGTGTTCATGTGGGATATGTCTGATATTTCTAATTTAGCTAATAAGGCAATAGGAGGAAAAGTACATGAAACTTAAGTCCTGCTGGCTAATAAAATTCACCCAAGGACTCCAATCCCATGCAAAGTTATGGGAACTTCTATGGGCTAAAATATGCTTAAATTTTGTATAGAGCTGTACTGCTGCACATATGCATCACATTGTCACCTTAATATCCTTCAAGAAAACAATAGCATCCCCTCAAGTTCTTGGCCATATTTAGTGCTCATAATAAATAAAGAAGGCACTGGGTCCCCCCCTCCCCCCCCAATCTTGTTAAAGTCAATAAAGAGCATTTTAGCAATGTATTCTCAAAGGCTTTCATGGCTGGGATGATTGGCTGTGTTCTGGAAGTTTTTCTTCCTGATGTTTCACCAGACTCTGTGGCTGGCATCTTCAGAGGGCAAGGAGCTCAGAGAACTAGGAGTTCTCTCTGTGTTCTTTTAGCACAATTCTCTCTGTGTGTTTTAGCACTTTAAAGGTTTACACATTTATAATGACATATGATTTGGTGGATTACACCTCTATGCATTAGATGCAGCTTAGGCTGTGAAGTAGGCTGTAGTCACTGAAGGTATACTATATACCATAACAAATATTCAGGTTTTCACAGTGTAGTGAGTAATTATTTCAAATAAATCAACACAGCAACCTATTTAGAAATGATAAATTAATAGTAAAGGAAACTTTTTTTTTAGCAACTGAGACTATGAACGTGTGCATGTTCTTGTGTTCTATGTTGCTTTTTTCATGATTTTGTATTTACTTTTTATCTTAATTATTTTAGTAGTTGTTCATCGTGAGCTTCCCTAGATAATTTTACACTGTAACTAATGATTGAAATATATATCTATATCTATATCTATATCTATCTCTTGATATATCTATCTATATAGATCTATATAGATCTATATAGATATATATAGATATATAGATATAGATATATAGATATAAATATATATAGATATATAGATATATATAGATATATATAAAAAACAATGTTGTACAATTGACTTCCATTGATAGTTTATCCAGCAGTGTTAAATACACTGGGCTGATAGTTTCTTCATTCTTGAAATTAAGGGACTTTTGGTAAACTGGCATCTATTCCCTTTTTCCTTTCAGTGCATGTTTGTACACAAAGGAGTGTTTCCAGTGCAATTCAGTGATTCTCAGTATAGACCAATGAGTCTGTCTCATATATGAGTTGAACCTTTTGAGTTGACTCACTGAAATAAATGAACATTTGCATGATATTCTAATTTTTTGAGTTTCACCTGTAGATGTAATAAATAAATGCATAGTAAATCAATAATTTCTGTATTGCAGGTGTTTGGCAATACTGTTACCATTCCCCTAATAATCTAAACAGTATTGCTAAAATGAAAAAAAAAAACCTTGGAGTTACCACAGTACTTTATGTAAAAGGACTGTAAGCTCATAGATGAAGCAAATTGCTGGCCTCACCATTTTTTATCTTCACGTTTCTTATGTTCCAGGTTATGGTAACTAAATCTCTGGTACCTGTGATAGTGTGTAGCCTGCATGTTTGAATTGCATGCAGCCTGGAGAGCGTTTTGAATGCCATGGGGTGCTATATAAGTAGCAGACTTTAAACATATTGCAACTAGTTCTGGATTCAAGAGCAGATAGGAGTTCTAATGCAGGGATTTAAATAGGGGTATAAACATAAAAAGAGATTGTTTATTTATTTATTTATTTATCATTCCATCTGACCAATGGTCACTTGAAATTATTCTCATAACACCGTGCTAAATAAGGTGGCGATTTATTCCTCAGTTCATCAAGTAAGATCTTTTGAAAATACTTTCTTCAGCCTTTATTAATTTCTCTGAGAGTAGTGTCACTTGTTATCTATTTGAACATGATATCCACAGGGGGGATGGGGGCGGGGAACTGCTTGCAGTTGTTGTTGTGTTTGGTATGTTATTTTGAAAGCATCAAGTTTCTATTTGTGCATTTTTCATATGAAGTGGCACCCCAGGGTAGAGGACTCGTGTGTGTGTGTGTGTGTGTGTGTGTGTGTGTGTGTGTGTGTGTGTGTGTGTGTGTGTGTGTGTGTGTGTGTGTGTGGTCTTTTCCCCCACCCCCTTGTGCGGCCCCCACCCACCCCCTTGGTGTGCGGCTGGGACTGGTGGGAGTTGTAGCATGAAAATGTTCTTGGGGGAGCCACATGCTTCTAATCCCTGCCTTGTGAAACATTGGTGAAAAAGATTTAAAAGAAGTGGCGATATACATTTTCTTGACAAGTTGTTGTTTTATCATAAAGGTAAAGTCCCCCCCTCCCGCACATGTGTGCTAGTTGTGCCCGACTCTAGGGGTCATTTCCAAGCCAAAGAGCCAGTGCTGTACAAGTCCGTGGCCATGTGACCGGCGTGGCTGCAAGGAAACACTGTTTTACCTTCCCGCTTTTTACGGTGGTACCTAGACATGGGCACGACCAGAAAAAATGATGTTTTGAGTTTTTGTTTGTCGGAACGGGTCCGTTTCGGGTCGTTTCCGTTTGTTGCGAAATTTTTCAAAAATTTGTCGTGTCGTTTGTCGTTTCCACCGCGATTTAGCACGATTTGACTTCCCCCAGAGCATAGGGGCGTCCCGCAATCAGGGCCGGCACTAGGTGTTTTTGCGCCCTAGGCGGTGGGCAGGGTGGGTGGCGGGGGGAGGTGCGGGCGGGCGGCGGTGGCGGGGGGCCATGGGCGGGCAGCGACAGCGGCAGGGGGGAGGTGCGAGCGGGCGGGTGGCAGCTACGGGCGGGCGAGTGGGCGGGCGGCGGCGCAGGCCACAGGCGGGTGGCGTTGCGGGTGGACGGGCGAGTGGGCAGTTAGGATATCACTTAGGATAGAGGTTCTGTTCTTGGCTTGCACCCCAAATGTGTGTGTGTGTGCAAGCAAATTGAAGTTGGGGGAAAATAGAAAATAAATGGTAGTATATAATATATCTTTAAAATCAGTCCACACCTCCCACTCCCAGTCGAACCTCCCCCTTTATCCAATATCAGAAAAAAATCCTCACAAACTGCCAGAGAAGAAATAAAGAATAAACTGCTATTCCCTTCAGCAGACAAAGCTGCAGGGAATCAAAGAAATTATTTTCTAAATTCAGTTCCCCTCCCTGCCTGCCTAACTTAAATCCTAAAGCCTCCAGCCTCCCTCCTCAATCTCAATCGGATCACACCAGCACCAGCAGCCAGCCCTCCTCCCTCAACCACATCCATACACCCGACTGCGATTTCTGGAAGGTGCCTCGGCTTTTTATGCCCTCCGAGACATCCAGAAGTGTCCGTCAAAAACCTGGCGATGCCATTGGTGGAATGGCTCAAAAAAATTGCATGGTCCCATCCCATGCCCAGCCCAAATGGGCAGGTCTAAAAAAATAAAAATAAAATAAAATAAAATAAATACGACGTTTTATTGCTATAAAAAAACCCACTGCTGCTACTATTAAAATTCAGGCATTTAAAATAAATAAATTTCACATGTTTCTGTGGTGATTTGGTGTGTTTTTGGACCACAATTTCAAAAGAAAAATTGTGGTTGCCATTTTGGATTCCCCCCCCACCGCATGGCATGCAGGGAGACAGACGACAAGGATGACCCCCCCAAGCCTGGTGCAAGCAGCCCAGGACAGGAGGGGGGAGGCCGTGCCCCCCCCCAGAAACCACCCCTCTGGTAGGTGTCCTCAGGCAGGCATATTTTCGCCTGCTTTTTTGGCCGGGAGTCGGGGTTTTTTTTTAACTTTTTAAAACTTTTTTTCTGTGCTGCTTGGCATCGCGCGATCGCCGCGATGCCATTAACGACAACGAAAAACCCGACCCAATTTTTCTTTTTTCGGGTCGGGTTCGAGCTGGAGCGGCGTAATTATCGTTACCGTTACCGTTACGTAACGGAAACGATAACCGAAAACGGAAACGACAATTTCGCCGCTCCGTGCCCATGTCTAGTGGTACCTATTTATCTACGTGCATTTACATGCTTCCGAACTGCTAGGTTGGCAGGAGTGTTTTATCATAGTAATCTCCAAAATAAAGCGATGGGGGCTATATTTTCAACTGATTGGTAGGCAAGGGCCATAATTTATAGGTTGAATTTGAGCATTACATATATACATTCCCTAATATCTGTAATGAAAGAGCTTGAACAGAGGACTAGAAAATACTTTCTCTTCCTTGCAGAGCTATTACCAGTCAGAGTATGGGAATATTGTACCTTGTTATGAGCCATGTACTATACATCAGTGAAAGCCAAAGCTTACAGTACATTTCAAACTCTGGTGAAAGATGTCACAATCTGCACTGTTTCTATCTTGGGGGAAGATACAAAAATGACTGCCTTTTTTTGCACCTATATTCCTTATGGGTCATCAGAAAGCAGATTTCTTTACCCAACTCAAGGCACACTGGTCTCTCATGAAATATTTGAGTGACACAACAAGAGAAAGGTTAGTTGGAGGGAAAAATGCAAACCTTGGAAAAATTATGCTATTGGACTACAGCTACACCTGCATTTTTTCCAAGTCCTAAAAATTGTGTTCTATTTTACTTTGTGTGTGTGTGCTGTGTCGTTACAGTTGCGACCGACTCTTCGTGACCCCACGTCCATGGAGTTTTCTTGGCAGGAATACTGGAGTGGCTTGCCAGTTCCTACCCCACTAAAATTTCCCAACAAAAGTAATGCATTTATGAGTTGGATCTTTTTGAAAAACAGCAACAAAAGAACATATCTGTTAATTTTAGATTAATATTTTAATTTCCCCTTCAGCTATGACCAGTTTGCAGATTGAACTGGCTAGTCAGTCTAAAAGTTTTCAAGTTGCATAATTATAACTGCTATCTAGGTTCTTCGTGGCTAACAGGGTTAGAAACCAGTCCGATGAGATGGGTCAGGAAGAACCTGAAGGCCAGCGGAAAAAGAGGCCAAGATGAAAAAGAATGCTGTTCTGCATGCCCTTCTTGACTTCAGCCACAGGGTCATTTCTATAGTATTTTTTGTCCATTTATAATGAACAAGTAAGCCACAGAGGATAAAAATTTAATAGAAGGGAGAAATGGCTCAAGTTCAATTTATATTACAGTAATCCCCCACCTATTGCTGGGGTTAGGGACCTGACCTGACCTGCGATAATTGAAAATCTGCGATATGTGGGTGCTGGGTAGGGTTGGGACTGGGGGTCCTCTCTGGGGCCTCCTACACTTACCTGAGGCCTGGTGCTGCCCCAATTGGGCCTCTAATGGGCTCTTCGGGCCTGTCGGAGGCCCCAGACATGGTTACTGGTGATCCAGAAGTGATTTCTAGTTTGCTGGAAACCACTTGTGGGTCCTCCAGCTGGCCTGGGAAGCCTGTTGGAGGTCTGTTTGGGGCAGTGCCATGACTGGGGTAATTGCAGGAGGCTTCAAACAGGCCCAAGCAGCTTACTCCGGGGGTCTTGCCTTTCATATACTGTGGTCCCGCAATATACCGGGACCGCAGTATACGAACCGCAAAAAGGCGAGGGACCACTGTATATTGCAACATTTCCCTCTCTATAACTCAGTGCCATTCAATTTTTGAGATACGTTTGATACCTGCGTAGGTTTAGATACACTTTTATTTGCCTTGTTCGCTAAGGCTTGAGATTCTTTCCTGCCCTGCCTTAGTTAGCAGACTTTCCCCTTTTGTGACCTTAGAAGTAACAAAGTACAGTAATACCTCTTAAGACGAATGCCTCACAAGATGAAAAAAATTCTGGGAATAGGGTTGCTTCACATAATGAAAATTCTGTACGGGATGCCTCGCAAGATGAAGACCTGTTACGAAAATTTTTAAAAATTTCTATGGGAAACTGCGTTTTTGCAAGATGAATTTTTCGTAAAACAAAATGTCTTTTAGAACAAATTAAATTTGTCTTAAGAGGCATTACTGTATTTCTTGGCATCAGTGATTGGAGCTCACCAATAAGGGCTCCAGTTGCTAATGTGGATGCCAAAGCTGCTGAAGAACCAGCTGTAGTTAATTTGCCTGTGCTATACAACAAGCCATTGCCTCAACTTAAGACCACCAGAAGAGCCATGCTGGATCAAACAAAAAGACCTACCAGTCTAGTATTCTACTTCCACAGTGGGCAACCTGCGCAAAACCCATAGCAGAACATAAATGAAATGTTACCTTTTCTTTTCATAGTCACAACTGGAGTATTGTGACCTACAGAATGCAAGGAGCTAAATCTAAATTTAGCTACAGTACAGCTAAAGCAAACCTAGTGAATCAGAGAGAATTACATAAACATCGGCTTTAGTTCCCTTCAGTCAATACATTTAGTCTAGCTTAGGCTAACAGCTGTATTTAGCTTAATAAAATTAAATACTGAAAGAATAACATGTAATATAACAATAAAATATTTTACTTCAGGCATCAAACTTAAGTTGGTGACCTGGAAAACGTGTGGGTAAACAAGTCTTCAACTGGCAGCGGAAACATCCTGTCTGAAGAGTAGAACACAGTCTTCTTAGCTAGAGATGGGCACAAAACGAACAATTTTTCGTTTCCGTTTTCATTTTTCCGTTTCGTTACGTAACGAAACAACAAATGAATTTTGTCTCTAAAATGAAACGAAACGAACAGAAACACTGGAGATTTTGTCGTGTGTTTCGTTTCCGTTACTGCAGTATGAGTGAATTGCTTAAAATCCTTTAAAAAATCACAAAAAATGAAATAAATGGTAACAAAATGGTAACGAAACGAACGAAAACGATTTTTTTTTCAAAATTCGCAAAAAACGGAAATGAACCGAAACAGACCCTACAAACGAGAAAACGAAATGCAATTTTTTTATTCGTGCCCATCTCTATTCTTAGCAGTAAGAAAGCTGCCCTTTACAACTAGATGAACTAAGCCTGAATAGGATTCCCCAGCTTTAGACCAACACCCTACCTTGTGCAACTCCCACTACCAAGCGGAAGAGTATCTGTTTTCTGTAGGGCTGTGGGATCAGTGCCCCCATTTTCACTTCTGAGTGGCTGCTGCGTAGGTAGGTAGGTAGGCACTTGCTTTATACTGAATGAGATATCTTTCAAGTTGTGTTGATGCTGTCAGCTACTCCCCAGAGTTCCAGGCAGGATTCTTTTCTGGCCCTACCTAAAGATGCCAAGGATCGAATTTAGGACCATCTGCGTGCAAAGAAGATGTTGCACCATTGAACGGTTTCTTAGAAGACTGGCTGGCATTCGCACACACAGGAAACGACAAGATTTGTTCTTTGGAAGATTGCAGGCAGGAAGACAAGTGAGGCTTCTTACCCTCTTCCAGACTGCAACTGGCAATGTTTTATAAGAGATAAAGTACACTGGACCCTTGTATAACAAACAGCTTGTATAACATAAAATCCGTACAACATAAAAAGTTCCCGAGATAGGGGAAATTTGCTTAACATAATCACCTATGGGGAGAATCCGTACAACATAAAAATGGGATTACTCCATTTTCAATGCATTCCTATGGGAAATGTGTATAAAGGAAAATTTGCTTAACATAATTTCATTTGGAATGAATTAATTCCTTTATACAAGGTACCACTGTAGTTGCTTATTTTGAAGGGAAGGGTAAACGAGGGTAAAACAGAGTAGTTAGCATATATGGTCCTTGCTCTGGTTGCATTAAAATGATCATATCTCTTTGCTGATTAAGCTGGGATTTGTGATTGCCAGTGTTGGAAAAAGCCAGGATAATAAATGATAATTTGAATCAGTCTTTAATGTGGCTTTTTCTAGGTGCTATCCTTTGTTTCCCAGGTTGGGTGAAATAAGAAGCAATGGTTTATTACAGAGTCTTGGTTTAAGTGCAGTTTATGAGGCGGCAAATCCTGTTTACGAGCAAAACACTACCCCATAGCTCAGCAATCCTGGGTGCCCATCATGTTCACATGTATCTTTAGGAATGCACCAGCTCCTTTTTAGAGCAGTTGGTATTGCTTGCTTCAGTGGTACACATTGTTTTTATTTGGAAGTATGAAACGTGGCTACTTGGAACTTAGCCCCACTGAGTTCAGTGATGCTTAATCACAAATAAATGTTGATTCAGAATACTGTAGTCTTAATCTGTAGTTTAGCAGGAGCTATACCGTCATATGTTCATCTCTACTTTCTGATGTTTGTAGTTGCATTGACATTAACAAAGAGAAGGAGTAGATTACATAGTATTAAAAACAGCATCATTTAGTCACTCTTGCATGAAAAATCAACACTTCTCCCCCTACCCCTTTGTAAATTTGCTTAGGTAGGTAGTAAACCTTATATTTTTAAGATAATAAATTCACAGGAGAATGCCGTTGCCCTTCACAGTTGAAGTCTTCTGGATGAAAAGGTCAAGAAGCAGGAAATAAAGAATTAGCAGATAATTCAGAATTGTCCTGCATAACAGCTAGCTTTTCCTTGTTTCAGTTCCTGTTCATATTCTCAGTAATTATGCTGGTGCACTCTACAGTATCATGATGACTAGGCTTTTTTACTGGTATAATTGATTTAAACTGGAATTAACAAGTACAGTTTTCAGACCTCTGTAAAGGGACTCTGACTGGGAAGGAGGAACATGTCTCAACGTGTCTAAAAATACTCTGTAAAATTGTGCTTTGAAGTTCAAGCACTTTGAAGAGAAAACAAAAATTAAAGTTAGCTTGTTGGCTAGGTTGTTGTTAGTATTTTTCTTAACATGCCATAACCCGAACAACTGACAAGCTGGGTCAGGTAGAAGGTTCATTAGGTTGCAGTAGACAGGTATAGAGTTTGACTTGTAGCCTAGCATTCTGTCTCTTGTATTGCCTAGCGACTTTGGAAGTTTGAAACAGGGTCCATTGGTCCGAATTTAAGTGGCCAGCAGATCTTAGGGGTCATGTGAAAAGGCCCTTAGTTTCCATTCTTGTGGGGACTGTATGACATGCATGCTCTTCTTTTGCAGTCTTGGTGTATAGCACATACTATCCCAAGTGATGGATTGCAGACGTCTAATGAATGTACTACAGAAATTCTAACCATGCTTATTGGAGATAATATACGACACATCAAAGTTCCTCCTAAGGTTCAGACTCTTGCAGAACTCCATCAGAGTCGTGCAGAGGATTGATACCTGTTTACTTCTGGGTTTCGGATGAACACACACACCCCACCATGGCAAACACATGGGTGGGGCTCCCACACAGCTGGTATGAAAATTAGAGGGGAGCGTCGTGCATAGATCTTAATCTTCAACTTTGACTTATTGATTAGGTGGTGGAACAGACTTTTCAGTCTTCTTAGCAGAAGTAGTTATGTTAATAAGATATCATTCTTGTGGTCTCTGTACACTTTCTCAAAATATGTGGCTATAGTTTAGATCTGTAAGAACCTGTTTATGTACTTCTGGCATTACATCAGAGGAAGTTTCTGTATAGTTACCATTCATTGTTCATCATTTTGCGAGGTGGCAGAGCTGTGCGCCGCCTACTCTGTAAAAGTGTCACTGAGAGCAAACTACTAGTATTTTAAGGATAGCTAAATAGCAGAAATCTCAAATGGAAGGAAGTTTTTGGGGAAGTGTAACAAAGGAACTAACATTGACCTATCGTGGGGGTTATGTACCCGACCTGACCCAACCCACAATAATTAAAAATCTGCGATATGCAGATGCTGGGTCAACCAGTCATGCCTTCTGAACTGATGCAATTCGTTTTGCATTTCAAGTAGAAGCCCCAGCAATGGAGGGAAAAACTATGATGGTGATGGGGACTTTGTGCTGATTCTCATTTCCATTTGCATTATGGGGTTAATAGAAAATGTAACTCAGCCCACCCCAAACACATAGCACTTAACACATTTTGGCAAACATGGCCACACTTGAAGATAAGCTTTTACTTTGGTCATTTAGGTTCATTGCCATCTATGAATCTCTCTGGCAAGGACTAGTTTGTTGCTTTGAACATACCAGATAATGATTTTATTTGTTTGCTGTACTCCTTTCCTCCATGCTGTCCATACCATCTTAAACATTTCCATGATATCCATTGTTCAACAGTCTTTTCATTTTAATGCCTTGTTACTTCAGTTCTGATTTTATCTTTGGGTTTCAGCTTATTGCACTGTCTCCAATATCATGTTGAGTAGATCAAGTACTGTAAATGTAAAATTTGGGTCAATTAATTACTGTCCAGTTCTTTTGCATGATATGTTAGGATGGAAAGGCAATGACATCATCTGCCCTGTTGTTGGTGTGTGCATTTTAATTTTAGTTTTAGAAAGAGACTGCCTGTCCAACAATCACTTTTTAGTGGGTTGCTGGGTAGGTTTATTTCTGTGTTTCAAATGACAGCTTATTTGAACAAAGCAATTAGAATGGTTAGTTTCCTTTACAACAAGAAAACAGAACCTAGCTCAGACAAAAGAATTCTCATAGGATGTTTCCTCCTTGACCCACCCTTTACTAGATCATTTAGCCAACCTTCATTAGGTTATTTAGCCTGTAACCATGCTAGCTGTGGAGTTCTGGAAGTTGCTGTACAATAAACATTGAAGTGAATGAGAACATGAATACATCATCTGTCCATTATGGCAACTGTGATTTTGCTCTGCAGTCCAAGGAGCAGAATAGGGGCCAAGTCTGAAGGTACCTTAAGTGGCACACTTACTTGAGCAGACAGCAGTCTCATCCGTGTTTGTATGGCAACTGAGTATAGAAACATGTCTCCTGCCTTGAGTGTGGCAGAGTAAATTGCATGGCAGTTATGAATATAACAGAATAAGTAGCACAACATAGACATACTATATGTAGAAAGACTGAGGAGCCATTTTTGTTTGGGTCTATTCTATGAATATGTTATAATTAAGAATGCAATTACAGTTGGGATCTACAGTGGTACCTCTTAAAAGAGATTTGATTTGTTCTTTGGGTCAATTTGTTTTAAGTATCCGTAGTATGCCTTCATGCTTCGGGAGAGTCAAGCAAAACTAATGCAATGTATCTAGTCATGTCTTGTCCTCATTTATAGCTGTTGCATAAGACCATTTATATTTTTTTCTGACTGCACCAAAACATACATTGGATGACATTGCCTGTCTTCAGTGTGATGTAGATCAGTATCCTAAATGGTTTTTTTGCAATACCGTGGCTTGGTAAAAACTGTAATCTAGGAAACGCTCCAGTTCCTGCCTACAAAGTACTAGTAATAAAATTATAATAAAAAGACACACTTGGAAATATGCTGGAAACTGTGGAAAATACTGCATTTGGAAGAAGACCACATGGATCGGGAGGCCTGATCAACATGTTGTGCAGGCCTGCCCTATGAGAAGCTTCACAATACAAAAACCCATTCCACATGTACCGGGGGGGTTATTTTTGTCTTTATTCTAGCCTCCACAATGGATTAATCCATTCCCAATGCATTCCTATGGGAACCCGTGTTTTGTAAGACCAAATTTTCTTCAAACAAATTGACCCGTAGAATGAATTAAATTCATTTTAAGAGGCACCACTGTAACAGTCAGCTGTTGGTCTGGCATTTGGGATGTTTGAGTTCAAGTTCCTATAGAGTTTGAAACTAAACAGATGATATTGGCTGGACACTAACTCTCTTAACACGACCTAAATAACATGATTGTTCAGAAGATGATGTGGAGAAGAAGAGACTGTCTTGATCTCAGTGCCGGAAAGGCAGGGAATAAATTTAACTAATAGATATTAATTAGCATTTTATGTATTTTTATTTTTAGAATACATTATTAGTTCTTAGAGCAAAGGCACTCAGTGGTTAGAAACTATGTTGATAGCTGCTGATACTGGAAACTATCCATGGTGATGAATGTCTTTCTGTAATATGTGTGTGGTATGTGCTCAGTTTCAGAATGGCTGCGGTTACTGCCTTTCCTGGGAGTTCTTGCAATGCTGGGATACCTTGCCATTCGCCCGTTCCTTCCGAAAAAGAAGCAACAGAAGGATAGTTTGATTAATCTCAAGATCCAGAAGGAGAATCCCAAAGTAGTGAATGAAATCAACATTGAGGACTTGTGTCACACTAAAGCAGTATACTGTAGGTGCTGGCGCTCAAAAACGGTGGGTCGTTTATTTTATTTTATTTTATTTTATTTTGCTTTGCTGTACGGTTTTCTGTTACTTTGATTTGTATCTTGGACAATACAGATTGTTTGCTTCTTTTAATTGTAATAATGAACTGTTTCCCATGTATAGTGATTTTCTCTATTTGTGAGATAATGGTTTGCATGACATTTTCCCTGACTCTTTGTCATTCAGAGAGATATCCATATGCCCAAATCAAATATTTTGTAGCACTTTTCCCAATATACTCTAGTGAGATGGTTCTGAGGGACTTGGGGTAAGGAATCATGCATTTAAGGCCTCGGTTGCATAGATTCCTCAAATATCTGCCAACAGCAGGATTGTAAAATTATCTCCTACTTAATGGTGAGGGCTGATATCTACTGTTCTCCAGTACGTTATTTTACAACATGCAGAATGCTGACTAATAGGTCACCATTTAGCAACAGATTACATATGGGACTGCTACTGGTAGCTTATGTATTGTACCAAATCCTGTATGCTTGAAGCAAATCTTATATGAATGTATAGGGACAACTTCAATGGGTAGTACATTGCATGTTGCCTTGTCCAGTAGTTGATAACCAGTGATGAGGATGGAACAAGTAACCTATCAAGAAGGCCCAGGTTGTTCAGTTAGTAGTTGAATAAGTTATCGATGTAAAACGTTTGCAAATGATCATATTATTGTACCCCAGTATGTACAAACAATAATTGTACCTGTTTTTCCCCTTTTCAGTTCCCTGTCTGCGATGGCTCTCACAATAAGCATAACGAGTCAACAGGAGACAATGTGGGTCCATTAATACTCAAGAAGAAAGAAGTCTAGCAGAGACCTGTGTAAACCATGACTGAAAGGAAGTCTACTAATACCCATATGTGGTTGTGCTTTCAGCCAAATAATTATTGTAGATATGAGTTTTGATATTTTTCTAGGTCAACTTAGATTCATTGACTTCTAGCTACGTGATGATATTTTGTATGGTCTGAAAAAATCATGTTGAACATAACAGTAGAAAATCCCCAGTAAATCAGTATAGTTTTTTGTCATGTTCCTAAAACTTCATTGTAACCAGTAATAAAAAGTTACTTTTAAGAACACAGTAGACCAATAATACAGTATCTCCCAGGGGCCACATGGAACAGCTGATCCTTCCACTTCCCTCCCAGCTATTTGACAAAGCTCTGATCTTGGAGAGGCAGACCTGGCATGACTGACCTTCCGTAAGTGAACTCCAGACATGTAAGAGAAGATTCCAACTGACACCAAGACTGGTCTGACTCCTTTTATCTGTTGTAATAGGAGGGAATCCATTTTAAGTCTTAGGAACAAACATCTGAAAATTGGTTCATTTACTTTTGGTAAGAGTTTAGCAATGCCCCCAGGACCAAAATGCTTCATGAATCAAGCTCCTCTCCTTATGAGTGCTTATGTCTGTTTTATTTATAGACCCATCTACACTACAGCAGTAAACAAGGATGAAAGCATTTGTCCTGCCATGGCCTACATATCCTGTAGTGCTCTCAGAAATACAGCTCTATGAGGCTGTTAAGATTGTATTTTTATTTCTTGCCATTTTGACTATTGTGGTATTTTCACAGATGGACAGCCTTTGCTTAAATCTTAGTTGGTTCAGGAATCTGCAGATGGTTGAACATTGTTGTTAGTTGCATGTGAACAGATGAAAGTTGAAAGTTTGTTACATAGGGGAGTGGGGAAGGAGAGACTTGTTAACAGAATTACTTGTCTTGGAGATTCCTTATAGAGAACATACTTGTAAGCTGATTTACATTTGTCCTATACATCTGAATGCTTGTCTATTTTCTGGTTTTTCATTATCAATACATACTGTGTGTGTGTGTGTGTTGTGTCATTACAGTCGTGACCGACTTTTCGTGACCCCATGCCCATGGAATTTTCTTGGCAGGAGTACTGGAGTGCCTTGCCAGTTCCCACTCCAGGCACCTACAGCACCTGGTATTCCCTGGTAGTCTCCTAACCGAGTACTAACCAGGGCTAGCCCTGCTTAGCTTCCGAAATCAGGTGAGATCGGATGTGCTCAGGGCAAGTAGGCATCTCAATATGTACTATATGTTCATAATTCTAATGGCCAATAACTGTATTTGTTTAAAAGGCTTTTGAACATCACATTCACAGCACAATGCTGGGACATAGAGAATCAGGCAATATACCACTAATCTGAAAGGAAGTTCAAAATCAACACTATCTGTACGCCTGTGGAGCTGCTTAGCCGATTGCCTATATAAACTGATATGCGAGAAAGTATTCTTAAGACAAGTGCTCACGCACCAAAGGATTCATACCAATATGTCTGAAAAGAAAAATACAACATACCTGAAGCTTGTGTAATCCTGTTTATTCACACTCTTAAGATTCTTTCCTTGAAGAGACTTGGCCAGGTTGTTCTGATCTCCTTGGGCCTATGTTGCCAAATATCTTGTTGTTACTAGGTGTTGTGTAATCAGTTCTGACTTAAAGGACTCAAGTGGGGGTTTTGAGTTATGCAAAATGTTCAAGTAGTAATAGACCATTGCCACTTTCCATTGAGTCTCTGTGGCCAAATAGGGATTTGAACCGAAGTCTCTTGGGCCCTAACCTGAAGTTCAATCTGCTTCACTGCACTGCCTCCTGTATTAATTATATAGTTTGTTCCAAACTTGATGCACAACAATAAAAGTAAGTAGTCCCAATCTGCATTCTACTTTGTATATGCAATGGAAATACATGTTGCCACAGAGGTGTTGGCCAAACCTGGATTGACAATGGTAGACACTCGAAACCCAGTGAGATACTGTTTTAATCCTTATCTTAGCAATGAAGTGCTACAGTTGTCCTTAACCAATACATTGCCTAAACTAGTATCAAAACAGCAGACACACACTTCACACACCTTGTATCCCAACACAGAGAGACAGGCACACTCTGACTTGCCTTCAATACTGCAAACCATTCAAATGGCTTTTGAGCAGTCTGGTTTGATGGGTGCCTATGTACTGATTGTGTTGTCTGTAAAGATTATATTTTCTGTCTAGCCTCCTTGTCTTTTCATTAATGCTGTACAGTATATCTTTTGCCTTTACTTATTATGGATGACTTAACTGTTCTTAGGGATCTGTGGACTTGACTTGTTTTCTATCAGCCTTTTTCTAGAGAGAAGAATTGGCCAGGGGAACGTCACTGTTGTATATGTTTCATCATGACCAATACTTGTTATTTCTAAACTCTGCAGTACTGGAATTGGTGAATTGCCATATGATTACTGTATTTCATAGAGTGATGAACCTCATGTCTTCAGTGTAATGATAATGCAGGATAATTTAAATTGAGACTTTGTATATGAGACCTGACTTGTATCATCTCCTCTCTGTTTGGGTAGGTATCCCAGAAAGGTTCTTTTGAAAACTTGTAATATTTTAATTAAAAGTAATTCCAAATACTATGGGAGTTATTTCTCCTTTAAAAAAACCTCACTGTCATCAAGGGTTAATTGTGTATTGATGCATGACTTATAAGTGAGTCATTCCCAGTCTCTCATTCCTGCACTTTGCATGTATTTTGCTCAGTACTGTATCAGGTAACAACCATATATGATGTTATTGTACCACTAGAGATGGACACGACTTAGCGGTATTCCCGTTTCCGTTTCCGTTACTCGGTTCCGTTACTCTACGGAAACGGTAACGGGAATTACTCCGCCAGACTTCGAGCTCGAACCGACGAACGAACAATTTTGGTCTGATTTGTCGTGCTCGTTCCTTGCATCGCGCGATGCCACGCGGCACAGAAAAAAAGTTTTTAAAAGTTAAAAAAACCCGGTTCCCGGCCAAAAAGCAGGCGGAAAAATGCCTGCCGTGCCTCAGGGCACCTACCAGAGGGGTTGTTTCTGGAGGTCCCCGGCCTCCCCCCCATCCCCCGTCCTGGGCTGCTCTGGTGGGACTCGCCGCAGGCTCACAGCCAGCAAAAAGCCCAGTCTCGCCGCCGGCCGCCGCAATTAAAGCGCAAGCAAGCGGCACGAACGGCACAAGAAAAAACTTTTAAACTCTCCCCCCACCCATTCCCGGGCCAAAAAAGCAGGCAGAAAAATGCCTGCTTGACTAAGGGTGCAGGGAACCTACCGGAGGGGCGGTTTCTGGAGGGGGGGTCCCGCCTCCCCCCCGTCCTGGGCAGCCGGACTCGCCATGCCATGCGGTGCGGGCGGGGGATCCAAAATGGGGCAGCAAACGCAATATTGTTTTTGAAATCGTGGTCCAAAAACACACAAGCACAACAGAAACACGCGAAAATTTATAAACTGCCAGATTTTTCACAGTAGCAGTGGGTTTTTTCTTGCAACAAAATGTCTCTCCTCTCCTCCTCTGTCCTCCATTTATTTTATTTTATTTTTATTTTTTTTACACCTGCGCAATGATGGGCTGGCCGAGTGGCCAGCCATGTGGGAGTGAACGACCATGCAAATTTTTGGAGCCATCCCACCGATCACATGGCCACTTGGCCATGGAGACTTCTGGGATGTGCCAAAAAGCCCCCTAAAACCTGCCCTAGCCCCCTAACCCTAATCCTAATCCTTGACTCCTTACCCATACGTCACAGACTGTCTTCTTAGTGGGTCAGAGAGGCACCCAGAGGTGCAACCCACTAGCCCACCGTAACCTTACCCGTCACTAGCCTAACCCTAGCCCTTGCACTAACCCACCTTAACCCTAAGCCAGATCTACTTGCATTGCACTACACGCAAGTACGATTCCCTTCTTTGTGAGACATGGCGGTGCGAGAGCCTTAGGCATCACTTCACCCTATGGCTCTGGGTTCACTCACTGGTCTCACTGTCTGCAACTGGTATGCATATCCATATGGCTATGCATGCCATTTTGCAGCAGGCGGCAGCAGGTGAGGAGGGGAGACCCCCATGTTGAGGGGTCTCTTGGAGCCTGCTTCCCCTTCCTAGTGGGTGAGGATAGGAGGCACCCACGGGTGCCTCCAGGAGCCCGCTTTCCCTTTATAGCGGGCCAGAGGAGGCACCCACCCCAAAGAGGTGCCTCCAGGAGCCTGCTACCCCCCCAAAACCAGTACTAACGAAAAGGAAAAAAACGAACCGACTAATTTTTGCGAATTTTCACGAAAAACGGAAACAACCCGAAACGGAACCGGCCCGACTAACGACAACTCGAAAAATTTTTTTTTCAAGTCGTGCCCATCTCTATGTACCACAAAAGATTATGGGGGTTTGCATTATGCTGTGTCTGCATGTGTGTGTATCCACATACTGGCTTCTATTTGTTTTTATTTCTGGAATTAGAAAATGGTTTTAGCTCTACAATGAAAAGGAATTCCCATTAAGCAGAATAAGGATTTCGTATAGAACACTGAATATGGCAGCACTCTGCATCTTTACAAATATGTTTTAATTCTTTTAAAAATATACATCAAATATCAGATTTGTCATAGAGTAGAAATAACACGAGAAACATGAAGTAACAAACAATTATAACAATGTCCACTGGAATAAAGAAATGCAATCTTTTCAGGAATTCCCAGCTGGAAGGCACTTCAAGGAAGGTGACACAGTGCAGCCTCCTGCACCATGGTGTCTTTGGTTTAACAGAGAGATGAATCTCAGTGTGATTCCACATCCTGGTTCCACGGCACTTCAGCTCCTTACAAAGGGAGTAGAATTACTAATTTTGAAAAATGATTATGGAAGTTCTGCCTCTGTTTAAAACAGATCTTCCCAAGTAATCAGATATAAATATGTTGAAAAGACATCTAACCAGATGAAAATGGAGGAAAATCAACTACATCTGAGTCTTTTGTTCTCCCTAGTGAAATATATTGGAAAAGGACTAGAAAGTGAAAATTATTCTCATTGATTGGTTCCTCTTAATTAACAGTTGACCCTTTTAAAATATGAATGGATAAAATATATCTGTGTAAAGCCAACAAGAATAGTTGATGTAGCTTTTAGGGTGAACAAACAAGGTTAGAAGCAAGCTTATAGTTTGAGAAATGTTTGTAAGTTGCGTTCTGAAACTTCCATAATACTCCTTTGGATTGCAAGGGGTTCTTGTATGTCATTTTCCAAGTAATGTACCACTGCACAACTGTTTTAAAAACAGGAAGCTGTAATGTCTGATCATCTTTTCACCACAGGAGAAAACACAGATTAGTCAACTTTCTATATTCAGGTGTTGTTCATAGCAGATCTGTTTTTTCATCACATTGGCAGGAACGAGGTGGTAAGCATTACAACCCATCAGCAATTTTAAAAATGCTGGGACGAGTATAAACGCAAGTGTTGGCAGATTGTTTGGTCCTGTAAAGCAATCAATAGGTTTGAAAGGAGAGGCACGTCTTACCTTGAAACTGTTGGCTTTAGGGCTATTTGGATACATGATAGCCAGTGGGACGTAATTTGTAAGTATCCCAGTCCCAGCATTGGCCTTCTCTTAACCATGTCACAATCTTTTCTGTAAAATAGTCTTTGTAAAGGTTACACACAGGGCCGGCGCGTCCATTAAGGCGAACTAGGCAGTTGCCTAGGGCGCCAAAATGGACAGGGGGCGCTGCCAAGCCTGCTGCCCCCCCGCCGCCCATCGCCTGCTGCCCGTTCCCGCCGCCTGACACCCCCCCGTCACCGCCACCCCGCCCTCCCCTCACCTAGAGCACCAAAAACCCTAGCGCGGGCCCTGGTTATACATGTGGAGTCACAAGATGACAGAATACTACAATTACAGCTGTGAGAGACAGAATTATAGGCTTTGTGTGTAGCTCTTAACTCATATTTTTTCAAAGCTTATTGTTTATTCTCTGGAGGCAAAAAAACAACAACCCACCAGCACTTCACTTTGTTGAATCATATGCTTGGTTTTCAGTAAATCACATTAGTCCAGCCAACATTAAGCTCCTGTTGAGGTTTGTCGTTTTTATGTGCCAAATCCATATTTGACTGCTTCTACCACTACTGACGGCACTTGCTTATTTGAGTTGTTTGTGTTTTAAGGATGCAACAATTAACAACATTAATACTGGAACCTGCAGAGTTGTTGCAAAGAGGGCCTACATATCCATAGTCACCACATAATTCCCTTTGTCTACCGAAAAGAAGTGAAGCAAGTGGGAACATTTGAAATCCACTCCAAAATACATGATCTCCCATTACTGGTCCTAGACGCACTTCTGGTCCAATACCACCTCACTGACTCCTCGTTATATACTTCAGGGGCCATCTTGAAAGCTTTCTGTTTTCCTTGTACAGTACTTGCTTCTCTAAATCAGGCCACTGATATATTCCAGAGGATGATGGTAAATTAGCCATTTCACTTGGTGGATGCTTTCACAGATGGAATCTTGGATGTTAGTTTAATAGAAATAATCCCTTTTCAACCAACTGCTGTTTTAGCAGGATGCGCAGTCCATTCCATAGATTTTCTGATGTCTGCCCACCATTATATGACATGTTAATTAAAGCCAGGAATAGCATGTGACTGATATTTGTCCATTCACTGTAACTTCTTTAAACTGGTGATGTTAGTCGTCGTTTTTTTGGGGGTCCCATCGTCCACACTTTCTGAACCACTCGTTCTATGAAGAAGTTTTGGCCCCGTCAGGCCAATTATGAGAGCTCCAGTTGGAGCTGTGATCAAGATAGCAAGGAATGCGACTGTCAAGATGCTCAGGCCGTATTTTTCTAGCTGTTCATCCTGATGTAGCCGTGCTGTATCCAAGGCGACAGAGCCAATAGCAGCCTGAAAGGAAGATAAAGACAGTGACACTGGCTTAGATGCCTAAGATAACTTACGGACGTTCATGAGTAGAGATGTCCAGATCTGTGTTTTGGACTTCATGGAAAATTCTGGGAGTTGTAGTATAAAACCACAAAGTGCACACCTCTACTTGGAGATTTAGAAAACCTCCCCTCCCCCCACTGGAGCAACTTAGACCTTGTATCAAACACCTTTTTGGGTGAGGAACATTCCCCTCTAAATAGTATTCATTTACAGTACTCATTTACTGGTCATCATAGCTGCCCACCATCTCAAGGATCAGAGGGAACTCACCTCCAGAGTGAATGGAGAACAATGTCAAGAGGAAAGGGAGGACATCGGATTGACACCAGGATCAGGATACTAGACCACATAGTCCTTTGGGCTGATCTAGCAGGGTTCACACCACCTTCCTGTGTACATTCCTCTTTTCCATGTTTTGTTTTTATCACAACAGCATAATTTTTTGAATCGGTTGATTAGGATTACTTTAATCCCAGTTTGAAGCTATGTTTTAAAGTGGGTTTGCAAACGTAAAGGAATCTAGATCATGACATTGCAAGAATAACAAGAGTGCAAGTAAGGGACAATGGGAAAGAGGCAAGGATTTTCACAGGAGGGATGAAAAGTGCAGGCATTGTGTGCAGGTCTAGGAGCTTGTGTATGGTGAGTCTGCAGTTCTTATGCACAAAGAGTGAGGATCAGAGATTGGAAGCAGAAAAGGAAGGATGTGAACTAAGCATGAGGTAAGGCAATTGTTTTCCAAGTTGCTCGCTGGAGTCAAAGTGATGTCCTTCCTGTACAGATCGATAAATAAACCATGGCACACAGGTGGTCATTTGCACACAAGCTTCTTCTGAAGGTGTACTTTACCTGGACCGTTGCTTTGGGGATCCATGACAGTGCAATAAACAATTTCTCCTTGAAATCAAAACCCGAGAAAGTTACCAGTAAAAAGGTAGCAGTAACACGTACTGCTAAAGCCAGACCCAGAGTAGCCAAACATAGCCCTGCAGCAAAAAGAGATACTTAATTACTCATTTCTGAAGGACAAAAGTTCTGTGTTCCATGACAACAACAAAAGGTATGAGTTGTGTATCGGGTGATGAGGATCTTATTCAATATAAGTGGTCAGTTATCAAGCGGAGGTAATGCAGCTTGGAGAGCCAAATGTTTAAAGTACAGTGTGAGGATCCTGGGAGTTGTAGTACAAACACGATTCCCAAGCTCTGGCTGCATTTCTTTTTAGCTAACCAGACATTCACAGTATTTTTCCATATATAGGACTATATTTTTGTCTAAAATTGTTAGATTAAAATTGAAGGTCATCTTATATGCAGAAGTTAGCCAAGGAGAGAACTGCACGGTTGGGAAAGTAATTTGGGGGGTGTCTTATATACGTGAAAATATAGCATTTTATTTATATATTTTAAACCCTCTTTCCCCTCAAAAAGGACGCAGGGTAGTTTAAAACTATTAAAAGTATTTAAGATTAGCAATAATGAATGTACAATAGTAAAAAGGTAAAGGACTATAATACTGCCCTCCCCCAAAAAACACCAAAACACATTCAATGTAGTGAGATGTAATAGTCCTCCCCCCTTTAAAAAAATCTCATAGTATCCATTCACTCAGGGAAAGCTTCCCTGAAGAGAAAGGTCTTTGTCTGCTTGTGGAAGGGCAATAATTTACCAGACTTCCATTGACATGTATATTTGATTTTAAAACCCTTTAAAAAAAGAATGTGAGTGTGTTTGCTAAGATTCATGTTGTCACTGGGTACATTTGGATCTTTTATTCAAAAATCATTTCCATTAAATTTTAAGAAAATCAAAGGAAGGCCCTTCCTAATGGCTATTCAACTCCTAGCCTGTGTGAGATTGACAATCCAGCCTGTGAATAGGGATTTGTTGCTTCAAAATAATAAAGTAACACACACACCCCGCCGATCACGGGGGTTAGGGACCCACCCCACCCGTGATGCAAGAAAATCCGCAATATGCGGAAGGGGGTGGGGGGCAGGGGGCATCTTACCTCCCGCCGCCGCCCACCCGCGTGGCCCGAGCCTTCACGGGGGAGCCTGGTTGAGCCACGCGGAGCGACCCGATCGCTCCGCACCGCCCCTCCCGGCCGCCCCGAGGCTTCTGCCGCCGCCCTCCGCACCGTCCCCAGACTTCTCGGGGATGCATGGGAGGGCGGCGCGAAGCAACCCGATCACCCCCCGCCACCCTCCCACGCACCCCCAAGACTTCTCGGGGGTGCTGGGGGGGCGGGGCACAGCAACCCCGCCGCCCCCCACGGTGCAGGTACCGCAATCCTGCGATGTGGCGGGGCCGCGGTACCTGAACCACTAAATGTCACTGTAATACCATAATTTAAAAAGACACTAAAAAACAGAAAGAAGACCCATGTGTAATAATGCCAAACAGTAGCTTTTGCCTTTTCCAAAATTCTGTCATGCTGCCTCTAAAAACTAATGTAATGTACTGTACTTATATTTCTCCATCTGCCATCCATAAAATGTGTTGTCTATCACAGAATATAGCATTCAATTGAATCAGTTGAGACGTCCATAACTGGTAGCAAGTGGTTATTAGTCAATGGACAACAAGAGAACTGATGAGCTCCCAATGCGATTTCAATTGGATGACATATAATTTTAAAACCTTTTAAAATTATTATATTGGGGTAATGTAAGCTTCAGTTTAGCAGAATTACTGAGTTAGCTGCTGAGGTAAGGTAACACAACATCTTGTAGTCCCACAGTTCATGCAGACTTACCAACCATTTTAGCTCCAAGGCTGACGACAGATATTTCAGCCCCTATCAAACCAAACAGAAAGGGCTGAAAAATACGCCAGGCAACTGAGACCTTTTCTTCCACAGCTTTCTGCAGAACAAAGAGTAATCATGTGCAATGTTAACAGAAAAGAAAGTTACTGCTACAGGAAATAGCTCGTGTATGACTGAAACAATATATTGTCTTGTTTGGTCTAACTTCCAAAGGCTATTATATTCCTAGGTTGTCCAAAACATATCTGAAAGTTTATAGGAATACAGTGGACCTTTGTGTAACAAACAGCTTGTATAACATAAAATCTGTACAACATAAAAACGAAAAATTGGTAAACCAATCGGGTTTCCAACATGCTAGTAAGGTAAAATGTTTGGGTATTACCGTATCTAACCGTTGTAACACTTTACTTAAAGATAATTATGTTAATGGTATAAAAGCAATCAAAGCTGATTTGGAAACCTGGTCAAGACTTCAATTATCCTTAATGGGCAGAATTGCTGCAGTTAAAATGAATGTCTTACCTAAACTGCTCTTTTTATTTCAATCCCTACCTATATTACCTAACTTTAAGATCATTTCAGACCTGGAAAAAAGTATACGTGTATTTATATGGCAAAAGAAAAAAGCAAGGATTAGAAATGTTTATCTACAGGACAGAACTAAAACTGGTGGCTTTGCCCTGCCCAATTTGGTGTTATACTACAAGGCCGCTACCATGACTTGGATTAAAGACTGGATTTTGATGACAAATAATAGAATACTGCAGCTTGAGAGCCACGGCTTGGATAAGGGTTGGCATCATTATATATGGTATAAGGGTAATATACCTATCCTTTTTTAAAAAGCATTGGATAAGGAATGCCTTAGTTAAAATATGGTTACCGATCAAAAAACAATTTTACCCCAAAGCACCATTGTAGTTATCTCCGTTGGGAGTGGTTATTAGCCCCCACATAAGTGTAACCCCAAAATTTTTAACTTACAGACACCTTCTGAATGCTGACCTCTCTTTGAAATCATTAGAAAAATTAGTATCAGAAGGTTATAAGTTAGACTGGTGGAAGTACCAACAAATATACTCACATTTCAAAGATCTTACTAAAGAGGGGGGATTTATGACTAATGATACTCCACTTGACAAAATACTATCCTCTGGTGACTCAAAGCTCCTTAGTAAATTTTATAGTATGTTGTTAAATGAAAAAATGATTGATACACTGGTTAAAGACACTATGATAAGATGGGCAGAAAATTTTGGTTATTCTATTCATCTAAACAAATGGGACTCCTTGTGGAACACAGTCAAAATCTTCAAATCTATAGCCTTTAAGGAAAAGTGTTATAAGATGTTCTATAGATGGCATTTCTCACCACACCGTTTATCTAAGATGTATAACTGCTCACCGAAATGTTGGAAATGTAAACATGACTGTGGTACTTTTTACCATATGTGGTGGACATGTAAAGAGGCAAGGGCATACTGGATAATGGTGAAATTATTTTTGGAAAGATATTTGAAGATTAAGTTAGAGCTTAGACCAGAATTTTTTTTATTAAATATAGTAGATATTAATATTCCCTATGACCAGAGATATGTACTTCACCATGTAATTGTTGCTGCAAGGATATTGTATGCGAAATCCTGGAAACAACCAGATGTGCCAACAGAGAGAAATTTTCACGAAAAGATAAGAGAATGCATTGAAATCGACAGACTCTCTGGCTTTCTAAAGGGAGACTACGATGAGATTTCTCGGAAAAGATGGCAAGAAGTAACAAAACTACTAGCATTGTGATATTATTTGGTGATTTGTTAATAGGTTAAATCGTTATTTTTGGCTTGATATATTCAATGTAATTTTTAAACTGTATTCCTTTCCCCCCATACCCCTCCCCCCTGTTCCTCCCCTAAAAAACCCAATAAAATTACTTAATTAAAAAAAAATTCTGGAGATAGAGGAAATTTGCTTAAAATAATCGCCTATGGGGCAAATCTGTACAACATAAAAATGGTTGCGATTAGGGATTACTGTTTTCAATGCATTCCTATGAGATATTTGTATAAAGGAAAAATTGCTTAACATAATTTTATTTGGAACAAATTAATTCCTTTATACAAGGTACCACTGTAGTGTAGATTCAGCTAGCATTGTAGTACAGTGATAACTTGTATAAAGGAAATAATTTGTTCCAAATGAAATTCTGTTAAGCAAATTTTCCTTTATACAAATTTCCCATAGGAATGCATTGAAAACAGAGTAATCCCTAATCGCAACCATTTTTATGTTGTACAGATTCAACCCATAGACGATTCTGTTAAGCAAATTTCCCCTATCTCTGGAATTTTTTATGTTGTACAGATTTTATGTTATACAAACCCTTTGTTATACAAGGGTCCACTGTATAAACTTTCCTCAAAACCTGTAGAAAGGTTTTTAATATTAGTTCACTGGAATTCTCTCCAGGTCTGGTTCAATGCAACAAACAGTGATTGAAGATGGAATGTTATGCATCTCTAATCTACACCAAAAGATGCAAATAGTGAGGTCAAAAGAGCCTGAATAAACATCATAACTCAGGTAAGGAAATGCATAATCACTGTTTGCTGCTTCAGAAGCTGGCTTCAGTGTATGTATCACATTTCCTATCTCAGGCCTCTTTTAAACCAGGGCCGATGGCTCTTGGGCCGCATGTTGCTCCTTTGGACCCCAGCTGTGACTTCCTAAAATTCTAGGTCAAAAATATGGGCTGGTGTCCTCCAGGGGGCAGATTTGCCATGTTTAGAAGGTTTTCCAATAGTCTGATTTTAAAAGAAGGAAAACTCTGATTTTAAACCTCCACTGCCTTGTGGCTATATCTATTTCTGGAAAAGGCTTCAAGAGTTAACCTCGAGACAAAATCCAGAGCCGGAGTCCCGGAGGCAGTTCATGACTGTGTACAATCGTGTTCTGGTAACTCCTGCAATGCAGCTGGAACTAATCTTATTGGCTCTGCCATTCCATTAGACTATTGCAGTGACACGGAGAGGGTTTTTTTATGCTTGGGTAACAGTTTTAACCTCCATATTAATCTACCCAGGCCTTGTGCTCTGAAGAGGCCACTTCAGCTTTTTATACAGTATAGAAACAACACAGCTTCTATACAGAGCACAATACCATAGTCTCTCGAGACTGAAGGATGCCTATATATAAGAACATAAGAGCCATGCTGCATCAGGCCAAAGACCTATCTAGTCCATCTTCCTGTATCTCACAGTGGCCCCACCAAATGCCTTTGGGAGCTCATGAGACTAGATATCTGTCTCCTGCTACCACTCCCCTGCATCTGGCCCTTGATGTACCCTGGTTTTAAGCCTGGAGATTACACATCTCCATCATGGTTTGTAACCTGTGGTGGACTTTTCCTTTAGGAATCTATCCAATCCCCTTTTGTAGGCATCCAGGCTAGATGCCATCACCACATCTTGTGGCAGGGAGTTCCACAGATTAACAACACGCTGGGTAAAAAAATATTTTCTTTTGTCTGGCCTCACTCTCCCAACCCACAGTTTGAGTGGATGTCCCTTAGTTTTGGTATTTTGTGAGAGGGAGAAGGATGTCCCTCTATCCACTTGACTCATGCCCTGCACTATTTTGTACGTCTCAATCATAGAGTCTGCCATCCACCACACTTCCAAGTTATTTTTATTTTTATTTATTTTTATTGTTTTTTCCAGTAAAAGCAAACAAAAAAACCCTCAAACATTTTAAAAACCGTTCCCCTCCAGTTTGGGTGATAGGAGGAGATGGCACCATCCAAAGTTTAGGGATCGGAATATGGCTCCTGGACTTCTGGAAACTAAGAATGACCAGTTTGTACTTTAAAGCTGTCCTATTGTAATAGCATCTTGTCTGTTTCACATCATATGTTTGTTCTGAAGAAGTGAATTCTCAGCAATGTGTTTACTGAACACTTACCTTTTCATCACCCCAGGCTTGCCCTCCAAGAAATGCAAAGATAATTGTGCAGAGTCCCCCAGATCCATGGATATGAAGAATCCTGCTCCCCAAAAGACTAAATATAGATAGGCCCATCACAAAGAATGCTCTTTTCCATGAAAGCGCTTTCTAGGATCAGAAAAGAAAAGCGAAACAAATATTGAAGAGTGGTTTTTAAACAGCACTATAAGAACACGAGGAGGTGGCAGACTTTCAAGAGATCATAATTTCAGAAGCAAAACCTGCAATTGAGTCCTCCAACAAGAATAGCCATTTTAAGTCATTTCACAATGAGAAGCCCAACCCTAACCCACGAGTCAGCGTTCTTTCTCATACTGCGAAACAAGCATCCCAAATCCTGTCCCTCCTGTAGCCACTACAGTGCAAGTAACCAATCTACAAAACATAATCAAAGCCCATGTCTCCTGATACAGCCATGAAAGCCAAAAATATTGTGTTGCTTTTAAAATGTTCTCAGTCTTGTACGGGTACAATCGAGTGCATTGACTCAGTGGGAAATTATAAATCTTCATAAACGAAACACTATGATGACGAAGAAATACCAGTAAAATAAGCTGGAGTCACATCTCTGGAAAAAAGAGTAATATTTACCAGCCAGTGACCTCCAGATGGCCAGTGTCTTAACCAGAGATGCACATGTCATTGGGCTGAACACAGAGATAGTCTAGGTGGGATATGAAGTTTTCATGACAACTTCTATGAGTTGACCCTCTCATAGTCACCATCTCTTCCTGTACAAGGGATGCATAGTTTCCTACTGGTCCAGCAGTCCATAAAATATATATTTGAGGCATTTTGGCATGCCAGTAGAACTCAGATTCTCCATGGTTCTCCTAACTCCTTTCCCCCCTGCCCACCAATTTGCCATAAACAATAAGCGCTGTAACAGAATGGCTGTAAAACAAGGTTGTGCATGGATCCATTACTGTATTTGGGTTCTAGACCAATTCAGGGCTTCAAAACATCCCACTTTGATCCAGCACAATTTGTGCCTCCTGTGATTTAATTTGTGTTCTGGATCCAAACTGATTTGTAAATATGCCAGGTCAATTATTCTGAAGACCAGAATGACGATTAACTTTTTTTGGGTCTTTTTGCACTAATGTGCATGAAACATGGCGATACATTAAGATTCTAGAGCAGCAAGTAAGCCTGCCAAATTTCAGATAGCTAGCTACAGGGAGCTGCATATTATGTACTTTTAAAGATTGCTTGAACACATAGGGAGATATTGTAGTCTCAGCAGTTTGTGTCCCATCAAATTCAGCTTGGGCTCAGGATCCAAAATGATTTGTGAATTTGCTTTGCTCTGGAACTGAATCTGGGCATCCCATTTTGCTCTTGACCTTAAATAAATGAGTCCAAGTCAGCCAATTTTGTTAGTAGTTTGTGATGTATTCCCAAAATTGTACTACAAATATACATGTGTCAGTCTCAGAATCATATTGTTCTATCACTGGGCAACTCAAGTTCTTTTCTAGATTGACTGGTGGTATGAAAGACACAAAAAACTGAGACCCATTGGCTTAGACTGTTGTTCCCTTAATTGACAATTAGTCATGGACTTCTTGTGGTCCAGCCCATTTGCTGGACCTGATTTGAAGGGCTGATTTAAATTGTAACATATTCTTAACCATTATTAACTCATCCATGGATGGATAGTTTCAATTTTATCAAGCTTTTTACCACTCCCACTGAGAAAGATTTGTTGTGGGGAGGGGTTACCTGATCTTGGCTGGGAAAGTACCAAACAAAAATTCCTAGGACGACGCCAGCTCCTATACCAATTGCAATTTCCATTACACCATGGAGGAGATTTTTAAGGGTGGAACCTGTTTGGATAAATAAGACAAGAAAGCTTCAAACAAAATTTCACAGGATCTCTCTGCTACTGTACTAATAATGGGACTAGTCTGTTGAAAGAGGCAGCTAGCCTGTTTCAAGGACACTCCTTAAAAACTGACCAACACGGGAAAAATATATAGTGGTGGAACACAAGTAGGACCTGCAGCTAAAGTTTTCCAGTGTTTCCTGTGACAAAATGTGGTCAATCAGCCTTCCCTTAGAGGTCAACCCATCTCCTAAATAAAGTGCCATGTAGACAAAGAACCAGTGCATTGTATATAGGTTTTTGCACAACAAACAGAGCTAGAGGGCTTGGAAAGATGAGTCAAAATACCTGCCACAAGTCCAAGTGAGCCTCTCTTTTTCACATTTTAAAGTCACTGTGGTTGGAGGGAACTTTTTTCCATTTGCAATACAGTAATCTAAAAGATCTTCAACACTAAATTCTATCCACCAAGTCATGATACAAAAATTGTATTTTGTGTTTTGCATTTATCTAGTTTTTAGTAAATCAAACGTTGGCTCGCAGTATTGAATATAACACTATATGACCCAATGTTCTGTACTTTTCTGAAATCCAAATTAGAGCGCTGTTACCTGCATTCATACAGACTGTGTTTGTGTACAGTGTAAAGTGGGATTATCTGTTTACTATTCATTGGCTGCACTCAATCTTTCTGAGATGCCTAGGGAATCTGCCCAGGCTGTGCTAGTGATGTGTCTTTAAGACCCCTGCTACTTTCCACAACTAGTACATTTATTGGGACTATACAGAGGTTGTGGCTGGTTCCTTGCTCAGCAAGTGGCCCAGAAAGAATTTCCTTTGATCCAGGTGATGCTAGAAAACTAGAGAACAGGCCAAAGAAAGAAAACTGAACTTGTTTTCTATGTGTTAAAATGCAGACAAAAGCATTCTAAGTACTGCACACAGCAGTTGATACACTTGTCCCACTTTACACTGTATACTCAAGCCTTGGGGCCATTTTGTGTGCTTATGCAGGTGTCAGTGTTGTGACAAAATTCAGACCATTTTATCAGTAGTATTCTGGAATGCACCACCCTGGATGGCAGGGGAGAATTTTCAAGCAGCCCCTCTGAATGTTTGTAAACTAGTTCATGAAAGAGTCAAGCTCCACACAGCCATCTCCATGATGTGTTGGTCCGACACATACATACCATGGAGGTCTGAAATGGTACAGTCCAGACTTCAAAACACATTGTTTTATGTAATACAGTAAACCCCCGCCTATCGCGGGGGTTAGGGACCCAACCCGACCCACGATAATTGAAAATCCACAATATGCAGATGCTGGGTCGGGTTGAGACAGGGTGGACACTCAGGGGGCTCTTGTACTTACCCCAGGCCTGATGCTGGTCCGAACGGGCCTGCAAGGGGCTTCCTGGGCCCTCGGAGGCCCTGAAAGTGCTTTCTAGTGATCTGGAGGTCACTTCTGGTTTACCAAAAGTCACTTCCGGTTTGCGGGGAAGCACTTTTGGGGCCTCTGGCAGGCCTGGGAAGGCCTTTCCTCCCTACCCCAGGAGGCCTTTTTTTCATATACTGCGGACCCGCGATATACCGGGACCGCAGTATATGAACCGCGAAAGGGCGGGGGACAACTGTACAAGGAACAGAGATGAGGTGCTTTAGAAGTGATAGGGTCCCACAGAAGTTGCCACAAACTTTTGTTTGCATGAGACGAGAGAGGGAGATATGGAATGAAATGAATAAGGGAGCAATCCATGGGTTTCCTGGGTTTTTACTTGCTCTGGTCTATGGTGACTAGAGATGGGCACGACTTAGCGGTATTCCCGTTTCCGTTTCCGTTACTAGTTTCCGTTACTCTACGGAAACAGTAACGGGAATTACTCCCCCAGACTTCGAGCTCGAACCGACGAACAAACAATTTTGGTCTGATTTGTCGTGCTCGTTCCTTGCATCGCACGATCGCGCGATGCCACGCGGCACAAAAAAAAGTTTTTAAAAGTTAAAAAAACCCGGTTCCCGGCCGAAAAGCAGGCGGAAAAATGCCTGCCGTGCCTCAGGGCACCTACCAGAGGGGTTGTTTCTGGAGGTCCCCGTCCTCCCCCCCCACCCCCTGGCCTGGGCTGCTCTGGTGGGACTTGACGCAGGCTCACAGCCAGCAAAAAGCCCAGTCTCGCCGCCGGCCGCCGCAATTAAAGCGCAAGCAAGCGGCACGGACGGCACAGGAAAAATCTTTTAAACTCTCCCCCCACCCATTCCCGGGCCAAAAAAGCAGGCGGAAAAATGCCTGCTTGACTAAGGGCGCAGGGCACCTACCGGAGGGGTGGTTTCTGGAGGGGGGGTCCCGCCTCCCCCCCCCGTCCTGGGCAGCCGGACTCGAGTCGCCATGCCATGCGGTGCGGGCGGGGGATCCAAAATGGGGCGGCGAACGCAATATTGTTTTTGAAATCGTGGTCCAAAAACACACAAGCACAACAGAAACACGCGAAAATTTATAAACTGCCAGATTTTTCACAGTAGCAGTTTTTTCTTGCAACAAAATGTCTCTCCTCTCCTCCTCTGTCCTCCATTGATTTTATTTTTTATTTTATTTTTTTTACACCTGCGCAATGATGGGCTGGCCGAGTGGCCAGCCGTGTGGGAGTGGACGACCATGCAAATTTTTGGAGCCATCCCACCAATTGCATGGCCACTTGGCCACGGAGACTTCTGGGATGTGCCAAAAAGCCCCCTAAAACCTGCCCTAGCCCCCTAACCCTAACCCTAACCCTTAACTCCTTACCCATACGTCACAGACTGTCTTCTTAGTGGGTCAGAGAGGCACCCAGAGGTGCAACCCACTAGCCCACCGTAACCTTACCCGTCACTAGCCTAACCCTAGCCCTTGCACTAACCCACCTTAACCCTAAGCCAGATCTACTTGCATTGCACTACACGCAAGTACGATTCCCTTCTTTGTGAGACATGGCGGTGCGAGAGCCTTGTGCAGGGAAGGCATGATGCTATCACTCTCACTGGTCTCACTGTCTGCAACTGGTATGCATATCCATATGGCTATTGCATACCATTTTGCAGCAGCAGCAGGTGAGGAGGGGAGACCCCCATGTAGAGGGGTCTCTTGGAGCCTGCTTCCCCTTCCTAGTGGGTGAGGATAGGAGGCACCCACGGGTGCCTCCAGGAGCCCACTTTTCCTTTATAGCGTGCCAGAGGAGGCATCCACCCCACAGAGGTGCCTCCAGGAGCCCGCTACCCCCCAAAAAAACCAGTACTAACGACAACGAAAAAACGAAAAAACGAACCGACTAATTTCTGCAAATTTTCGCGAAAAACGGAAACGACCCGAAACGGAACCAGCACGACTAACGACAACTCGAAAAAAAATTTTTTCAAGTCGTGCCCATCTCTAATGGTGACCCTTCAATCCCGACATTGATAATTGTAGGGTTGCTGACTGGCCTTGCTTCCTCTTTCGGTTCAGATTTTCAGGTTTCTCTCTTGGAGGAGAACTTCTCTGCTTCTTTTGGAAAGTAGCTTCATTGGCCTTCTCGCTTTGGGTGGCCACCCCCAGGGAGGCCCGTAAGGTCAAGACCTGTAATCGGGCCTTCTCGGTGGTTGGCCTTATGGAACAAACTGCCTAGTGAGATGCTCCTGACTCCTTCCCTTATAGCAGGCATGTCCAAACTTTGGCCCTCCAGATGTTTTGGACCGTAATTCCCACAGTACTTTGCCATTGGCAATCTAAGCTTAGCATTCTGGGAGTTGTGGTCCAAAACATCAGGTGGGCCGAAGTTTGGACATGCCTGCCTTACAGCCTTCAAGAAAGGACTGAAAACTTGGCTGTTTCAGGAAGCTTATGGCAATCAAAAATGTTTGTTGTGCATTCCTTGTCACTTATTGGTTTTGTTAGTTCTGGTACACCTCTTGCCGGATTCTCCAATTTTCTTTCTTTTTTCCTCCTCTTTGTTGAGTATTATCTGTTGTGGTGGTTTTAATTGTTTGTATTGCCTTGTTTGTAAACCACCCAGAGTTCCCAATAGGAAAACAGGTGTAGTATATAAACTTATAAACTTATTAAAATAAATAAATAAATAAATAAATAAATAAATAAATAAATAAATAAATAAATAAATAAATAGGCAAGTTCGATCCTCATAATTTCAACAGCTGATTCCCCTTAACAAGGATATTAGTACAGCAACATAGCTGAAAGCTCAATGTACTTGAAAAGAAGTCCATCTTATAATACCTACCCCAGCCATAAACAGCTGACTTTGGCAGCTTCCTGCTGTTGCCAGCTGTAGTTTCCATAATCCCTAGTTACTGCTAGGAACTGTAGGCCAAAACTTCTAGGGGGCACCAATGAGGGGAAGCCTGTTTGGCAGCCCACCTTATTTTCAGGAAGAAACCTGCCTTTGTGTGGGATGGCAACCCCTTCCCATCCTTAAGCAGAATAGTTTTAGCCTTTTCCAAGACTGTCCACCACTGGATATGCACAAAAGCTCATCTATCTTATGAAGTATATTGCAACAGTACCTGAAGAAAAGGCCATGCCTAAGAAGGTGTTGAAGCCCGTAATGGCCACAATATCATCCACGCTACCAGCAGCTATTAGTAAGGTTGGGATGCCTTTGTCAACACCGTATCCTCTGGCTTGCAACCCCAGCATCGAAAGGACGACAATAGCCGGAGACACAGCTCCTAGAACAAACCTGAAATAGGCCATGGGCAAGTAAATCAGTTATCTGGGCATGCCAGCTTTACAGAAAGCATGGTCCACATTTTAATACTTAATAGAACTGGAATAAATAATTGTGTTTTCCTGAGCCTCACAAGTGATGTCTTTCATTCTCAATAGTAATAAAAATGATAGGGGGTAGGAAAACCTTCCCAACATTTCCATTCTTGGCGTTGGCAACTTCCAAAAAAGAAAAGAAAAAGAAAACCACACATATGTGTTCCACTCCAAGTGGCTTTGTTTCCAGATTTGTTATAAGAAAGAGAAAAATGAGAGCTCCTGGTTGTGCCAGCACAGGATGCTAGCTTCCCTGAAGTGGATTATTATGGGAGAGCGTGGCCATAAAGTAGTTAACATCATTTATTGCCCCAGAAACAGCAGAGAGACTTGGGGTATCTTAAAATTATTCATCAACTGCATGCCACAAGATGATTTGTTCCTGATGCCTACAGGAAGGCCCTGCATGAGCAAGGGCCTTTTCACACGACCCCTAAGATCCGCTGGCCACTTAAATTCGGACCAGAGATCTTAGGGGTTTGTCGCTGTTCCTGCGTTCCCACCCCCTCCGCACTCCTGGCTGCTGGCTGTGTGAGGGGAGGGAGAAAAAACAGGAAGAAAAGAGACGTGGCTCACCTCCATTCTGCCTCTCGCTCTTGCCACGGCAACATTCCAGTCTCTTAAGTAGCTCTTAAAGGGGGTGGGAGCCAAAAAACAACAAACAGAAGCGAGGAGAGCCCCGCACTCACTATCGTTACACCGCATCAAGGAATTTTCACCTCCAGAGAGCAGGTAGTTGAAAGGTGTGCTGGGACGCGCTAATGTGGGCGTGGTCGCACTTAATTTCCTGTAAACTCTGGAGCTGGTGGGGAAACATTTTTAAGCTCCGGAGCTGGGAGCCATTTGCGGCGGAGTTTAGGGGTCGTGTACAAAGGGCCCAAGGCTCAGGTTTTTTTTTTTTTTTGAATGAAAGCCTGTACACAAAGTGAGTGGAATAACTTCTTACCCTAACATAAATGCCCATTCCCAAGGCAGGCCCATGATAAAATGGGAGATGACAGCTGCTGAACATGACTCAATGATGCAGGGCCCCAAGCTTAGTCGGAGGCAGACAGCTTTTAATTTATATAGCGCCTGAAAGAGAACAACAACATTGACAAATCAGCACTTTTCTTACTGCCAGAATAAAACGTTTTGAAATTTGCTCTGTAATGCATACACTCTATTATCTGTAGTAAAAGGTAAAGGTAAAGGTTCCCCCCACATATATGTGTTAGTCGTGTTTGACTCTAGAGGCGGTGCTCATCTCCGTATTCAAGCCAGTGTTGTCCAAGTCCATTTCAATGTGGCTGCCATGGCTGCAAGGAAACACTGTTTTTTTTTTTTACCTTCCCGCTTTTTACAGCAGTACCTATTTATCTACTTGCATTTACATGCTTTCGAACCGCCAGGTTTTGCAGGAGCTAGGGTTATCAGCGGGAGCTCGCTCTACTGCATGGCACCCAAGATTCAATCCGCCAAACTGCCAACTTTGCAGTCAACAGTTTCAGAGTCTTAGTCCGCTGAGTCACCACACCCTCTTTATCTGTAGTATGTAGTCCAAAAACAGATAAGCAATGAGTTCTTATTGTTTAAATTAAAATAGTTTCATTTTTTTAAAAAAATTGTTTCCAATGGTCTTCCATTTCAGGGAAACAGATGTTAAGATTTTAAAGTGTTACCTCCAGCTTCTTTGCTTGCATTATGAGCACAATGCATCCCAGGTGGCAGCCTTGTATGTAAGCAGCATCCAGTCCCAGTAAGGAAGCCAGAACTGTACGGGGCCCCAGTATTCATGGCAGTGAAGGGCAGTTAGAGCATTACAATTATCATCCATAATCCTAGTCTTCCTTTAAATAATTACAGAGTTCTGGGTGGGAGATGCCAAATCTTCTTTCCTCCTTACCCAGCATGATCAGAACATCACCTATTCTTATATGTCTAGAAGGATGGGGAACATTTTCTTAAATATTTTAGCATATTCGTTTGGCAGAAAAGGGAAGAAAGGTTTACTCTAATCATAGTTGGAAGGGAAGAGAAATCATCTCTTCCTCTGTGCTGTTTTTCTGGCAAGGAACCTGCTTCTGAAGTTTCCAATTACCAACAGTAAAAACTGGAGACATATGATAACATTAGCTAAAATACAATAGTTTGATCTGAGAGTTCACCACGACACAAGGTAACACAAGACTCTGCATTGGTTAGGGATCATCTGATAGTCTACCTCTGAGTTAAGGCCAAGACCGGCAAGAGCCAAGATGATGGAGAGGGCAATGTTTCTCAGCACGGCTCCCCACTGCACATTGATCTTAACTATATTGCTGGTGAAGGGGATATTTCTGATGAGAAATCCAGCCAGCAACATCCCTGTATTGGACAGAAAAAAATCTGATCAATCATTTCCTTCCCAGATAACAACAACATTTGGAACACTTTTATTGGATTAGATGACTACAGGGCTAAGACATACAAAAAATGACCCTATTATTAAACACACAGAGAGAGAATTAAATGATGCAAAGCACGTACAAATGAATGCAAAAAGTCACAATTATAACATGTGCTTAATCTCACGGACCTGAAACAAACGGAAATCCAACTAACCTCTTTGGGAGTCCAGTGTAATGTGCCTACTCTCTCTGCTTCCACTATTTACTGGCATCATATAATGAAACAGCACCACTCCAATATACTTCATTCAGACTATTCCACTGAGGACTGCCATTTACCCCTGACTGATAATCTGTTCCTCTCACAGCTCTGTGGCCAGCAGAAACACAGAGACTAAAATGTTTGTCCATTAAGATTATGCTGTGTCAGGGAAACCTGCACCCATTGCATTCCTGCTCATCATACAATTGCTGTCAAACACAGCAGTAAGGCTGATACCAGGAGCAAAGATACCAGTTCTACCTCAGATTTGGTTTGAAACAGGCAATCTTGTTTGAACTACAGGTTCATCACACTCAACACACAGCTGAAAAATAACAGAGGGTTTCAGAAAGGCTGTCCCTCCTCCTCCTCCTCCTCCTCCTCCTCCTCCTCCTTCAGTGAAATTGAGCCTGAGCCTGTGGTTGACTCTTTCCCTGTTTCCCTATATTAAAAGCCTTTGGAAGCTGCTGCTATTAGAGATGAGTACAAAATGAAAATATAGTATTTTGTTTTGTTTCGTTTCTCCTTTCATTTCATTTTGTTTCGGTACTAATGAATTTTTAAAATAATTTTCAGAAAGTAACAAAATGAAATAAAACTTCATTTCATTATATCAGGCCTGCCCAATAGGCACCTTCAGGGGTCGCCCCCCCCCTGGTCCCTGCTGGAGTCACCAACACCATTGCTGTCATCCCCACCCCACCGCCACCCACATCGCCCCCACCGCACCGGGATTGTCGCCACCCCCCCCGCTGTGCCTGACCCTGACCCGCTGCCACCCCTGCCACTGCCGCTGCCACTGTCGCTCCCACCACCCCACCACCATCGTCACCACCCCTGACCCCACCCCCGCTGCCATCCCTCATGAACCCCCTCCGCTGTGACTTTTGTGTGCGCGTGCACACATCCACCCCACGTTGACTGCAGGGGGCTACAAAAGCCACAGGTAGGCCGCGGTTGGACAGCCCTGAACTATATAATGGCTCCCCTGGGTCCCAGAGGCACCAAGTTTGGCGGGGGGGATAGCTTCTTTGGACATTTTCCTTTAAGCCCCCCAAATTTGGAGAGGTTTGAGGTTCAGGTGGCTGAGTTATTAATTTCTAAACAGGGTCCCCAGATGAATTATTAAGTGAAGCGCATAATAACTCCCCCCCCCCCCCGGAGCGATTAAGCGCTTCCATTAATTACAAATTATTCTCTCCTGGAGGGATCCCCATTGAAGTTTAATAACTCAGCCCCCTGAATTCCAAACCTCTCCAAACTTAGGGGGACCTAAAGCAAAGAGTCCAAATAAGGTACTCACTAAATTTGGTTCCTCTAGAACGAATCATTTCATTTCTAGAAGAAAAAGGGATATTTCGTTTCATAACGAAATTAGTCCTATCATTTAATAAGTCAGCCCCCTGAACCCTAAACCTATCCAGATTTGGGCGGCTTAAACAAAAAAAGTCCAAAGACGCTACCCCCCCTCTTTTATTATGTAACAAAATGACAAGACAGTGGTTTGTTTTTCATTTTGTGCCCATCTCTAGCTGCTGTTCATAGACTATGCAGAGGCATCTAGACAGGCACCATGTTTTTTCCATGGCAGTTTACACCGAATAAAATATTTAACATGGATTAAATTGATCCCTGATAGATGCAGTCTTTCTTTTTTTTTTTTCAGAGGCAAGAGCAATAGAGAGAAATAGTACCCTGTCTCTATCTGCTGTTGCTGCTATTTCCATTTTCCATTTGACACAACCCCAAGGCTTTGTTCTTGTGTTTATGCATCTTTTGTGGTTCAGAAGGGATGAAAACTCCCTTGATTTCCTTGAAAAATCATATCTCTGACCCACAGTGTAGAAGAGGAGGAAGAAAGAATGGTCAACAGTGAGAAAACTGCATCAAAAACAAACAGGTGATGCTGTATGATTTTTGTCTCAGTCATGTCGAAATCTGGAGAATTTAGTTCCGCTCAGAGTAAGCATTTAAGTGCTTAATATTGCATGTTTCTATTGGAGATATGTAAACATATGGGATGAAATCCTGTTGCATGGCATAATGAGCTGCTGCAGAATAGATCCATTGAATTAGTGGAGATTGGGTAAGCTGTGACAACACCCTGGAACCAGGAGAAATGCATATGTAAATTATCAGCCAATCCCAGCAGGAGGGCGGGGGATGGTATGGTATAAAAAGGGAGGAGCCTGGTCTGTGAGAGTCAGTTAGTTGAGATAGTTGAGAGCTGAGAGCGCTAAGAGAGCACATCCCTGTTAGAGTTCAGTCAGGCAGTGAGGGCTTTACTGTTTACTGGTTATTAAAGACAGGGAGGCTTGAAGAGTGGAATTAATCTATTCTATGTTTAAGGCAACGCATACCAACTTCAGACATTATTGTATTTATTTATTTTCTCAATAAACTTCATTATTATTTTTATATTATACATCTGGGTCTGTCCCAGTTTATAAGGCGACAATTTAAAAGGTGGCAGCATTATCAAGTGGATATTGTGAAGATTAATAAGTTGGTTCCCTACCCTTCACATTTTTCATCACAATCACATGTTTAAAAGGGAGGTGTTGTCACATAAGCCAACTTCCCCATACATTTCATTGATTAAAATGGACCTACTCTACTTGTGACATACTATGCTAAAGTCACTACTCAAGTAGCCTCCAATCAATGGAACATGAAGAGGTGTTGATTCATAATATCCCCACTAGGTCAATGGGCCCACTCTACTGCAATAGAACTGCTGGACAGAAATCTGGCTATACAGCCAGAGGTTGGGATAGTTCAATTCTGCACTGTGTCTACTTTACAAGGTATTGGACTCAATGCTCCATAGGGCCCATTCCATCTCTGCAGTTCTAAAGCAAAAGACAACCAACCAACCAACCAACAAGTCTGCTGCTTATATACAATTCCATAGACCTTAAACCACTCTAAGATGGTGGTGATTATTTATCTCTTCAGGAAGTGAATTAATGTCAAGAACATTTTTGTTACTGTATACTGTAATGCTGCCCTGCATAAAATCAGATTCATGTGTCTTGGCAGGTTCAAACATTGTTCCAGATCAAGCTCTTGGAACTGCTTCTGCCTACATAAGCAAAATCTCAGGATGCACTAAAAAATATCCAAGTAGCCTACAGGGGGTGAGCATATGGGTGATCTCTAATAGAAATTATTTTAAGCGATGTAACTCCATATCAGTGATACCATCTCACTTTGGAGAAGTCCTTTGTTGTCCCAGTAAATCAAGTCTTTGTAACAATGAAACTATGTATGCTGCCTATAATGCAGTACTTACCAAAAAGGCGAGGGAGAGGAGGTAGATGTGGTATATTAATGAATGTCATAAACTTGCCACCAATTACAGAACAAAGATAGAGAAAGACAAGTCCAAAGAGATTTCCACCAGGAAGGCAATCATCACCTGCTATAGACCAGATTACAGCCCAGAACAGCACTCCTGCTGACACTGCAAGAAAATACAGAAAAAAACACTGAGGCACAGTCCCTTTCAAAACTCAGAATGAAGAATGATTGTATTTAGAAGAAGCAAAACTTGTGATTATAATGCCAGGCTTGTCAGGACTATTTGACTGATTGCATACTTAAGTTGTGACTACATAGTGAGGAAAATAAGAATTCACCCAAGTCACACATGGGGATTTGAGTCTGTTTGATTTAAGTGACCACACAAAGAGAGAGGAAAAAAGCTTTGTTTGCTGCTTGTTTGCAGTTCTATTGAACTCCTGCAGGGTGTGTAGTTAAAACGAGCTGTCTGAACAAGCTGTGACAAGATTTCCCATTGTTTCCTCATCTTATTAATGCTTTTTTTAAAGAGAGAGAACACTTGTCAGAGGAGAGTGGCTTTGTTCTTATGCTGCCTGAAAAGAGGGTCTTGTCCCCAGAAAAAGGAAAAGCTGTAAAAAAAAAGATAAAAGGCCTTGCTGGCATGGCTGCTTTTCGGTCTGGTCTTGTGTGTGTGTGTGTGTGTGTGTGTGTGTGTGTGTGTGTGTGTGTGTGTGTGTGCATGACAACCCCGAACCAATGTACATGGATGTGTTATTTTTTACAGTACAATTGCTTTCACAATTTCAATTACCATACAGAGTATTTCACCACAGAATTTTGACCAACAACGAATGACCAATAAAGTGAATGTGTGTTTGGCCTCACAAGAAAGCTGGAAGAGCCTACTAGGTAGAACTCTCTCTCTCTCTCTCTCTCTCTCTTTCTCTCTCTCTCTCTCTCTCTCTCTCTCTCTCTCTCTCTCTCTGCCTCTTGGGAGGAGACACTACAAACTTCAGCAATGCAACAGTTTTGCTTAGAAGCTAAACCAGTGTTCTCAAGCTGTGGGTCTCCAGATGTTGCTGGACTGCAACTCCCAGAAATTCCTTCCAGCACAGCAAGTGGTGGAGGCTTCTGGGAGTTGCAGTCCAGGAACACCTGGGACCCACATGTTGAGAACCAATGAACTAAAGTTTCCCCTACGTGGGGTTATCAGACTAGTCCTCAGAAACTTCAGCCAATGCCAAGGCCTGAATCCAAATGATTTCTGTAGAGATCAAGTTTTCAGGGTTATATTTTGCACACGTGAGAGGAGAAGGCAGCTGGTTGTGTTCTTGGCCATGACCTAGTTTCATTAAAAATAAATCTTCAGGACTGTAGTGAGATTGCTGCCCTTTTTCAGAGTTCACTTGTGGGTGAGATAATTAAGGCCTGGCTTAAAAGCTTACCGTGCTGATTAAAACAATAATGGCAGTGGGGGTTGGGGTGGAGTGGAAAGCTCAGTGAGTAGCAGCAGCACTGATGGAGCAAAGTGGAAAGGGGATTTGTAATCTTGTGTTCTTGCCTTGAGAAAGCATTTCAATGGATTTTTGAAGGCTTTGGTTTCAGTCAAACTAAAGATTAATGAGATTTATCACACTCTTGCTTTAACTCCAAAGAGCTCAGAGTGGCCTATATCTAGCTCCCATCTGGTCTCCCATCCATGCAGGTCACTGGGTCAAAGCAGCGTTAACAATAGATCTCTTCAACTCATGCTCAAGGTCATGAGAAGATGTGATCTCAGTTTTGCCAGAGGATCCACAAAATGGCTTCCCTTTTAGAGACTATTATTGTAGGTGTGTTGTGTCGTTATAGTCGTGACCGACTCTTCGTGAGTCCATTTCCATGGAGTTTTTCTTGGCAGGAAAAACTGGAGTGGTTCGCCAGTTCCTACTCCAGGCATCTATAGCATCTGGTATTCCCTGGTGGTCTCCCATCCAAGTACTAACCAGGGCTGACCCTGCTTAGCTTCCAAAATCAGGCAAGATCAGATATTACCTCAGGATAATTGTATTCTCTCTTTATATGGGCAATAGTGTTGCACTTTCAGATAAATCAATCTTAGTTCCATATATAGTCTCACAATAATAATTCAGGCTTGGTAATTCTCATCAACGAAAAAAAAATCCAAGCCTGAATATCTAACAAATGCATCACTTTCAGCCCAGGTCAGGAATGCATTCATTACTAAAAGTTATCTGGATTACCAGCACCAATGGGATATTTCTCATCTTTAACTGCAGCATTGGGAGAAGAATGGATACTAAGACAGTGTTGAACTACAGTGCCAATAATAAAAAGAAAATCTTCACCAGGCATTGTTAAGCAGGCAACCATGACAAAAACGTTGATCATAATTTGCATGAACATATATAATAGTTGTGATCTTGAAAGTTGTCAAACCAGTAGCTCTCCCTTCTCAGAAACATATAATCTCAGATGATATTCCTGTTTAAGAGCACTGTTCAAAATGTTTAGTTTTGAAGAAGAGCTCCACATGTTTCATTCTGGAGTGCTTTCCCTTAAGTTGCTGTCTGAATTGACTCAGTATCAAAGGGCCTTTTTACATGACCCCTAAGATCCGCTGGCCACTTAAATTCGGACCAGAGATCTTAGGGGTTTGTCGCTCTTCCTCTGTCCCCCCACCCCCCTCCGCACTTCCTGGTTGCTGGCTGCGTGAGGGAGGGAGAAAAAGAGAAAGAAAAGCATGCCGCTCACCTCGTTCTGCCTCTCGTCTGTGTAAGGCCATCAAGTCCCAACCCCCTCGTCTCTGTAAAAGTAGCTCTTAAAGGAGCAGGAGCCAAAAAGCAGCAAACAGAAGCGAGGAGACCCCCGCACTCACTATCCTTGCACCGCATCAAAGATTTTTCACCTCCAAAGAGAAGGTACAAGAAAAGTGCGCTGGGTCGCGCTAAAGTGGGCGGGTTGCACTTAATTGTCTGCAAACTCCGGAGCTGGTGGGGAAAACATTTTTTAAGCTCCGGAGCTTGCAGCCATTTGCAGCGGAGCTTAGGGGTCGTGTATAAACGTGCGCCCTTAGAAACTGCCATGTAGTCCACATTTGAAGATGAAGCTAGGTTATTTTTAAAATACTGGATCGTGTTGGTTTTGTAACTTGAGTTATATTATACGAGTCTGGTTAAGCATCAAGTGTCTATAAGCAGATCACATTTCTGCACACTGGCCAGAATCCTGTGACCTCAATGGCATAAACTGCAGTGGCAAATTGCCCCTAAGCATATCCAATCTCGCCTGATTTCGGAAGCTAAGCAGGGTCAGCCCTGGTTAGTACTTGGAAGGGAGACCATCATGGAATACCAGGTGCTGTAGGCGCCTGGAGTAGGAACTGGCAAACCACTCCAGTATTCCTGCCAATAAAACTCCATAGACATGGAGTCATGAAGAGTTGGTCATGACTGTAATGACACCACACACACATCCCACACAACACACACACAGCAAGTTGTCACTTGTATCACTGGTCATGCACCAGGTCAGGTGGCTGTCACCCAACAAGGAAGGCAACCACTGACTTCTTAAGTACTGGCATTTTGCTGCTGTGATTTATCCTACTGGACCTATTATTACACTTGATAAAATACAAAAACAGTGCTTGTCTTCACTTGTAGTTGGCCTTTCCAGCTTTGGTATTACATACCACTTGTTATTATTGTGGCCAAAATGCCCTGTGGAGGCCAAGCACAGAGTTGTCTGAGTTTGCTTGGTGGCTTGGTTTTCAGCTACAGGCTCTTCCACTTCCACTTCCTCCTGGGCTGGCTGAGTTTCTGCTTCTTGTGGTGCATCCCAAAACAGCTTCAGGATCCTCCTGGATTAAAACAAAGAAAACTGTCTCAATGACAGAAGCAAACAAGAATGAAGCCATGAAATGTCCCATGGCAATTTAGAATTATCCTATCTCTTTTGCTGCAACAAAGGAATATGGCTCCCCCTCCAGAAACCGGAAGTTAGGAAAGTCCAAACTACGGTCCTCCAGATGTTTTGGACCACAACTCACACAGTCCTTTGCCACTGGAAATACAGGCTTGGAATTCTGGGAGGGCCGAAGTTTGGACTGTAGTAGGGCAATTGCTACCTGCTCTTGATAGCTGGATTTTCCTTACATCTTCTGCATGCAAGACAGAAAGGCAGATCCCAGCTAAGAACAATGTACAGTAATCTTTGCAGAAATAATCAGAAGACGCTTCTCTGTTTAGGTGTGGGCAGTGGATTTGGTGTTTAATCTGTGCACCCACCCATACTCTACCTACACATTAGTATGCAAGCTCAATGATTACAAAATATTATAAGCTCCTTTCTAAAGGAAATGGAACTCTGGTTATGCATTTCTCCTCCTGAAAACTTTTGCACACTCTGGGAATTTGGGATGAGCATAAGAATAGGCTTCAGAGTGGCCATTGGTGGTATTAAGATTAAGCAGTCAGAGATGAATGACACAAAGCTCTAAAGGAAACAAAGGCTTTGTTAATGATAATCTCTTGTTTGCATTTGATCCCCTGAGATCCACAGACTCAGCAGAACACAAAAATAGAATTAATTTCTACTCCATGCTGTAGGTTTAAATATTGTGGGGTTGTTTTTTTTAAAATGGCGTAAGCCACTTTTGTATACTAATTGTTTCTAGCTTTAAATATGGTCTTTCAGCAAGCCACCTTGGGTTCTTTTGAAGGAGAAAGGTGGGCTAAAAAATATTTAAATAAATAAATATATAATAAATAGCCAAAGAAGCCCTAAGCAACGTGCTTTTTATCTAAGCCAATGGTCACAAACTAAAAAATGAACCTCAAAATTCAAATTCTCAACATTCGTTTTTGGATTGATATTATCATGAGAATAATTTCTACTAATATTAAACCCCAATCATATATAATTCAGGAAGAAAGGTTCCAAAGTTTGGACATTATATATTTTGGGCTAGAATGCCCAGAATTCTCCAGGAGCATGGGGGGAGGGTGGAATTCAAAACTCAGGTTGATTCCAAGTAAATGTGCCATAGCACATATTTCCATTTAGGTATCTAAAACTCGTGAGTAATATCATAAAAAAATCTTCAACAAATACCTGAGGCGTTTCAGTCATGGGACCAACTGTTGTTTCCCATTTTTGTCAATGTGGTATATCCTTGCTGCCTACTGTCTCACCTCTGAAATGATCGCTGACCTAGAAACAAAAATGTGGGGAGGGGGGTATTTTTTTAATTAATATCAAGTGCTTTTTGTGTCTCAATTATTGACAGGTTTTAAACACTTTTCATCTTTTATCATGTTTAAATATTTGAAAGGATGTCACATTGAAGAAGGAACTGGTTTATTTTCCATGGCTTCAGAGACTAGGCGCAGAGCAATGGTCTCAAACTACAGGAAAAGAGATTCAATTTAAACATTACGAAGAATTTCATGACAGTTAGAGCTGGTTTCAGCAGTGGGAATATGCTGCCACACAGGGGTGGTGGAGTCTCCTTCTTTGGATGTTTTTAAGCAGAGGCTGGATGGCCATCTGTTGGGTATCCTGGTGGGGGGGTTCCTGCATGCGAGAGTGTCGGGGGTTGGACTAGATGACCCTTGGAGGTTCGGAGAGTGAGAACAGACAAAAGAAAATATTTTTTTATCCCATGTGTTGATAGTCTGTGGAACTCCGGCCACGGATGTGGGTGATGGCATCATAGCCTGGATGCCCATCAAAGGGGATTGGACAGATTCCTGGAGGAAAAATCCATCACAGGATTACAAACCATGATGGGGATGTGTAATCTTACAGGCTTAAAAACCACGTACTTCCGGGGCCAGATGCAGGGGAGTGGTTATTGGGAAACAGACATCCAGTCCTTGTGCGCTCCCAGATGCATTTGGAGGGGTCACTGTGAAATACAGGAAGCCTGACTAGGTGGGCCTTTGGCCTGATCCAGCATGGCTCTTCTTATGTTCTTATGTTAATTCTATGATTCTTTGATCTGCGGGGCTGAACATCCTGCAAAAGCAGGGTGATGTTTTTGTAGCCGCACCATTTCTTTTCAAGAATGCCTCGTAGATCCCAAGTGGGCCCTTCATGGCCTTTCCCAGCTGTGGTTGGATGCAGATGCTGGAAGGAGAAGCCTTCCCAGTCAGTGAGTGTCCAAGTTTGTGAAGTTTGAGAACGCCATGCAGTGCAATAGAACAGTCAGGGGTGCACATCAGACCATCCTTATGTCTACCTCCTCGTATCAAAAAGCAGTTTTGATTCAGGAAGACCTGGGTGGAAAATGGATGGGCTGGTGAGAGTCATGGAAGAATTTTGATTGGTACATGGAGGTTGTAGCATAAGGCAGAATCACAGGAGTATTTTCCCTCCTCGCCTTTAAGGACACAGGGTTTTAAATCTGATAGGTATAAACAGTAATTGATTTATTTCTGAGGTTTTAGGCCATGATTTTAAGAAGGCTCTCAAGAGAAAGGGAAAAGCCCCCTTGGCAATCTCCTCGAGGTATCTTGCCTCTGTCCCCTTCTTCCTGCGCACGAGCCTTTATTTAAAATGCTCAATGGGTTGGAAACCTTGGAATATGTAATATATCTGCATTACTTATTGCGGATATTTATTAACGTGACATTATTTACTTGAAAACCATTGTCGGATGACACCAATTTTCAAGCAAGCATGGTTCAAATAGGGGTGTCTGTGAGTCTGGGGGTCCCTCATCCTGGTAT